>VXBH01000327.1:178117-255880 GCA_013400035.1 Rynchops niger | reverse complement strand
AAAAAAAAGTCTAAAGGGCGATTTACCTCTTGCCGCTTGCTTCTGGTACGAACGTGAGTGCTCGGGTGCCTTCTGCCTGTTTCGTGCCGGAAAGCGTGTAAAATTAGCTGATCAAAGCCTGCAGCCCGTGTCTCAAGCCAAGGCGATAGCTTTGACATAGCGGAGACCATTTGGCCTCTGGATATTCCTTCTTACACTGCTTTTTTTCTAGGAGGGTCATTCCGGGAGCGTCTTCCAAGTTACAGCTGCTTCCTCTTAACTGTATTGTTCAAATGTGCCTTAGCTTAAAAAAAAGACGAGAAAGTGGTATTGTGATGTTTGGTGCATGGTGCTTCTTGCTGACTATGACTGTAACGGTACTGTATGCCTAAGGAATGGTCTTGAGGGGTTTTCTCCTTCCCATTTTAATTTAGGATCTGAAAGTCAAGCTAGATCTCCCTAGTTGATGCTGTACCTTCAGTAAAGCAGTCAGAGTTTCTGTTGAAACGGCATCTTTTATGTGTTTGCAGTGAATGGGCTTGCAAGAACTCATCTCGCTGCCTCGTTGACCTCTGTTGGCACTGAAGACCTAAGAGATTAACGCTTAGAACTTGTTTAGCCAGACCTGTATTGTGGGTATACATAGGGAGCACAAAGGTTGAGCTCTCATTCTGTTATTTCATCTGAAACGTCTGAAACCCCAAATCAATATCTCATCTCTTGCCTTTCGTTCCCACGTTTGAAAAAAAAAAAAAAGAAACAGTCTGACCAATCTTAACATATTTTAGCACACTCTAATAGAAATGGGAAATTACATTTTTTTAGCTTGATCCCATAAAGTACCTGGAAGACTTTTGTAATTTAGATATCTAGATGTTAGTTGCAAGTATCTGTAAAGTGTGAGTTCTAGGTAGGTAAGTCTGCGCTTATCGTAGTATTGCTAAAGGGTTATTAAAAAAAAAAAAAAAAAAAAGAGGAAGGTTTTTGTTGGGAAATTGCAAAGCTATGTTGGGAAAATGTAGCTCAGTTTTACCGAAAGGATAGTCAAATTGTGTTTGTGTGAATTGTTTCCAACCCCGTACTGAATGCAGAGTAGGTGTTACTTATCTTTTCTGTGTTGTGACTTTGTATCTTTATAATAGTGGCAGAAAGTATGGATAAGAAAAAATCAAATTGTTTTCTCTGAGAAAGTAGCAACAGGCTAGAAATCAGTTAGATTATGAAATCTTGTGTGAGGATTAAAATTAATGAACTCTGAGATCAACAGATGTCTCATTCTATAGATGTCTTCTGAGATTTATAGCTTTTTTTCTTTACCCATTTCAGCTTCGTGAGCTGCAGACTAGTTAGAAAAGAATTCTTGATTAAATAACATAAAGGTCTATTTTAATTGTGTGCTGTTGAGATATATCTATATTTAACTGTAGCGGTGTAGAACAATCATCTTTGTACAGTAGCTGGCTGACTTGAAGTTGTTCTGCTTTTCTCCTGTAGGTTTTTTTTGAGTATATAATTATACAGAGGACAAGGTAAGGCTTAGGCCTTTCTTCGTAAGTTCCTTGACCAGTGGAGTTGTGCAATGACTTTTTCTGACAATGCAACGAATTATGAAACTTTCTCATACGAAGTTAAACCCCATTGCCTTTAAGGTGTTTAATATTCCAGTTTTTAATGCTACCCTTTCAAGAGCATTTCCATAACTGTGAAATTCCTTCCTGCGTGTCTTTATGAATGTATAGGCAACTCTTTCATAATACTTCCGCCCCCCCTGTTTTATCGGTGTAATTGAAGTGAGCTGTCTTTCTATAGCTTTGTTGGGTCTTGGAAGATAAATGGCATCAAGGAAGGTCAGGTGAAGCAATTCATAAAATGGGCAATAAAAAAGCTCCCAGGTCGTCCTGGCTCAGCTCTCTCAACTCTCAGCTGAGAGTTAGCAGGGTGGCTCAGAAGACCAGAGGTGCTAGCTCTGGCCATTCTTATGCTGCCCATCAGAGAGCAGCGTTTGACCTCTCTGTAGCTGTTCAGGCAAGTTGAAGAACTGAGGTATTTAATCTCAGATGTGATTCCATTTCTGTCACAAAAAGGAGATGTTTTCCTATCTGTACTTCACATGTTATTTGGAATCTTAATGGGCATCTTCGAGATTTTTGGATGGAAAGATGTTGACCATGAACGAATTTTTATTTTTCTCAAAGGGCTAGATGATCTGGGGAGGGGGTGAGGTCTTTCCTCCTTTCCATACGTGCATATTCTGAATGACTGAGCAACTTTATTTCTTGTGTTCGGGGAACTGTAGAGCCAGTTTTACTTTCGGGGTTCAGGGAGCCCTTTGCAAAACTGAATGAACACAGAAAACAAGCAGATGCAGAGTAAATAATTAAATATTTAATAAATAAATTTTTAAAAGGCATGGGTTGGGCATTAGGTGCAGGCTAGGACTCCCAGCCCTCTGCTCTGGTAGCACGGCTGCACGCAGAGATGTGTTTCTGCAGCACCAGTGATCCCTGAAGGATGTGAGCTGTCACGTGCTAATGCAAGGGATGGGAGGAGAATCCACTGGCTGGGAATCCCGAGGGCTGTGTGAGCTTTGTGTGCAGTAGGTGATACTTCCTTCTGAAGCTATGAAGCTGGGTGTGTAAAGAATGCCACCAAACCACGTGACTCTGTTAAGTAGTATTTATTGTTATTTTACCCCTACAGGATTTGTCTCTGAGAACAGCTTCGTTTTGTAGAAGAACCAGTTGCCCAGCTGAGAATTAGGATTTTTCTCCTTCCTATTTCCCCCATTTATTTGTGTCCCCTTGATATATCTATATCTATATCTATGGAAGTATGTATAGGGAGAAAGGCTTCCAGACTTGCCGAGCCATGCCACAGGAAACTATGTCGATAAAAAATGTAAAATTACGTTTGTATGAAAACAGTCTTTAGTGAGGCATACAAGGAGAAGGAGACTGCCATACTGTAAACAGCAGTGGTAGCGTCTCAAAGAAATCAGCTTCTACTAATAAAAGGCAAATACAATGTAATTGTCCTTAGTGTGACTCTTCCTAGTTTAAACTTAATTGTCCTTCAGGGAAGGATGGAGAGGTCTGTGCTTTCATATTTATTTTTGCCTGATTCAAATACGTTTCCTGTTGACATTGTCATTAAATGCTGTAATTTCCGAGGTTGAATCATTCACAGTCGTGTTCGGCATCTTTCCTGAAAATGTGAGTTCATGGAACGAAATGTAAAGGCAGGATTCATCTTGCGTTGGAAACATTTCCTCCAAATATTTATGAGATACTTGTATTTGTTGTGTGCCCTAAAGAAGTACTCACAAAGGTAAATAGTTTAGTTATTTTTGTCAGCTGAATGTCAGAAGAGAGATGGTATTTTGATAGCACTTTGCTGGGGACAGAAGGAGGAGGAGACCAGGGAAGGGTGAAGGGGAGAATGGGTAAATCTCATTTCTCTGGGGGGAAAAGGGGAGGCTGGCACCGTGCAGGCCAGTATTTGCCATCCTTTAGGTCAGCATTGTCCATCCTTTTCAAACTGCCGGCATATCTACAATTGGTTCCTGTGTTTGCGCAGCGTACTATCTTACTTCGTTAGTTCAAAGGGCTCAAATGATAAACAGTCTGAACAGTGTGTCCTTCTTCCTCTATGATCTCTGCTGTGTATAGCGTGAGGCTACTTTTTCCTGTCTAAGTTGTGGTTGATATGCTTTAGAATTTGCTACTTTAACTTGCAAAGGCCTGCTTTTTACTATGCGCATTCTTGTTACCAAGCCATTTCTTGGAAAGTGCCTGTGATAGCAAATTGTGTGATCTTAAACTGCACAATGCGATAGCTCACCACAGGGGTTGATGTACGGGATGCAGCTCCTCTTCTGGAATGATCTTTTCTGCCGTTTTCTCTCTTTTAGAGGGCTACTAGAAGTCAGGACATGATAAAAGTTTGGAGGGAATGGACTCCCTCTGGGACGTGTTCTTAACTACTCCTTTGTTGGTTTAACAGAAAGCCGTTTCAGGAAGCTCGTCGACAAAAACATTGTCAAGTGGGCTTTCTGATGTGGCTTCTATAAGATATTGCTGTGCTTTTAATGTTTCCTTCATTAGTTTGTACAGATCGGTGTACACAAACCTGTTTGATCAATTTTTTGATGAAATCTTGTTCAAGCTTTTTCTTGGGCAGAAACTGAAACAATATGGTACTACAGGAGTTAGCGCAGAAGTATATTTGGCTGCGAAGAGGGTTTGTTTTTTCCGTGTAAGACTTGGGCCTTAGAACAAAATTAATATTGAAAGGTAAAGAATATATTTGAGTGAATTCCTACATAATGATAATGTATTTGTAAATTGGTAGGTCTGACCTATGACTAAGTTTTACTCTATTCAAAAAAAGAAATTATTTCCCAGTAGTATCAATGGAGTAGGATAAGATCTGGGTAGTAGTGCCTCTATTGCATTTATCGAAATTGCCCGCGTGAGTATGCCTTTGCCAGCATGATGAGGCTTGCTTTCATTAGATCCAGTGGACAGAACATGGTTTTTTTTTTCAGGGCAACCCCAGACTTACCATGTGTCCCCTACGGGATTTCTAAAACCTTCCTTGAGTGCCGAATGCCCCGGGGTAGCTGGGATTCAGGTGTGAGCGGGCAAGAGCTGGAGAACAGGGTTAAGGGATCACCAGAGCTGGTGTCAGCGCCACTGAGGAACTGAAAGCTTTGGGTAAACATGCAGGAAGGGGCTGGGCAGGAGAAAGAGGAAAGGAAATCCTCTGTTGGATGTTCTGGGTTCAACTTGTTCAGAATACATTGCAAGAGTCATTTGAATGCGCCGTTACGGCGTAGCAGAGCATGCAAATGGGAGTCAAAGTACATTTTTGTAACTACAGACCTACCGTTGCAAAAGATGTGCTAAGCTATGCAAAGGCTTGAGAGAAGCGTCGCAGCCCGTGAGGGGTGTAGGAAAACTTGCCTTTGAAGCAGCTCTCCGGCTGTGTTGCTGGCATGGCACTTTGTCTTCCTTTTTCTGTCTTGCGAGGCCTTTGCTCTGTCACTGGTTTCCAGCTGCACTTGCACTGGCTGCGAGAGAGATTGCAGCAGCTCTCCAGGTGCTGGCGGAGAAGCACCAGGCCATATTGAGGTGAATGCTAAGCCAGTTCCTCTTGGGATGTAGACGGCGTGATTGATGGTTTCTGCTAGGAAGGTGGTGGAGAGCAGTATTGCCACTAGGCCTGACCAGGAGAGCTTGCCTCCTCTGAAAAGCTTCCGCTAAATTTCCTTGTAGGCAGTTCCCATCCCTCTTGCCATGACACTTACCGGTGTGTCTGAAAAAGTCTCAGAGCCACACTGCTTCAATTGTCTTCATTACTAATAATGTGCTGTGTTTGGGGTTTTTCTCCCCAGTTTCCTGGAAAATGACATGTTTTAGTTGTTATCCTGCCGTAGCAGTACTCCCTTCGTACCGCTGTTTCCTTTTCTCTTCTCCAGTCGTTCATTTCCCCAACATCATTCTGTCCTTTCTTTTTCTCCAGCTTTGTCTTCAGAACTGTCACTGGTATAAGCTGTTTAGTTCATCTCTTGATTTACATCTCTGTGCAGCAACTTTTCTTCTTCCCCTTCCAGAAAAGTAAGTCCCAGTACCTTTCATAATCTAATTATAATTTGTAATCTACTTGTGCTACCCTATCAGGGAATATGTGGCCAGAAATACATGCCCCCAGCCTCTCGAAGAGGTGTGAAGTCCAGTGGAATACCAACCTGACAGTACCAACATGGTCTTCACAGTGTTTTAAGAAGCCCGTGCCTCCTTACAGGGCAGCTTTGTACATCTACAGATCGCCAAGACGACTCTTCTGTCTAGAGCATGTATTATATGTAGATGTGATCTAACTTTAGAGCCAACTACCGCTGTTTTGCCACATCTGATTTAAAATGGTGACCTCAACCTTTCTTGAAACAGGTTAGTTTCTATCTTGAAAATGGTCAGCGTGGATTGTCTTCTGCCCCTTTGTCTGCTGCTCCGTGACCTTTTCTGGTCAAGTTTTATTTCTGTTGTATGCAGGTGGTTTATCTGTGCTGTCTAGTGGCACATGTGAAAGGTTTTTGAGCCAGCATTGGCCCTCCTTGTAAATCCACTTGGTTGGGTGAAGCAGAGCATGGTCCTGTCGGCATGTGTGGTGGCTTGTGAAGAAACCAAAGTTTGGTATTGTGTGGGTGTTGTGCTAAGGCAACAGCTCGTGTTCCAGGATTTCCATGCTGTGCTCCTCGGTGTCGACATGCTCCGTATGCTCTGTCCACACAGAAAGTGAAACTTAAGAAATTTAGCTTTGGGAAGGCATTGCAAGTTTTGAAGAACCAACTTCAGCAGAGCCAGCACCAGCAGAAAGGAGATTTGGCTGATGGAGTGAACAAGTGGGGAAAAAGGTGCTTCAGGTGAGACGTTTCTGCTTTTGATGGAGCATTTGAGCAAGTCTGAGGGCATTAGATACAAGTGTCATAAAATGCAAAATTCAGCATTTGAATAGCTTATTTGAATCAGAGATCAGAACAGTATTATCTCCTGTAATATATTTGACTATGTACAACGGCAGTCTTCTGCTAGGTTTTGATGGGTGAAAAGTCCTTTTCCTTGCTCCTGCAATAAAAGCAAGATGCTTGGTGTGGTATGACACAGGAAAGTCATTTCTCTTTTGAGCACAGAATAGTTTCAGTGACGTGACTATATTTTGTTATTACATGTTCTGTATCTTGTCATGCGGATTGAGATTATGTGCTTTCCTAGGGACTATAATTGTCTCTACCCCATTAGTTATCATCCTTTGCCTTCTTACGTAATTGTTTTTTCTCCTTTTATCTCTCTGCTTCTACAGTCTTCTCTCTTTGTTTATTTCTCAGCATCAACCCCAATTCTGACCTCTCAGGGATTTCAGCCTCCTCTCCTACACCTTTTCTCATATAGTTTGTGTTGTCCTGAGAACTTCCCACGTATGCCCAACAATCGAGCAGTCTTACTTGTTTTTAAAGTGACTTTTTTGCACAACGCTTAATTCTCTGGAATTCAAACGTAATTTCATTGTGGACTCGTTACAGTTCTCTTGAAACAAACATTGTGAACACTGATTTATTCTTTGTTCTTGCTTGGAAAGGTAGCTGCACGGTCTACGAGTGCTAAAGTCGCATATAAACAATGGGGCTTGTGCACAGTCCTAAGATGTTTTTATTAGGTACAGTGTAATCACGTGGCCGGCCTATGAGCTATATATTTGATATTTTAAGTTACAAAGGTTATAAACTTAAATGAGCAGCCAGTATGGTTGTAATAATAGTACTGTGAAATTCTTGCCGTCTGCGGTATGAATGTGTGTCAGGGACCTCCAGTTTACCGTGAGTCAAAATCTGACGTAATTATCGTGCATCATACTCATTAAGGTCCGTGTTCTGCACTTTGTTTAGAAAGCCCTGGCCTGAGTCTCTCAAAGTCCGCAGAGCTCCTGCAAGTTGTGTGCAGTCGCTTACAGGCTCAGAACCTGGTTGAGTGGAACTTATTGTGGTTGTTTCTGCTAGGTCTTCGTCTGCTACCAATTGCAAGGCTCTTGCCTGTTAAGCAGGGCTAGAAACAACACAAAATACTAAATGCTGTGCAATCCAGTAACGGTACGTTGTGAATACAGCCATGTTGATTGTTTTTAGAGAGAGAAAACAAGAAACATCAAGGCAAAGTCAAAATAGCAGCAGCAGTCAAAGTATTCATCAGTTTCTGAAAATGAAATAAATTAACATCTTGAGCAAATGCAGAATTTTCTCTTCTTCAAGTCAGTCCTCCACTCAGAACTTCTATTTGGAGTAGAATAGCTTCTCTCAAATTTAAAAGAACTTTAATCAACATAATATTCTTGCATAGCTGCTGTCCCGCTGATGTGGGGAGCTCTGTGTTCATTCTTGCCCTTGAGAAAGATCATCTGCAAAGACATACATGCGTTTAAAACCCAAGGTCTCCAGTTCTTCCTTTAAACGGTTGGAGCAGGAACAATCAAGTGAACTGTCACAGCAGCCGTTCACAACCCTTCCTCAAAAGTGAGTTTCCACATTCCCACTCTCACTCCTCTCTGAAAATAGAAAGTATGTAAAATACTTTTAATACTTATTAACTTGAGAGAAACTTCATATTCATGCTCATTGTGTGCAACAAATGTGAAAAGCAAGCTTAGAAACTTGGATATGAAGTCCTACTCCATGTTCTTTCAGTGACGTATTTCCTTTTACGCTCTTACTGTCACTCCAGCTTAAGCATGTAGTTTCACAAGATTTGAGTTAAGGTGTGCTTTTTTTGTTTGTATGTCAGGCTTTCAGACGTCAGTTGGTGGAAATTTGCAGTCCTTCAGGATATCTTTAGTAGGCTTATGCAGAGTGTTTTAAAAAAAAAAAAAGTTATTAAAAAAACCAAACTGTTCTCAAGGACTTAATCTGAAAAGCTCCAAAAATTGTCATGGTATAGCTCTTTAAGTTCTATTTATCATGTTTGCAGCAAACTGTTGGTTCAGGCAATATCCTTTGGTGCCCCTGCATGTATTTTGCACCAGTTGCTTAGGACAGTTTACTAAGCTGGGTGAGAAATCAAGTGGAACATGCCTGTCAAATGAATGTAATTAACACAGAGTTTAAAATTAAATAAAATGAATGATTTATAAATACACCTCTTTGAAGTGCCAGAACCTGGAGTACACCCTTGAACTTAAGGGAGGTTCTGCTGCTTACGCCAGTGAGAACACGACAAAGTGGTTCCTCACAGGAATACTTACACAATTAGTGCTGAATGTTCTTCTGTTATCCCTGTAAAGATTAAATAGCACAAAATTTCATTTTTTGCTAGTGTAATTTACTGGCACCGGATTTGACAGCGTCTGGGGTTTTTTTTCGAGAACTCTTGCAACTTCCTCTTGCGACTTAAGAAAACTTGTCCAAGGTTTGCAAACTTCCAGGAGGAACTGGACTCTGACTAAGAGTGTTAGCCCACATTAGCATGAATGATTTAACCCTAAATTTTCATCTGAGCCTAGAGTTTATTCCTAAAACCATATTAGGTACCCCAGTACAATGGCCTGCGTTTCAGGAGAGTTCCCCTGTGTACATCTAGTGCTGTACAGCTAATGAGACACAAAACAGTCTGCTGGAGGAGTAACCTTTTTTTGCAACCGAGCTATACACTGGCATTTGAAGAGGGTGAAAGAAAAATCTGTTTTTCTTTTGTGAGTTATTTGTGAAATTCAGTGCTTTAGACAAGTGCCCAAGGCACAATATGATGTGATTATAAAAAGAATTCTATGTTTAAGTTGCAAGTTTGGTCATGAGGATGTGTCAGCATTTAAGTGTGGAGGTGACAGCAGATGAAGAAGCCCTCTGAGGAATGGAGCAGGACGGTAAATGCAGCGTGGTGCAAAGTAATATGAGTGACAATATAACCAGGCTAGCACCGAGTTAGGATCCATGGACACAGAAGTCATTCTGCATTAATTCAGTCATAACTATCTTAATCCATGTTGAAAGTAGATTGCAGAGTGCATAAAACCAGGTAAACTGATTTATTCCATGGGGATATGGTTACCTGAATTTGAGCAAGCAACAGCTAATATGCACTAATGATCTGCTCCCTCTTTCCCCCTTTTATTAAGCACACTGAAAACAGAAGATAAACCCAAAGGAGAAGTGGTATACTTTCTATAAGGCCACCCTCGAAACCTTCATCAGGACTTGTTGGCTGTGAATTTGCTGTCCTCCATCACGTTTTCCTTGACACGTTGTGATAATTTCATAATTTTTGAGTTCTGTTTACAGTATAGCAATGGGTTTGAATTACAGGCACATCTCAAAGCAAGAGATCACATCTGCAAAAGATTCTTTATTGCCAACAACATCTTTAACTAGTTGAGGCCGTGTTCATAAGTAACCGTCTTCTCCTCTTAGTCATAGTAGCTATTAATGATTCTCCCTAACAAACGTGCTGTCAATACATCTGTCCAGGCTTATGGAGGTTAAGCATTAGGCTGCCTTTCTTGAATGAGATGAAGGTTTCAAATATGAGCTGCTACCTGCAAATATACCTTCCTATGTGTCTTCTGGAGGGGGTGGACAGAGTGACAAATTTCAGTTGAAGAGCTAGCTGGGGTGCAGCCTGATAATGGTATTAAAGAGAAACCTTAATTTTCCCCAAACTCATTAAACGTTAGCAAGCTGCTCACTCCGTTTTCTGAGGCTCAATGAGACCAGGACAAGCTAAATCTGGTTTCTCTTTCATGTATCACGTAGTAAATGTAGACGTTAGGTACTGCAAAGTAGCTCAGGCAGGGCCGCTTGTTACTCAGTGCAATTTGTTTGTGTGGCTGTGCCTTTGGCTTCAAGTCCATTGGCGGGTAGGTTGAAATCAGCACCTGAGTAAAACCATCATGTGTATAAAGTAGGCATTTTGGACTGTTCTACTGATGAAGAAACCCTTGTTCCATGCCTCTCAACTACACCTTGTTTTGGGAGGCTAACTGCATGTCTGTGAAGAAGAAGAGGAGAGAGGAAATAGGTAAGTACTGTTGGGAGTGAAGAAGGATAGGTCCCAGACCTGTGTTCTCCAAAGGAACAGTGTGAAGCTTGTCCTTCTGCCCTTCTGTTATGTCACTTTTTATGAGGATGATGTAATTTGGGCTACTCCTGGACCTCGGTCCAAAACCTTGCTGGTTTTGTAGGTAGTTTCTCATTTTCCTATGCCACAGTCATTGCTCTAGTCATTAAAAAGGGACAGGAGAAGGATCTTTGTACTACTGGTAGACATGGACATCTATAAAGCTCAGGGCAAACTTTAGACTACTGAACCTTTAGCATACCACCATTACTGGCCAAAGTCATCAATTTAAAGCTGAAAAAATTGTATGCGAGTCATAGATACACTCAGCTTGGAATGTAGACGTAGTCCTTGGGGTTTGCTAGCCGGAGTGGGACACTTCCTAATCCTTAGGAAAAATTACTTTCCTCTTCAATGTAGTTAGCCAAATTTTCATCTGGAAATGGAGATTTGGTTATATGGTTCTTTGTCATTACTGAAGTTCACAGAATGAAGTTTTTTACTTGTAAAGAAAATTATATATTTACTAATAGTTTGCATATCACTTTTAGGTCTGTAAAGTATTTTGGGAACCTTCCCTTTAAGTTGGTTAATGTGTTGGTACAGTTTTTCTCTGTTCCATTTCATATGATCCTTTTGAAGAACTTGATAGAAGTTTATTCTGTTTTGACAAATTCAGGTGTTGTTTGACCTTTTTCCCTATCCTCAAAAGATATAGTACGGTGGAAAAAAGTTGAGGAAATGGAAGATGTGGTTGCCTGAGGGCTGGCAAAGTGAATTAATTCACTGTTGATATTGATTCAAAATTCTGGAGGATGCAGTTGAGGCAAATGATTGTAATAAAATGACACAAGTGTTATAAGGTCATAAAACAGATGTTACCTCGGTTTAAAATCAGTGCCAAAAACACTGACTATGTGAATCTGGAACATTGGCATAATATATAAAGTCTATTATGCAATGTTAACAAAATTACAATCTTGTGTGGATTAACTTTCTTATGTTTTGGTATTTTTCTTCAATTGCATAAACAAGGAAAAGGATCAGTAGTTTGTATAAATTATAATCTGCTTCATGTCAATGTACTGTTTTGTTTCAAAATTTTATTTCCATCCTTTTACAGATATTATAAGGTTATTATACTATCACAATTACATTAGTTATTTTCAGTATTTCTTCTTTATTTTTTTTACTACTGCCAAAGTTCCCACATGAAACGAAGCTTTTAAGAAATCTAGGCAAAAACTGTGGTGGATTTATAGAAAAATAAAAGATGCTTCTTTCTTGGTCAAGTCCCCCCACCCTTGCTAGCGCTACCTTTCATATCATCAGCTATGATGTTATTTATTATATATCATAGAATCATAGAATGGTTTGGGTTGGACGGGACCTTAAAGATCACTTAGTTCCAACCCCCCTGCCACGGGCAGGGACACCTCCCACTAGACCAGGCTGCTCAAAGCCCCATCCAGCCTGGCCTCGAACACTTCCAGGGACGGGGCATCCACAACTTCCCTGGGCAACCTGTTCCGGTGTCTCACCACCCTCACAGTAAAGTAAACACATGTTATGCTATCATTTATGAGTTCCAACAAAGATCATGTATCATTTAGCTGAGCGTTGAATAGACTTATTCTCGCCTCCAAGACTTAAAGGATAGACACATAAAGGCTGGACTGTGGATTAGTATCGTTTGAATATACAAAACTGTTTACATGAGCCGATAAGTTAGTCTTACCAAAGCACTCCTATTTCAAAGGCTGCGGAGGAAAGTACATAATCCTCAAACCCCACCTGACCACACCTGGTTTCCATATAACTGTATTGGATCAGTTCATGCTTGGGAGTTTGAGGTGTGATAACTCGAGTCACTTATTTTCTATTTAGTGTAGCAATGCATTAATTAATGTTGGTTATTACACAGCTAAAAGGCCTGGACTAATAAGTAAAAAAAAAAAAAAAAAAAAAGGAGGGGGTACAAGATAAAAGGTTTCTCCCATGTGTGCAATGAAACACATCAATACATCATTAATACGTCAACATCGGGTATTTTATCTCGCCAGAAGTTTCCTGGTCTAGTGTCAGCTGTTGGGGGATCTTTGCTGTATGATGTAATACACAGACCACTTCCACTGTAGTCAGATGGCAGCACACCTTTTTTCCCCTGTTCTAACTTGAACTTTGATTTAAAAAATCTTTAAATTAGGAAATGGAGTTGAATTATTAATGTTGCATAGGTCTACCCCTGATTTCAATATGCAGGCCAGTGTGAGAAAGGAAAACAGGATGCCAAAGGGTGGAAGAATGTGTCAGGAATGTCATCTAGAACAGCAGTCAGCCAGGTAAAGAGTTCAAGAAAGGTTTCTGCCAACCCAGATTGGTTTGGTCAGACTGAGATATTTGTGTGCTAACGTTGGAAATCTGGGCTCTAAAGAGAAGGAATAGAAATACTGGTGCAGGGCTTAAAACCCAGTGTTGCAGAGGAAATAGAAACATGACTGATTTATAACTGTAGTAGGATATAAGTGTTGGAGAGCATGAAGGTGACAGTGTGGTACCTTCTGTAACTGATATAGGAAGACCCTAAAAAATAATCTGGGGTAGCATGGACAAAATAGAATTTGTCTTGGTCGCAATTGCTGAGGAAGGAACTGTGAAAGAAGCTGAACGGGGTGGCGGTGCCTGTCTGCTGCACTTCCCCAAACTCTTGGCAATACCACTCTCTGTTGCCTAATGTTACGTTAGCATTACATTAAGACCTTTTTTTTTTTTTTTTTAACACCGTCATTTGCAGTCAAAAAGTAAGGAGTCCCCTTGTGATATTAGGAAGTATTACAAACACACGGGCATCTGAAAGCATCGCGCAGGAAGAACAGTCTGGCAAAATAATGGGGAGAAATTTAATATCAGGGTGCCAGGTCATGCTACTGGAGATAGGAGAGGAAAATCTGCTGTGACAACACTTTGTCATTATAAAAAATGAAACAAACTTGAGTGCCTTAACTGATCACAGGGGGATTATAAAGGCTAGTATGATTGATGGAAGTGTGAAAATAATAAATTAATTGCTGAAATTTATTGGGTGATGTATTTCTGTAGATGGAAGAAATAGAAATATTATTTCTTGCAAAGCATTGTTGAATGTCATCTTGGAACACCCAACCATCTCCAGCCTCCTGCCCTTTAGTTCAAACTGAAACAGATGTGGAGAAGGGCTCCGAGGACAACCAGTGGAAATGGAAAAGACTGAGAGGGTTTGGTCTTTAAAGCCTAGAAGAGAGACTGAAAGAGAGGTGACTTCTTCCTAACCGCCTAAGAGGATGAAGGGCTAAATGCCATTATTGTCCCCAAAATGTGCTTAAGACTGGAAATTAGGACACACCTCCTAAGCCAAGTGGAGTGAGCAATAGTATTTTGTTCTTACCACCACCCATTAACCTCTGTAAAAGTGGAGCTTGGCAAACTCATTTCTGAGCTTGTACGATGCGATTGTGATAAACTAGTTATCTCTGTTACCTTGCCCTGATAGAAGTGCACCCTTGGAAACTTCGAGGGTTTGACTTAAATGAGAGTAAGTTTGAGGAAATCTCACAGTAACGTTCTCGTTGCAAACTTTTCCAGAACACTACTATTTGGGTTTTGATGGTTACACTAGGGATTAACTTGTTTCTCTTTTTTGCCTGTTTATACGTATGTCAAAATATTGTTTCAGCTTTTTCTCACCTTTTCCCCTCAAAAGATCGAAGCAGCTAAAGAATTCCTCAAATTTTCTCCTTTTTAAAAAATGCTGTCAGATGGACTACTGCTTCTCACATGGCAGGAATTTTATACACCCATGTATATGTGTATCATATGAGGGATAAATTCAGTTTGGGAGGCATATGGATGATGTAGTCTGGACCTATAGAAATAAGTTAAATTTAATAAACGTAGATTAAAATACATGAGACGAGGAGTGACCGAGACATCCATAGCATTTTCAGCAGAAAGGCGAGGGAAGGACAAACTGCTTAAGTTCCCCTGGTTGGTCTCCAGTGTGAAAACGAGATGTAGGAAGTGAAACAAGCCCAAGATGAAAGCTGACCCAGGCTTTCTGTGTTTGCAAGAATCTAGTAGGATGAAAGTTACCAGGAAGTCAGGACTCACAGTGTATATATAGAGTATGTTATATTATTAAATATATAAATACATATTGTATATATATATGTGATGAATTGCAGGTATAAGAACAAGGCTGAACAACGTAAAAACTGGTCATTTGTGAGACAACCAAGGAACAGGAATCCACTTCTGTTCAGTTGCTCTCCGGTTTAATTCTTTCACATCACTCCCAACCACAGATAATTTATTTTTGTCACTCTTATTCACACTCTGGTCTAGTAACCACATCTTCGCTGGCACAAATACATATAGAGCAGCGCTGATGAGGCTTTGCTGAGCCCTGCCGCCTAAAATTAACCTTCTCCTCTGGGTTCCTTGGAGGTTGCTTTGCCGTTCTGCACCGTGTGATGATGGGTCAGAAATGAACCCAGGTTTCCCAGGCCCCTCCAGAGATGCCCCTCCTCACAGTCCCAATAACAGAGGTATAGAAGATCGGCTCAACACTCAGGCTTTGCAGATGATGTGGAAGCAGGTCAACATAGAGAGAGAGTCAGCAGTAAAGGTTAAGATAAATGAATTCCTTAAATTTTATATTTTTCCCATTTTTTTCATCGAATGGGAAACTTGAGCAGTTGATTGAAGTGATGTAGAAAGTTGAGTGAAGGTACTGAAAAAGCCTTGTGTCCTTGGGCAGAGTGGGCTTACGATTCTTCCTCCCCAGCATTTTTCGGTCTAAGTTGATCATCTGAGTTTGTTTGGTTTTTGAGACACTTCTGCCTTGACCTTGAGGGTGATGTGGAGAAGTCTCACGTTCTTGATAATTCAGGAGATCTGATGAAGGCATCACTCTGTTACCTCTGGCTTTGTAACTTGTGAAGTAGCAGCATACCAGCTAGCATTAAAGTCCAGAATGAAACATCTAAAACAGAGGAGGGAAAAGATCTTCTTTTCAATTTTTGAAAGAGGTGTTAAAAAATAAAATTATTTACCCCACCGCTCTCTAAGCTGCTTTAAAGCTCCAGATTTAAAACCAGTTGTTTTTTTTTATATGTAGGTGTAAACAATTGCTTCCTGTTCTTTGATTTAGAAGCTTAAATACAGAACAATGTTCAAGACTCAGAATGATTTGGGGGGTCTTGTTTTTTTTTTCTTTATACATCTTAATGTGCATTCTCTCTGTTATTTGTACTGCTAAGGAAGAACTTTTATATATATATGCACAAGAAGTGTTGTGGCTTAAATGAAGAGTTTACTGCTTATAAGCATCGCAATTGAATACAAATTATTTTTTTTATGTCTCTGTTAAAATATATATGTATATATCTGTTAAAAGCCTAAGCCACCCACAGAATTGGTGTTTCTGTACCCAATTACTGACCTTTTGAACAACAGATGTTTATTTGATAAAATAGAGTTGCTTGTGTACTCAGTGTTGTCGTTCTCATTCTTTTTAAAGTTACTTTATTATTGGAAAATCCAAAGTGTAATCTATGTTAGTTGTTTTTTTAAAAGTTTGCATTTTCTGCAAAGATTAAAAGGAAGCCACTCTAAACTGTTGAAAAATCTGCGAGGATTTCAGAATGATTGTCATGAAGACATAATTTAGACGAAGAAAACCCTGGACAGGTCAGGTGGATTTTTAGAAAATGGTTACTAATGTGCACCGTAAATATTGTATGTAAGAGAGTCACAGGGAGGAGAACAGTTGTGACCATGAGCAAAAAGAAAAACGAGATTGGCTTTGTAGATGATGCAGAAGATAAGCGCTGGGAGGAAATGAAACCTCGCACTCTGCTGGTGGTGGATGGATGGGCGACGGTCACACGAAACTTGGGTGCTCACAGTGGGAAGTATTGTGGCTTTAGACACATGGTTTGGCTGGTAATAACAGCAAAAGGCAGAAAAAGCAACAGTGTTTTGGGGATAGACAGCAGCTTTTAACCCTGGAAAAATGTTGCACAAGCACCCCCGTAATCTGCTTTGAAATTAAGACCCAAGATGAAATGGGGGATTCAGAGGGAAAACTCAAGGCAAATGCCTCTGTAGGCATCGAAATCTGTGTCTGTGGAACAACCTGCTCCAGCTCCAGAGGCTCCGTGTGATGGTTCTTACGGATACTCCTCTGGCTTTTCAAAGGCTGCCTGAGCTCAGAGTCTTATCACCATGCTGGAAATGTCAACTCAAGTACCTGTCCTTGCCTTTTAGCCATGAAATACAATATGCTCTTTGTTAAAAGAGGAGCTGATGCTTTTTCAGTTATCTGTTGATAAAATTTAGCAGCTATGTTATACAGAGTTTCTTTTGATTGAATATTTATCTTTCATGTCTGGAGGTGCGGGCAGGACAATAAACGAGAAGCCTGGATGAAAAGAAATAGCTCCTGTATTGCGAAGCTGTTGGAATGGGAAACGTCTGAGTAGGGACTGACAGCATTTCTTCTGATATCTAAATTATTTTTATCTCTGACAAACAATAACATAGCTTCATTTGCAACACTGCTGCCCTCTCTGGATTGCTCTTTGCTTACCATATTCTTTTTCTCTGTATACCTGCACAATGCACTTTCTTGATGCTCATTGGGATACGGCAACAGAGAGCTATGCAAATGAAAATTTTACACCAAGCGAAATATTTTATTTATGCCTGAATGAACTTCCCCCCTTCAGATTTTCCTTATGACTACTCTATAAACTGAGAAAGGCGTGCACTGCATACACCTTTTATACTTTAGAGTTTCTTTTTTGTATGGTTGAATGTTTGTGAAGTTTACTTTGGTAATCATATAGCGTTTTGTATTTTGAAATCCCTTACAATGTGTGTTGATTGAAACTCTCCCATCAGTACTTGCTGTTTATACTGGCCCTGTGAATCTTTACGTTGATACCACGTTCAAAACCATAGGAAGGACCCAGATTAGACAGCAGTAAAAATGTATAATACCGTGCTGGAAACTAATAAATCTGGCATTGCAGATGAACTGAGCAATCACGGAGCAGAAGCTTTTGAAACCAAGACAGTTACGTTTGCTTTGGGCATAGGACTGATCTTACGGAATTTTAAATGTGCCATCCGGAACCCAGTGCACACAGCTTTACAGAGAGCTAGCATGTACAGAAATTTAAGATCTTGTGGCCTCTTTGAAGAGTTCAAAAATCTTTCGTTTCACAGTATCAAAAGAACGTGTGCTCATTGGTCCGGTTTCTACTGCTTAAAAACTATTTTTCAACTTTGTTTATGCTCTGTCTCCATTGTCTGCTTGTTTAGAAATACAAAAGGTCAGAAAATTAAATATTAAATTACATGTCATAAACTTAACTATATTGATATATATAAAGTGATAAACATTCATTTTATGTTACTGCATATTTTTCATATCTTTCTTTTGCAAGATTTAAGAAGCTTGTTTCATAAACAAGCTGAAAGTCTCAGGATATGTCTACATCAGCATTTTAGTTAGATCAGGATCCCACTCCTGAAGCAGTTGTCTCCACTTGCTAGGCTGTAGTTCATGTTGTGGAGCAGGCTCGGAGTGCAAGACCAGGACCACTTTAGGAAGATGCGGTGTGAGGATTACCTTTAAATAAACCCTTACTATGGTCTTGCTCCTACTGAACGTTCAGTCCTTGGGGCTATACTGGAGTGAACGGGGCAATAACCCCCACTTGAAGCAGCTATGGGCTTCAGCACCAACTGTTGGGGCTTTTTGCTAATATAGAGCAAGGTAAGTCCTGTGAGGATCCCGGGCTTTCATCTCCATGAGGAAAAAACCAAAAAACCCGTGCTTCACGATGAGGCTCAGGATCTTCTCTGTGTTTGGTGCCACCACATGTGTTATCCCGCATACTGTATTTGTGTGATTTCACGTGGCACCGAGTGGGCTTCTGTGGGGCTGCAGGGCACCCACACATTGGTATTACGGATCCCTTGTTGATACTGTCACCAACAAATGCTAACCTTGAGCTTACCAGCACAACCTCACAGCGGGCTTACGTTACAGCTGTTCATGTGCTTTAAGCTGCAGGGAAAAAAAATAGAAATCTGAGTAAAAATGCTTTTCCCTGAGTTTACACCAGCACTGGGCAAGCTGCAGTCTCTAAAGATACCTTCAGCTTTCTTACAGCAATAGGGAAAGGGATTTTTGGCTGACAACTTAGATCAAATTACCTTGTGTCCTCCACTTTAGCTGTTTGTCTTGTAGAAGCAGAACTGTGCAAGAGCAAAAAGGTTAGCACTAAGGTGGCTCAATACCTAATCTTGCAGATGCAGCAGGTAATTAAACACTGGGCTTCCTGATGTCTAGGGTGAGCGTGCCAACACCAGCGTGGCTGTGAGCATGCAGAAATTCCCTGTGAACCGTTAACTACAGGACAAGAGTCTTCTATATATCCACAATTGTAAATAAATGAATAAATAAAATCCTTCTCAGTATTTCAAAACACCTAGTGTGTAACCCACGTAGAGTGGAGAATTTGGAAAAAATCTTCCAAGGGGTGTCTTCACAAGCTGAAATTAAGCATTAAAGATGTTTGCTTCTAAGGGAAGATCCTGGCTGAAGGTGCCCCCCAGTGCCTTCAAACGAGTATGGGAACACTGAAATGTTGACACACAAGAAGAGGAAACTGTATTCTCTGCCTCTGTGGGATGATGATGCCTGGTCAGTGCCTACTGATTTTCTGTATGATTCCTTTTATTTTTATTTCAAGAGAAGACGAGAAGGGGAGCAATGAGTTCTCATGCTGCTTTTAAGCCCGTATCACGGTTCGCTGCATCGCTGCTGAAATCTCACGGACAGCCCAGATTTCTTGTCAATGGGTGACAAATAATTTGCAGAAATGGTAGGCGAGGAGGTACCCTCCTCTCATTTTTAGAAGACAGCGTTCAGCCCATGGGTAGGACAGTGCGTCTGTCGTTATGTGGTGCTTCCTCAAGGGCAGGATGGGAAATTAAATGAAGGTGATGTGGGAAGTTGAGACCTGCCACAAGGGAGTGCTTGTGGCCTTGGCTTATTGTGATAGCCAGCTAGGATTATGATTATTATCAGTGTTGTTACAAAAGTACAAGTCTTAATAGGAACCCAGAGCGATCTGGCTAATTTTCCTACCTAACGGTGTGTAAGGCACCATCCCATTGAAACAGTTGTGTCTGCAGGTGGACACCTCTACAACTTTAACTGTTTACTGGGATGACCTTTTCTATCCTAGAGATGAAGGTAAAGGTGAGGTGCAGTATAGGGTGTTAGGATCTGCTTTAGCTTTTCCAGCTGTGTTTTAGTCAGTGCTGGTTTACTTGAGCCTGTACTTTCACTGAGCTCTCATTCTAGGTTTTACATTGTTCTTCAAAGAACTGGCTTTAAAGATTAATTAGGGCAGGGGGGGACAGTGAGAGTGTGTGCCTGCAAGGGAAAGCGTGGCTGTGAACCTAGCATTAGAGCACTGACCTGAAAGGAGGGAGAGAGGAAGGAAGGGGAGGTTTGAAAAGCATTCATGGTGGATTCTTTGAAGAGTAAGTATGATTACTGTCCTCTGAGGGAGGAATATAGAGATAATGTTGTATATGTGCTTGCTGAAGTGCTATGTAATTACATCATGGGATTAGCAGTCAGGTTCCAGTCATGTAGATGCTAACAGCTGTATCTCATCTGATTTAGCATGGATGCACATCCTGAGAAGGATTATCCTTCTAAATTGGATTGAAGAAGAAATACTTGCGTGGTGATTTGCCGTCACTGATACACACGTCGGCTGTTTTAGGCTGCCGTAACAGGCCTGTTTGAACAAGGAGATTCATTACCGAAGGTCACAGTAGCAGCCTATCTGCCATGGAGCTGGGTCTGCACAAGTCATCAGCCTCATGCGAGACGGGGATCTGAATCACAGGGAGCTCCCTGCTAGCCTGGCATAGGCAAAATGAAGTGGGGAGATACAGGTGTCACTAAATCCAGATGCACTTCTCATCATTCGGACTGGAGTTTTTTTCTACATCTTCCAAAGCAGCCTTTTCTCTAAAACGTACAGAAATAAGTTGTCGCTACAGTGATTACATTTTTCTCATACCTATTTTGAAGCTCACAGAAGTATCAGAAAGATGTAAGGGGTTTCGGGGTGGGGTGGGGGTGAGAGGGGCGCTTGGGGAGAAAAGAGGATAAATCTGAAAATACTGAAATGGTAAATAACTATTTTGAAATATTTACTTCATCTGTGGATCGAGACAAGTGATTTCTTCCCTTTGCAGCAGAAAAGAGCTTTCAGGGTGTGTTCCTAACCTTCAGTTGTTATCCCCGTGGACTATTGTGTATTAAAAGGAAGCAGGTTTTTGCTGCATAGCCCAGATGATTGCGTGGCAAACGGCTTGGTTTATGGCATAATGTTTTTTGTTTAATACCTTTTTTATTCCAACAGGAAATATGGGATGTATAAAATCAAAAAGGAAAGAGAATCAGCATGGAGATGGGCTAGATTTGAAGAATCAACCAGTACGTAAAACTGAACGAACTATTTATGTGAGGGATCCAACGTCCAATAAACAGCAAAGGCCAGTAAGTAGATAGTCTCAGGGGAGAATTCCAGTAGCAAGATCAAAGCATGACTGGCATAACTTAAATTTCAATCCCAAGCACATGCATGAGGAAATTCAAATGATCATTAGTACACAATTGGGCTCTTAGTGTTGTGCAGTTCACCCTCAACGAATAAGTACTTAAAGAAATAAAAAATAAAAATCGGTGGTTTGTTGCTTAATCACTTTGTTATGTTTGTCATAGTTTTCTGCATGAAAACTGTAATCCTTGGAGATGCTTGATCTAGATATAGCTACGTCTGTAGAAGAATGCTAGGTGACTTTAGAAAACCTGAAGTAGTTTAGAACCGGTTTTTAAAAGCATCACTGTTGCGTATCTAATAGCTGTGGGATCCAGGTGTTAATTGTTCTGTTTAAAAAGGCTGAGATAATCACGGGCGGTTCTTCAACAGCTCTAGTCAACTTCCCTTTTATTCCCTGCAGGAGGGACATAGGTGAGGACGGGAGGGGAGTGGAGGGCACAGGGAGCAGCACTCTGCTGCAGGAGGAACAACCTCATGGTGGTTCCGTGTGTGCTGCCTGGTGTTAGAAAGGAAGGGGAATCCTGGCGGGTACCAAGTGGGTTTGCTATTTTGGGGATTGACTGGTGCCTTTTTTCCTTGCCTCTGCGAGTGGCGGCCGCCCTTCTCTCCCCTCTCACCAGCTGATGCGGTGGGCTCACTGTGCTCTCACCGTGCACTCAGTCAACACACACACATCACAAGCTACCATTAATTTTTTTTTCTTTTTAATTACTTCTTTTGTCTTGCATGATCTTAGCAGCATAATTGTGCTTTTAATTCTTTAGCATGACAGCTGCATGTTAGTAACTGTCCTGTTAAAGTCCCCTGCATAAATCCTCATCAGCAGATGACACAAGGCTGCAAACTTCCTCCCCACACCTTGTGTCACACCTTCCCGAGGTCTGAGCTGCTCAATTCAAAGTCTAGTGGGGACTTACTGTATTTTTATCTTTGGAAGAATGGTGGGAAGAGATTGGAGCATTTCCTTTTAATTTAAGGCATATAAGATGATACCAAAGCAACCGAATAGCATGTAAGTGTAATTGTAATGTAAGGTTGTCAGAAAGATCTAAAACTGCTTAATTAAAGACATGTTTTATTGTAGGCAAATCAAGAAGCACAGCTCTTACCAGGACAGAGGTTCGTCACTGAAGGTATGTTTTTGTAGGAATCTTAACTGCTGTGTGCTGTGCCCATGTCAGCCTGCGAAATAACGTGAACGTGCCTTTGGCTTTCTGCCTTTGTAGAAACAGAGGAGCATGGAGTCATTGTGGTAGCTTTGTATCCCTATGATGGCATTCATGAAGATGACTTGTCCTTCAAAAAAGGAGAAAAATTGAAAGTTATTGAGGAGTAAGTATGACAGTACTGATTGTATTGTAGTTTTTCTTTGGACTCATCTAATTACCTTTATAATTTTTTGGTATCCTAGTCAAAACATGAGTGTATTAATGGTAAGAGAGCTCCCTTGTATGTGCAAACACAAATGCATGTGGAGCTGTTGGACTTGGCAGCTGCCCTTGGTAACAGCGACCAAACGTTGATGTGGTGGAGCCGATGGCTTCGAAGGGGGCTTGAGTTCAGAGAAAAAATGCTGCTTCTCTCCGCAGCACGGGCGAAGCTTTCAGCACAGTAGAACCCAAATAACACTTCATAATTTTCCTTTCCTGTGAATACTAGTGTTGTTTCTGTTTTTCAGGCTGGGAGAATGGTGGAGAGCAAAATCTCTCACAACGAGGAAAGAAGGCTTCATTCCCAGCAACTACGTAGCAAAAGTAAACACCTTGGAAACAGAAGAGTGAGTTCTCCCAAGCTCTCAATCCTGGCAAACTACTTCTTCACCCCTGTGGGGTATCCTTTGTGGGTGGGGGAAAGAAATGGTTCTAACTCTTTGAAATATTTTTCAGGTGGTTCTTCAAAGACATAACCCGAAAAGATGCTGAAAGACAACTCCTGGCTCCTGGAAATGGTCCTGGAGCTTTCCTTATCAGGGAAAGTGAAACATTAAAAGGTAGGCTCTGGGGTGGGTTTACTTTGGAATTGAGTTAAAAGCATACAGTCAGTCTTCACAAAAATTGGCATGAAGTGGCACTGGGTGTGGTGTAGTCCTCGTGTCCTATTGTGTGAATTTTCGCCAGTTGTGTAGGAGTGAGAAGGATAAGAAAATCACCAGGAAAAGAGAGAAGAGAGCTTCAGGTTCACACCCAAAGTTGAGATAGGAAAAAAAAAAAATGTGTGTGTGCGTATGTCTGCATGTGTGATTACACTGACAAGAAGCAGGAATGAATGGAGAGATCTTTTCCCTTCCTAACATTTGTAATTCCTTTATTGAAGGACACTTTTCATTGTAAGCAGCAGATGCTGCATTTTATAGTCTTCCATTATTGGGTCTGTATCCATTGCTACAAGTTTTAAAATGTACTTAGTGCATAATAAGGGGTTTATATTTCTGCACTGTCATGTGATTAGTGTGATTTTTTTTTTTTTCCAAAAGCTTTTTGGTAAAGATTTCTGCTGTAGACAGAGCTCTTCATACTGTAAAGCTTAGTGAAGTCTCCAGATTCTTTGGCTGAGACTTTCAGAAAAGAATGGGAGGTTCTGTGTCTGGGCTCTGACAACAGCCTGACTGGATTCTCCAGCTGGATACTCTAACACTGTGTCCTCCAGAGAAAGATGCATGAATCCCTTCAACAGATTGAATGTCTATCGCCTCCACAGGCATTGTTTTTCTGGCCCTAACATTGATTAGGTACCTCTCTGTAATGGGCCCATATCGTTGTTTCTGTGCTCTCAAATGAAGACTCCTAAATGAAGTTCTCAACAGAAGACTCCCAAATTCAACATTGGCTGCTGAGAGTAAGACAAAGTACCCCCAAAACATTTCTTCCTATCCCCTTCTGTCACTGGATCTGTGTGTGGGGAGAGACAAGGGGCTGAGGGGGTTTTTTACCAGTTGAAAATGGACAAGAATTGTACAAGTAGAAGAAACAAAGAGCTCTGTAGTTGAGGGTAGATGCCCCTGCTGCCCCATCTTAAATCTCAGTGGAGGTTAGGCTCCCTAGGACTAAGAGATCTGCCCTCCCTTCTCTGTGCCTCAAGCCATCTCCAAGGTACCCTTTCGCTTGGTCCGTGAGATCCAGCGTGTTCCTTTTCCGAAACGCTGATCTCCGAATTCCAACTTCTGCCTGAGGAGTGTGACATCCCTGGCCTGGTTTTCCCACTCTAGCTGGGGGGACTTGATGCAGAAGTGGGCATTGGACGTGGAGCTGTCTGGCTTATGGAACTCCTAGCTTTGTTGAATAAGATTGAAAAAGAAAGTGTGACTGTAAGCATTTTGGTGACCAGTTCATGACTGGCTATTGGCTAACTTCCTTCTGTTGATTGCAAAACGCTTTTTGAGGAAATAAGGGAGTAAAAAGAAAAACAGACAAAAAGGTGATTTTGTTAGGCTCGACTGTATATGTGTGGACACTGTAGACTTTTGCTATCAGCTAATGATCGTTCTTTCTTTCTCTGCAGGCAGCTATTCTCTCTCCATTAGAGACTACGACCCACAGCACGGCGATGTTATTAAGCACTACAAAATTAGGAGTCTAGACAATGGAGGATTTTACATCTCTCCCAGAATAACTTTTCCCAACATCAATGATATGATCAAACATTATCAAAGTAGGTTGAATGGGTTTGTGGATTACTTAATAGAATACAGACATTATTTCCTGTAAAGGAAAATAAATGCTTTCTTGTTTTGTTTCAAAGCTTTTCATCTTTTTTTTTTTTTTTTTTTTTTTTTTTTTTTTCTAAATAACCCAGGCATGCATATTATCAAACATAAAGTAAAACTGGTTGGAACCCAAGTGACATTGTTATAATCAGACCTAACACTGCTTGCTCTGCAGCATACCATTGAGAAGTAAAGAGTAGCTTTATAAAACGCTTCATCAAAGTTATGATGATGTGAAACTACAGTAAGATTTGACTGCATTGTAAATAAATAAATTCTGTATTTGAAAGTAAATTAGCATTCACAATTATCAGAAATATATATAGACTTGAGAATATCTTCTTGCGGTGTTGAATGTGGAATTGTTTTTATTTTTCCTGTATTTTTTTTTATTTATTTGTTTGTTTGTTTGTTTATTGTGAATGGCAGTAAAAGTCCATTGACTTCAAAGAAAGAAAATTGTACCCACATAGAACGTATACATTCATTATTTAAAAAAAAAAAAGGCGGTGGGGAGGAAGGGACAAGTTTCTACCCATGTTTCAGCTACAAAAGTGACTTTTCATTCTGCAAAACCTCCTGTTGGGTAGCTCCAAAATATCTGGTTTTAGTCCTGTAACTGGGAAGAGAGAGATGAAGCACGGAGGACAGAAAATCACGTAGTGGTTTTTCAAATCCGCACTGAGACTTGGCTATGAGATTTCTCTGAGTTGTCAGACATGTGTGGTAATTCTGTGGCACAGCTGGAAAACCTGAGGATTATTCTACATTTGTATTAAAGTTGTAGCTGGTCTGTGTCTGGGGAAAAAAACCAATCGTGACCTACTTATGCTTGCATGCACATGTGTCTGAAACAATGCTGTACGAAAATTTAATGACAAATTCAGAATACAGGTTCCAAGCCCGACTCCAGTGTACATCGTCATCAGCATACTGACAGTAAACGTATCTTATATTTTATTTAGTTGGTACGAATTGTACTAAAAACCCCTTAATAATCTGATGGTAACCAGATGCATGTGACACTTCTTTATTAAGTTTGTATCGGAATACCAAATTTCAGTTCAGAGGTGCTTAAAGTTAAGTGAAAGCACCAGAAAGGTTACATTTTCATCAAAACACCTGATTATTTTGAAAATTATTTTGTGCGGTGCACACCTGCAATTAAGTAATGTTTGTCTCAAATCATGAGGAAGAGAAGTGTAACAGACTCCCTATTTTGTTTTTCCTTTGAAAAACAGAGCAATCAGATGGCTTATGCAGAAAGTTGGAGAAAGCTTGTATTAGTCCCAAGCCTCAAAAACCATGGGATAAAGATGCATGGGAAATTCCACGGGAATCAATTAAATTAGTGAAGAAACTCGGAGCTGGTCAGTTTGGAGAAGTCTGGATGGGTAAGTTCGTTTCTTTGGAAAGGGTATTTAAATCTGCTGAAAGAAGTGTCATTTCGGAGTCATTCACAATAGGAGTGGATGTGAACTTGGTCCCACAACCTTGTAAATCCGCAAAGTCAAGGCCAGAATATACCTTCTTGTGAGGAGAGGGGGTTTGTGAGGGGGAAGATATCTGACACCGTGGAAGAAATCCTTTGGTGTCTTTTAAAGGAGAAAATAATGACTGAGTAAGCACTGTAATTTAGAGGGTTGAAGACAACAGGGGTTTTTTTGGTTGTGTTTTGTGGGGGAAGTAGAAGTTTATATGAAGATGTGACTCCTGATTCTCAAAATCAGTGGGCATCTCAGAACTTTGTTTCAAATCAGAAAGTGGAAAAGAACTTGAAATAGAAGGAAATCATGTCTTTTGGTGAATTATGTATAGAGTTTTCATTGTCTCTTGGTAAAGAAGAGGCTGCAATATAATGCATGGGACTGCCACACTGGGTGAAAAATGGGGACATTTAATCCAAAATTATTACCTGCCAGAATGCTGCTGAGAAAGTAGGTGACTTATGTAGTAAGAAGATTAGAAATTGATCACCCTCTACCTTGAACTGTCATGCAGGTCCCCAGTAATGAAAGTGTGGTAAGACTTACAAGTTGAAAATGTTGATATATGCCCAGCAAAAAATGATAGCGCTAATTATTATAACCATAATTAGCTTTGTTTGCTTATAAACAATCTTATTTTCTCAGCCGCAGTGAGCTCCTGCGGCAAGGGGCTATGACCGCTTTCTAATCACATGTCTGCAAAGATATTTAATCCTCTTGCTTTTGAAACGCTGTCTGTTCAGGCCTCTGGGTATTCTTTTGGGTTCCATATTGCAGGTTTTGCGTGCTATTCATTACTTACACGCTTGTTACCGGTTACCATCTTATTTGAGGTAAACTATACCTTTCTCCCAAGGTCTTCATTATGGTGTTTTTTCAGGCCAGATCATTGTCTCAACCCTTCCCTGAATCTCCTTTTTGGAGGTTATATTAAAATAGTTATAAAGTTGTTAATGGAATGGCGTTTTTTAGTTGTTTTTTTGTTGTTTTGTTTTGCTTTATTTTTTAAAGATACTATAGGCAAGACATTTCTGAGCAACTTAATAGCATATCCCAAAACTTACTAGAAGATGCAAAATTATGAAGGGGGCTCTGATGATGCTCGGGAGTGCAGCAGGCTAGCGGGAATGTCATTCTTTGGGGAGACGTTCTCATTTAGAAAAGTAAAGCACAGAGGAGTGTTGTTTGAGTAGCAAATTCCACACACAGCTATAGTGTTAATCAGAAAGCTCTAAATTCAGTCATAGGTGCAATCTTTTGATATAAATCATGTTAAAAATGCAAGCAACGCATCTCTATAATATAATATAGCCAAATTCAACCTTTTACCTGCCTTCACAAGAAAAAGCTTAAGAAACCTTCTAGCTATGATACATGAGTGACAATTTACATACTAGTTAAGACAAGCGTCAGCGACTGTGCAGGTTTTTTGTCTCTAATAAAACAGGCCAAGAAATGTTTAACTGACACTGAAACGCTATGCAAGACTTAGTGGCAGAAGTTTATCGCCTGCTTGAAAAATGTAGATCATTTTGGGAAGTGACTACTTCTGCACATGCCCACACAGAGGCATAAAACTTTAAAAGGGTGTTTCTGGTTCAAGATGTTTCCTCTTGTTTGTGTCATACTTTTAACATCTAAATCGGGCCCAAGCCCTGCATCTGAATTGCCGCACTGTGAGAAAAATTAACGTACTGTGAAAGCGATGGCTGTGTTTCCTCTTCTCCGCGTTCTTTCTGAGGCGAGAGAGGCTGATTTGCATGGCGCAGGCCCTCTCGAATCAGGAGCCTGGTTAATCATAGAACCAAGGAAGCTGAAGCTGGAAAAGACGTATTAGGTCAGCTGTGCAGCGCAGGGAGTCAACAAACACTGTGTGTTGTAATGATCAACCAGGGGCATCAGGAGCTGTGTAGAGGTACTGAGAAATAACCTCGTTATTTCTCTCGTGATTGGAGAGTGGGTTGTTAACATCTCTCTTCGTAGAGAACAAAATGGTTTTTCAGCTATAGTGTGAATTAGAGAGAAGTAGTGTTCCATGGTTTAATTACTACCTAAATTTCTTCTTGATAAGGGGTGCTTGGAATTGTGGTTTCAGAGGGAACATTGTCCCATTCGGAGGAACTGGGCTCCCCAGTAGAGAAACAGAGCTACTGGAGGGAGTCCAGCGAAGGGCCACAAAGATGATGGAGTGGAGCACCTCTCCTGTGAGGAAAGGCTGAGAGAGCTGGGACTGTTCAGCCTGGAGAGAAGGCACAGGGGGGTCTTATCAATGTATGTAAATACCTGAAGAGAGGGTGCAAAGAGGATGGAGCCAGGCTCTTTTCAGTGGTGCCCAGGGACGGGACCAGAGATAATGGGCACAGTCTGAAGCACATGAGGTTCCCTCTGAACATCAGGAAAACCATTTTCACTGGGTGAGTGACCAAGCGCTGGCAGAGGTTGCCCAGAGAGGTTGTGGAGTCTTGGATATCCTTGGAACATCCTTGGAGATATTCAAAATCCAACTGGACACAGTCCTGGACAACCATCTCTAGGTGGCCCTGCTTGATCAAGGGGGTTGGACCAGATGCCCTCCAGAGGCCCCTTTCAACCTCAGCCCTTCTGTGATTCTGTGATATATGGGAAGACAGAGAGAATACTGTTACTGCATCCTGAAGATATGCCAGCATATCTTTTATAGTCTTTTCTTTCCGGTTTGTCCATAAGTACCCTTTGGGTTTCCAAGTTGACATCTTCCTCTTGCAGATTTTGGAGGGAGTCAGTTTATATTATGGGAGGACTAAGGAACAAAAAGCAGACCCCCATGTCCCTCAAGCTCTCAGATGTGCTCCTGTGTGACCTGTGCAGAGAATCTGTGTCACTTAAAAAGTGGGCAGGTGACTCTCCTCCAGTTCTGTGAAGAGTTTCTTTTACAGAGGGAAAACTTGCTATAAAGGATCATCGATTTCGCAGTTTTGTGTGTTTCGTGTATCACTTCCAAGTGCATTTCATTTCTCTCTTCATTACAGCTGTGTGTAATTTTATACATTTTATAAAGACTTTCTGGTTTTAGTCTACCAAGTCAGTGTTTATGTGTGTGTTTTGGGCATCAGCTGTGCTGACATGATAGATGAAAAAAAAACAGCATGGCAAAGTAATGTTCACATTTTATGCCCTGCACCACAGAAGCAGTTAGAAAGCTGCAGCCTGTGCTTTTTTGCCTTCATATTTAATGGGCTGTACGGAGATGAGCTAGAGATGGAGCTACTGTTGCATTCCTCTGCTCTTCAGCTGAGTGACGGCTGTAGTTGGTGGAGGAGGAGTGATGTGCTGACATACAGTAGGATGCAAGAAAAGCTGCTGTTCTTCAGTCTCTTCCCCAATGAGCATCTCGGAAATATTGTACCTCCTGCAGTTGTAACAGCCTGAGACTTTATCTGGCTTCTAACAGTGCCATACCTCTGTAGCTCAAACAGGTTGTTCCCAGTATAACCTTGCAGGGAAATACTGTGAAAGCAGAGGAAGGAGAAAGCTGCCTCTTGTAGGCTTGTTCACAAAGTTGTTTCATCTTCAGGCCTGGAGATGTGGTCAGAAATCATAGAATCATAGAATCTTCATGATTGGTAAGGACCTTTGAGATCACTGAGTCAACCATACACACAAAAATGCCCAAACCCCTACAATCTCTGCCACTAGAGCATGCCCTGAAGTGCCACATCTAGACGTTCCTTAAACACCTCTAGGGATGGTGACTCAACCACCTCCCTGGGCAGGCTGGTCCATGCCTGACCACTCTTTCAGTAAAGTAATTCCTCCTAATATCTAACCTAAACCTCCCCTGCCGCAACTTCAGACCATTTCCTCTGGTCCTGTCATTTTTTACTTGGGAAAAGAGGCCAACACCCACCTCTCTCCAGCCTCCTTTCAGGTAGTTGTAGAGGGCAATGAGGTCTCCCCTCAGCCTCCTCTTCTCCAAGCTAAACATGCCCAGCTCCCTCACCCTCTCCTCATATGACTTGGAATGGTATGCTCATCCTCATTATTGTCTGTTATAAATTCATGTCACAGCTTGGCCTGATTAAGACAATGCAAGAATTTGGTGGCAACCTGGCTGTCCAGGTTACTACTCTGTCAAAATAATCATAATCAACTCCAAAATAAATACCTGAGACACCAACAATTTTTTGAGGATTCTAACGAGCACAAACTTGAGTATAGGAAGTTCCACCTAAACATGAGGAGGAACTTTACTTTGAGGGCGGCAGAGCACTGGAACATGCTGCCCAGAGAGGTGGCGGAGTCTCCGTCTCTGGAGACATTCAGAACCCATCTGGACGCGTTCCTGTGCAACCTGCTGTAGGTGACCTTGCTCTGGCAGGGGGGTTGGACTAGATGATCTCCAGAGGTCCCTTCCAACCCTCTGATTCTGTGATATAGAGAAGAACATGGCTCTCTGTGTAAGACATCACGACATTCCTCAGACTTGCATACTATTGCTTGCAGCACGTTCCATTTTTAACAGAAGCTTAAACTGCAGAGAGATTTGCTTCCTGCGGTGGTATGAAAGGGTTCTTGACCATGGAGTTCAGTGCATCTGGGCAGCCTCTTTAGTGACGTGATGAACAAGCATAGCACTGCAAGAGCAGGGTCTATGTTTTATGCATTTTTGTTACTAGTGTGCACTGATACGATGTGAACCATAATGCGCTGGGGTATTAATAATCCATGAAAGGAATTCTCAAGCAGGACTAAGAGAAAAGTTAACAAGCCAAATGGAGCCATTATAGTGTATTTTATTAATGAGGCACATTTTGCTTGCATCTCAGGTGTAAAAGACTCTCTCATTTGGTAACTCCCAAATTAGAATATACATAATGTGCATTTTGGAGGTGTATTTTCTTATGCAGCTGTTAGAAAAATCAAGGACGTCTAAAATGAACAAAGAAAACTTGCCAGTACATCTCATCAGTGTGGCAAATACTTTTTTACAGCACATACATGAACTGAATGCCAGTTGCGAAGAATCTGAACGTTATGTGTCAGGTGTTCTAGGTGTAGGCAAGAACTTCATTGCTTACCTATCTTTTTCAATTAATGTTTAGGCAGCAAACTGACCATATGTCCATCCATATCACATGGCAAGGAACACCGTGACACAGCAAGTGCTGGGTTTATGCCCGGAGCCTGGTTCAGTTCAGCCAAGGCAGACGTTAGCAAAGGGTTCGGAGTCCCAGGCACTGTTCGAAGCAGGGGCGATGTAGTGCTGTAGCCACCCCTTCCCACAGCTCTCCGCGTGTCACTGGAATCCTTCTGTGACACAGATTGAACATTAAATTTGCTGTCACTTGCTGAAGCAATTGGGCGTCACCAGTTTTTCCTCCGCCTGCACAAGGGCTGCAGTTCCTTACCTGTGCAGTAAGAGTGCGCCTGCAAAGCAGACAATCTTTACGGAAACTAGCACGGAGGTTCTCATGGTAATGATAAGTGCCCTGCCGTCAGGACTGAGACTTTGTTAAGATGGGGTGGTACAGATGCATACTACAAAGATGCTGCCTCCTCCAGGTCTGTCTAAATCTCCTATCCTAATATAATCCTCCCCCATGTTTTTACTCTGTTACTTCAGACTCACAGGTGACAGGAGCTTTCTCCCAGATGGCGAGGTGGCACCTGCTTAGCTGCGAGACAGGGACTTGTGTTCTGTGCGGGTTCAGGTCTGGTGTGGTCAGAGGTGACAAATTCCAGTTTTGCCAGACTCTCCATTTCTTACAGGTGCCATTGTGTGTGCTCATAGAGTCCACGACAACCTTTCCTCACTGTTTTGGTGTCCCATCCCTCCCAATACCTAATGAAATAAATGAACTTGAGAGAGATCAGGATGAAATCTCTCTACTGCTCTCATCAGCTAACTTGCTTTGTGTGTTACCACCAGAAGGTCAGGGGAGACTTTTTTGGCAGAAAATATCAGTATTGCTCAGGTGTTGTAGTAACATAACCTTTCTCCAGGTAGAACCCTAGTTGGATGGATCACTTCAGTGAATGTAAAATGCTGTAACGTAGTTCATGTTAAGCGTGTTGGTCACAATTGCTTCACAGAAATAGCGATATTAATTAGTATGTTCAGTAGAGTATTCAACAAATTGTTAGTGGTACTAGTGCTCTGCTTTATGGTATGTGATGGAATAGTAGAAACGGTGCAAATAAGCTGTCTTCTTCTTAAGCAGAAAGGGATGTTTTTAACATCTGATTTTCTGGTGGATATAAATTGCATACCTGAGCTATAATTTGACCCATAGTTGTCATTTCTTATGATTAGATCATCCAGAAGCATCTCGTTGTTACGCTTTGACCTGATAGTCATTGGAAAAATATATTTAATAATCACGGCAGTGAATAATTTGTGATAGATACAGTGGCTTTTCTCAGGCAATGATCCTTCTTTAAGAAAGCTGATGGAAGATGCAGTGGTTAGAGCAATCACTTACGATCCAGAAATTAGTTTCTTGCTTTGCCACTGATTTCTTACGTTTAGATGATAAATCTTAGGTACAAGGAAATTGTGGACTCCAATTTAAAGGTGTAGCCATCGTGATAATACTGTTTGGATTGTTGCTGAATAAGGAAGTGAGGCTATTTCCTTGAGTCATTAAAGTCTTACCTCTTCCAAGAAATATTTTTGCAATGTTGACATGGGTACGGCTGGGGACAAAAGGCTGGGGATTGATATTACTGAAGCATTCTGTAAACCTGAAATGTTATGAAGAAGTTGTCACTATATCCTTCTTTCTCTCTGTCTCTCTCCCTCCCTCCTTTCTTTTCCAAATTAAATGTCTTCACAAGATAAACTTTAGGAACAGTGCTTGCTACTCTATTGGTTTTTTTTTAATGCTATTTCAACATTTATTTAATGTTTGCAAACCATTAAAGCAGGTAATAATTCACTGCTTTTCTCTTCACTGATGGTTGCTTTTTATAGAATTAGAATATTACCTTTAGAAGGCTTGATAAACAGAGGAGTGAAACAGCTACAGTCTCTTCCACTCTGGGCATGGGCTATGTGATCAGAAGTTATCGCATTTTAAGTCTTGCTCTGAAGACTGGAGGACTGCAGTCCTGGCGGCGTATCTTTGTTGGTCATGGGAACGCTCATTCAACGGCACTTTCCCGTAATGCTCTGAGTACTGAAGGTTACAGAAAGGATTATAAGCGTGAGACTGGCATGCATAAAATGGTTATAGTCATGGTATTTAAAGATGCTCCAGAATCTTGAAAGCAATCCATCAGATTCTGTGACAATTTATGTGGACATTCATTAAAACGTCTTTTGACTGTTTGAATGTTTTATGGACTACTTGTAAATGAAAACTCGGTATGAAGCAAGATAATTTGCTTGCTTTATATTTCTTTTCAGATAACTGATTTCTGAAAATAGGGAATGGATTGTTGTTCGCCGCCGTGTTGTATCAGTTGCAAAACAAAAAGGAATTCTAGTGTAAATATTTGCGCTACATCTGGCACTTGCTCTCAGACTCTCAGCTATTGCTGGAATCCACCCTCACCCGCTTTACAAATTCCTACTAGTCGGGGCGCTGTGTGGCACGGTGACTTCAAGGGCGCTGATCGTATTCCCTCCTTTTAGGTTACTATCATAATAGTACAAAAGTGGCCGTGAAGACTCTGAAGCCTGGAACGATGTCTGTGCAAGCCTTCCTGGAGGAAGCCAACCTCATGAAAACACTTCAGCATGATAAGCTCGTTAGGCTTTATGCTGTAGTGACCAAAGAAGAGCCTATTTATATTATAACAGAATTCATGGCTAAAGGTGAGAATAACATTGGGTCTGCAAGCAATGTTTTAGTGAACTCCTCTGCTTCTCATAAATCAGCCCCCTTTCTTTATAAAGGAAGGGATAAAAAAAGGAAAACTTGAGATTTTAGTGTTCTTCTTTTGAATGCTCTGATATAAAGTGAAGGAGCTGCTATCCTAGAGGAGGGCTAAAGCTTTAATTTTATGGTTCATTGCTGCATTTGTGAAATAAGCTATTTTTACAGTTTTCTTAAATGTAGCATTTTTAATTGTTAAAGATGCAGAGCATAACCCCCCAAATAGCTCTGGTTCCTTTGGGGTCCCTACCTAACTTTTGTGTCTGGTGTAATAGCGAGGCAATTAAAACCTTAGGAATGGCCTTTTGTAGCCCTTGAATTGATAAATACGTGTGTAATAAGGTGAGTGATGAGTGGTCCTGCAAGGATGGTTGCCCTCCTAGGAAAGGACAACCTTTATTAGAGCATTACTACACAGAATAGGTGAGGTTTCCTTCTCAGGTTTTCTTGGGTGGTATTTTTTCTCGGTTTGTTCTGTTTTCAAGCAATTCTGCTGATGACTTTGTAAACAAGTGTTGACCCACTTATTCTTTATTACTTGGAAAGGATTGATATGTGTGGTTCTGCTAAGGCAGCTTTCCTGATATTCTGTAGATTAGGGTATTTACCAAACTCACCACCACTGAACTAAGGTATGGTCTGATGGGAGTTTTCTACACCCAGGAAAATGTCAAAACTCGGATGCCCAACATGCTGATTTGGATGTTACTGTTAAATCATGTAAAGAGACTGCCTTACTTTAGTCGACTGGAAAATACATCAAAGCACTTCACTGCAAAGATTGCACCCCAGAAAAGTGGGGATCTGGCGTGACCTTTATTTTGGTAATAAGCTGCACTGACTTAATGTTTTCTCTGTTGTCACAGGAAGCTTGCTGGATTTTCTGAAGAGCGATGAAGGAAGTAAATTGTTGCTTCCAAAGCTAATTGACTTCTCTGCTCAGGTAAATTTTAAGAAATATGCTGAAAATTAATGGCATTTGTGGTCTGAAACTCATGCTGGGCAACTTTATCCTAAGGTGGTTTTTTTCTGTAAAAAAAATAATTTAATTTTCAGATAAGTTTTGGTCTGAGTAAATAAGGTTACTTGGAAGGAGGGAATAGATAAAAGAGGTTTCAAAGGGAGTATGTGAAGTTAGGCTTAACTCTTCGATACTGCTGGTGGCCTGCTTAGATGTCAGTGGTACGCAGCCGCTTTCCTTTGTGGAAAGGCTGCTTTCAGTTCAGGCAGCTGTGAGTTGAAAGCGTAAGTACAGGTTTGTGATTTTGTGCTTGTGAGATTCCTTCAGTGCTAAATGTGTCATTTTTACTTCTTAAGTTAGGTCAGTTGGTCAGACTTCTCTTCACCTCAAGCGACTACCGTTGGTTTCAAATTCTTACGTAAATTACTGAGAAAGAAATGAAACCTAATCAGATGATATTTCGGGTACTAGTATCTGATTTATGAACCAAGATGATTGTTTCAAAATATACAAGTTATCCCATGTCATAAACGAAATTTGTAGAGAGAGACCCCAGAATGATTTGTGTGTCAAAGCCTGAATGAAAGGTACCTGGAGCCCACTGTTTCGCCTCGGACAGTTGCCAGCATTAGATGTCCAGGGAGGCATATAGAAAATTAGTAAAGATTTTGCTTTCACAAGTTGTAAGTGATGTTACTAATAGGCAATGAAGGCATATCTAATAGGTTATTGTTTCACCAGCCTTTCAGGCTTTTCAAGATACATTAGAGTTTGCGGACTGTTTTACTCTGTTAAACTAATTTGTTACAATTCATGAGGAAAGGCAAGAAAGCTTTAAAAAGATGTAATACAACATTAGTGATTTATATAAAAAATTCACTATAAGTTAATTATATCTGTTTCATATAGCTATTATTATATAAATAAATATAAGTTTAGATATTAGGAATCATTTCTTTACTGAGAGGGTGGTCAAACACCGGAACAGGCTTCCTAGAGAGGTGGTCGATGCCCCAAGCCTGTCGGTGTTTGAGAGGCATTTTGGACAATGCCCTTAACAACATGCTTTAACTTTTGATTTAAGTGGCCTGAAATGGTCAAGCAGTTGGATTACATGATCATTGGAGGTCTTCTTCAACTGGAACTATTCTATTCTATGGTATATTATATATCACATATAAAATAGATGTTCAATATATCAAATATAAATTTTTATGTAACATAGATTCAACGCAGGAGCCGATTTTGCTATAATTATCGGTCCAGTGTAGCTATAGGCTTTCTAAGTTTTCTGAGCTCTTTGGGTAACTTGTCCTTGAGAATTTAGTGGGGCAAAAGCTTTGTAGATGTGGAAAACCTGGTGGATCCCAGGTCGTGGTCTGGAGAGATGAATAACAGTGGGCAGGGAAAATAAATAACAAAACGTACCTTTGAAAATAGTGTTTAAAACTCAAGGGAGAGAGGAACATCTATGAACAGTGGCATGAAAAGAGACCTAGGATGCGGAGAGGAAAGCACATGTGGTTTTACAGCAGACCCTTTTATTGGAGTTAGGGATATTGTGTTTTCAGAAATTTAAGGCTGAAAAAGCTTAATGAATTAGAAAGCAACTCTAACTGTGTACAACTTGGGTAAATCACTTCCAAGATGACAGGGGTCAGTGATTGTCGTTTACAAAGCTTTGAAGGTCGGGTCACTTGAAATGGGGATCGCTTGTCACCCTGACCTGACAACAACCCCTCAGAGCTGGTTCTTGCACTTGGCCTCAGAGGTCAGGACCTTGTGCAGCACGGGTGATATGAGGAGTCCCTCTCTTCACGTGAGATGTAGACTATCAACAGAAATTCCTGAGCGCGAGCCATGCATTGGGTTGCAGAGCGATCTTAAAGGGATGTTCAGGAAGGCTTCTCTGAGGGTGTCTAGCCACAGCCCAAATAAAACTTTGCAACGGAGATACCAGGATTTTTCTTATGGAAAGAATTTGTAGGGTTTTTGAGCACGTTTGTAAAAAGCCCTTAATGCCACTGGGTAATAACAGGACTCTGTGGAATAGACTTGCAGGCTGCGTGTGGTTCTCAGACCAGAGATTTCCCTCTGACCAACACAGATGTTCCACTGGTCTTCTCCAACTCTGACAGTCTGAATGTTAATTGATGGTCTTTAGGGCAAAAGAGAGACAAAAATATTTTCAAATTCTGTTGGCCTACTGATAAGGTAATGGCAATTTTACTGCAGACCCACGGATCATACTTTTCCAGAATGTAGGCGGTATATGAACGAGAACATAAAATGTGCCTAATATTTTTGGTATGACTCTGGTTTGTACAAATGGAACACTAATTTATTCTTACAACAGTGGTGTAAACCTCTCTGTACAGCCTAAGGGGAAAGGAATTTGGAGAGCTATGTCTCAGAAGAAGTTAAAAAAAAAAAAAAAAAAGCATGGTAGGAACCTGATGGTGAACTACTTAAATAAGATCAGGCATATTTTTTTGCCTTGGTGGACACACACTTGAGCCCTTTGTGACTGTCTAACCACAGCATTCTGGCAAGGCACTTTACCAGGTTGTCGCAGCTTCTCAGAAAGACTGAAAACGCAACAAATGGTAGCTGAGGACTGGCTTAGTTTTTCATAATCACAATTTGTGAAATTAGGCTTGTGGGAAACATGGCAAGAAAATGCTTGCTAGGAAGGTGGTCCGGCTCAGTTTCTAAAAGCAATCTGCCCTCTGAAAGAGCTGAAGTTTCTCTTTTGTGTTTTAATTAGCGCGTATGAGTAGGGGCTGGAGAGACCTAGTCTTAGCTATCCCTGGCATGGATGATTTTGGCCACTAGAGATGAATGCTAGAAGTCTCTGAAAGGAGTGTGTTTTACAGGAAGCCGAGTTTTGCAAACATATCTTCAAGCACATACTGCCTGCTTTAGTACCGAGCAGAGCTTCGGCACGTCCCGTAGAAGTTGGCAGAACTGTCCATATGTTGGACATGCCAGAAACAGCCAGGAATACGGAGAAGGGAAAAATCTGAGCCTGTTTCCCTTCCTGCGTGACCACTGCTGGTGCCTGGGTCAGCAGCATGGCAACCTCACCGGCTGGTCTCACAACTGCCGTACATCTGGCAAGGCGGTTGACAAGCGGTTCCCCTGGTTCCCCTTCCTGCCCATCAGCTCAGCCGGCGGGCTCAGGGAACCCAAAGGTGCTCGTGGCTCCCAGTTATGAGTTGGAGGGTAAGCGAATTTCATCGCTTTGTCCACAAGCTATACGGCCACACCTTGCTAATGCAGCAGGCCAAGACAATCTGTGTGGACATTGCCCATATTCCTCTTGGTTGACTACAGGCAACCGCCTAGCTCCTTCAGCGCTAAAGCGACTGGCAAACTAGATTTTACTAGTTGGTTTGCATCGTGCCCTAGAGGTAATTAACCCAAAAAGCTCCCGATTCCTTGTTTCACGGTTCTTGACATCATATGTGCTTCTGTTTGATGAGAGCTGCCAAAAACGTACGATGCAAATTCAGTGAACCTTTTGCATGTGTAGACTCTTCCTACTTCTTACGCAAATCCGTTATCTACCATGTAGCACACACGTGTATGGTGGCTGTGGTTAGGAAAATGATATCAGTTGTTACTGAACATACTCACGTCATCACTTTCAAACTGGTCAAAGCTTTGTCATGAAAACAGTCTGTCCTCTTTCCCGTGCAGTGCTGATACTTCCATTAATTCTTCGATGATCTATGACTTCCTTGGCAACTCTTATCCTTTTCTTTCTGCTTTCTGAGCCTACAAATTAAAATTATGATCCATTTAGAATAAAATTAATAGAGATTTTTGATGCAGTGCTTTAATCTCTCTTTCTTTCTGCTTTCTTTTTTAAGAGGAAAAGGGGAAGTTCTAAATCACAATGAATTTTAACTCTTATTTGGCATTGGGAGATTTCCGCTGCAGACTTGCTATATTCCTTTCCAGGTTTCTTTCATTTTTAATGATACCCTCTAATGTACCAGTGTATAATTACATATGTTACTTTAGTAATCCTTTGTTTCCCTGAGTCTGCTTTGACTGCATAGCTCTTGTCTGGATGGAGCAAGAGAAATACATTTTTGCAGCCTTTCCTGAATTCACCTTTAGCATAAGCACTGCTGCAAACTGAAAATTGGTGTTACGCTGATATATCACTTGAAGATTAAAATGTGACTATTTTGCAACAGTTTTCGGTTGCCGGATGCAAAGGGTCTACACCCCTTCATAGACAGAGAGTCACATGAAGGTGAACTCTCTTTTTGAAAACTCTGAGATCAACAAGTACATTTTATTTTTTTATGCGTTTGGACGTTATTGAAAGACGTAGTGCTTAGAGATATGGTTTAGTGATGGTTTTTGTCAGAGTTAGGTTGATGGGTGGACCAGATGATCTGAAAGGTCCCTTCCAACCTAGGCAATTCTGTGATTCTATTCTATGAAAGGAACCTGGGTTTGGTTAATCCCAAAGACAATCTTGTCCAGGTCAATAACACGTTTGCTTCAAACCTTTCAAAACTGCAGACTGTTTTTAGTGAGGCTCTTTCCCTAGGAGCTGAGAATTACCAAATTTAAGGCAGTGTGAACCTCAGGGTATGCTCCATTATTTCCTCTGCTTAAATTATCCCTCCCACCCTACGTGCTTTGGACTCATTTCCAACCTAGTTTTTGGGCTGTTTTACCTGCTTTGGCAGGAGCATCCTGCATGCCTGGGCCTGAGCTGGTGGGCAGCCAAGAGCAGCTCTGAGGCCACCATCCCCCACCCGCCGAGCGAAGGAGGAGGGATGCTGCCGGGATGTCCTGTTCGTGGCTGGGCCCTCAGGGGCAGCATCCCAGCCCCGGGGAGGGAGCGCAGCAGTTCAGCCCTGCTTGTCTCGCAGGCAGCAGCGATACAGAGGGAATTTCAAAGCTGCCTTTATTCACAAATCCCTGCCTGCGCTTTCATATGTAGTTTTATAGTATGGATCCTGAAAAGAGTAAGAAGCCGCATCTGCCAACACAAAATCTGTTAAAAGTGTACCTAAACCATCTCTAAGTAATCATTTCTACATGATTTTGGTTTAAAATAGGGCTGGAGAGGATTGGGGAGGTTCTTAGCCTAGTGTTCTCAATATTTTTGAAACTGTAGGTCACAGCTTTTCTTTTTTCCCATAGTTGACTTAATTTGTAACAAATATAAGCTGATCCATCACTGATATACTGATCCATCACTCATATTTTTTTCTCTGAGTGACGATGTGTGAGTTTGGATTTCAGGTGTCTCATAAACCACATGTATCCATGAAAACTGTCCTAACCTGGTTCTTTCCCTTTTCCATCCTGTCTTCTTATTTACCCCTTTGTCATTCATGTTAACCGTGTGCGCATCCTTGGCCCTTTCAGTGGAGAATGGGGCAAAGGCAGGCATGTAAAAAGTTCTCTGTGGCATTTGCATGTAGTCTTCTCCATCATTTCATTTAATCATTCATTTAATGTGAATGCTTTCCTTGGTCTTGTTCTATTAGTAGTGCACCTGTAGTTTCCTTGCTTATACTTACTATTTGTACCAGTTTTTGTGGGTGGTCTCTTCTGATTTTTATTGTATTGGGGAATTTTTTTATATTTTGTAATTTGACTTTATAATTTCTCTGTGTTTCTGACCACGTGAGATTTGGCCAAATTTTTCTCATCAGGCGCTGTCTTTACAATAAGCGTGATTTGCCCTTGCACTTGTAAGTGCTGGGTTTTTTGATGGTGTAGTTGCCCCTGAGACTTTTTTCCCATGAGGCTGTACCTGTCAGCCCTCCAGATTGTTTAAAATTTGCTTTCCTGAAAAAAATGTAAATCTTTGGCCATTCTTTCATTCCCCTTCATTTTTATTCCACTCTATTTCTCGACCCCTGTCACTTAGTTTTCCTCCTCAGCATGATATAATGCATTCTCAGCATGATGTGAAAACATCCTATCGGGCTGGCCCTAAACAAACCCATCTGGCCTCTTCAGTATTCCGCATTTTCACATGCAGCCTAGAAATGCGCAAGCGGAATCCCTTACACGCGTTGCTGTAACCTGCTCTCTGCATGAAGAAACAGCATTGCAACCTACGTGTAAAACATGCCTGGTTTGAAATTAGTCTTGCAAAAGAAGGGTCACAGAGCTTTGGAATGGAAGTTGAAATCAAGCTTGTCTTTGAGATGAAAAAACAGAGCTATGAAGGAATCCAGAAGTTCTCTGGTTTTGCAGAAAAAAAAAAATGAAGTTTCCCCTTTTGAAAAAAAAAAAAAAAAAAGCACAGAACTGCCCATCCATCTCTGTGCCGTTTAATGCCAGCTGAGATGTTGCACCAAGGAAGTCTTTGCTTTTCAGGTGGTGTAGCTCTTCTGTGACAGTAGGTCCTCTCCTTCCTACTTCAAAGTCCTCTGCTGCTTTTGCCTCTTTCCCTGAACACCTTCGGAAGCTAAAAAAATGGGTCAGAAAGTAGGGAATGCAATGTTTTCAAAGCATCCTCCTATGCGCCGTGTTTTTGCTACCATTTTCGATCAGGGTTTTGAAAGAGTTTTACACCTATTTGTGAAATGACCCCTGAGTGTTCTGGAAAGTTAAGTAATTACCCTGCTTTCCAGGTAGAAAGAGCAGAAAGAGAGAGGAAAGAGCAGTGCCAGCTGAAATCACGCCCCAAATGGGTGACAGAGCTGCCTGCAGAACCGCGGCTCCCAGTCATTCATTTATTGCGTGGCTTTCAGCTGAAGCTTTACAGTACGGAGGCCGTCTTGTGGAGTGGCTTATTCCTTCCAGAAAACTTTTCTTGCATTCTGACCCTGGGTGCGTAGTTACTAGTATTTAGAGATTTGTTGGTTGGTTGTAAAAGGATTTAAAGTGTGGATTTCAAGAAGCATGTCAGTAGTTCATCAAAGGCAAAGGCGAAACTTGTTGCCTCCTTGGTACTAATACTTATGCCGTGTAGGCAGAATCCTCTCTTAAAGGCCACAAAACGTATTCCAGAAGCCCAAATTAGCTTTCCCATCCTGCTCCCGAGTAGTAGTTCTGTCTAGCCGAACAGTCTTGGCAGGTACCAACAATCATTATAAGAAGGGGAAAAGGGCTTTAATCTGCTTTTGTTCCTGTGAATTGCTCTACATTTAACATATCATTTGGCAATGAAACCCAACAATTATCATAAAGAATTATTACATGGGCTTTGGCATCCATTCCCTTGATTTAAAAAAATCCTCTCTTTTTTTTTTTCCTCTTCCAAAGCAAAGGCTTAAAGTGACCAGATGTGTGAGTTCAGTTGTCCAGTCGCTATGTTTCCCCTCCTTCTCCCATTCAAAATTCTTTGCCCATTATTCTTTTCCTACTTGGGAATTTTTTGCATGCCCAAATGCTTGCACATACCTGGCTTCTTTCAATTTCTCTGGTTTACTGCAGTTAAAACCATTGTTGTGGAATTTCACGGCAATGCACTTTGTATTTGCTGAAAACTTAATGGATCGTTTGAGGTCACATTCTTCGTTTGTGACTACTCAGATGATGACTTCACTGAATCCAGCACAAACACAAGGAAATAAAATGGTCTAAGAGACACTGGGAATGAATGTCTCTTTCATGAAGTGCTTCTTCATTCCTCAGGCAGCAGTTCGCCCAAATGTTAAATCTGTGCAGGGAATTAGGAGGAAAATTGATTCCTTTGTGATGGTTGATGTATTTTTGGTGACGTTAGTGGACCTGTCTGCATTTTGGTCCTATCTGTCAAGCTGGCCAGTCCAATCTCAGCATTGATCTTACAGCAAAACCTTCCCTTTCATCTCTCGGTCCTCCCCAAAGTAACCGCATGGGAAGGAGAGGCAGAGCAGGATCTAATCAAATACTCCTCTGTTTTGTCTGTAAGTCTCTAGTAAGACTCCCTGTGGCAATCATTCACTAGTAGCTGCTTCCTTCATTATGAAACATCTTACTTATTTCTAGAAAATGTGAAATGCAGGTGTTCTTCATTCTCTTCATCATCCGAGTTTCTTTCTGTGTTAGTGTGAGAACCCCCCCGCGTCACACAAGGGCAATGTAACGCCCCAGTCTGCAGACTGTATGGGTTTGTAAGAAGAGGTTTGCAGTGGGAGGAGGTGGGAGGGCAAGTAGCTCTATTTTTCCATTGCCTAAACCGAAAAAGCGGAACGAAGACCGTGTGGTTTTGTGTTGTAAGCGGTGGCAGTGTGTGCCTTCACGGTACCCCTCGGGGACTTTTTAAAAATGGATAAGCAGAAGTTATGTTAAAGTTGTCTTAAAATTGGGTCAGGTGCTCCTGCCCGCTTTGCTGCACGGCTGAAACGAGCACCTCTGGCGCCGAGAAGGGGTGCGTGCGCTTGTCTTCTCCCGAGGTGGAGGGGGAAGATCCCGGCTATGGGTGTGCTGGGGACTGGCACTGGAGAAAGACCCCTACTGCTTTACTGCTGCTTCACCAGCCAATCTGGGAGCCGGTGCGTTCCCCAAAGTGTGTGGCGGAGAGCGAGCTGCCTGTCACCCACCCACGGGCAGGCGGGAGAGGTACCTGCGGCACAGGTCGGACCGTGGGCCTGGCCCGGGAATGACCCAGAGTCTGACAACAGAGAGAAAAACTGACAGCTCACCAGCACTGGCTTTATTTCTTTTTTTTCCTAGATCCTCTCAGTCTTTTCGACATCAGTTTTATTGCTCTGAGTTTAGAAACTATTATTTCAGTTTCTTTTTTACTGAAAAGCAAAAGGTTTTTCTACGGGGGGGGGGGGAAAAGAAACCTTTAGTCTGGGCAAATACTGAAAAAGTCATTCCTAGTGCACATTCTGAGGACGTTAATCATCTTTAATTTGGCTTGGAAATTAATTTGGGCTGCTGAAATACTAATTAAACTTACTTATGATAGTATCTGAGAGCTGGCTGTTGCCAAACACTCCTCGTGTATGAACAGGTACACGGTGCTGTAGAAGAAAATAAAGATAAAATTGTTTGCCATATCTTAGTAATTGTTTCCTGATTGTCCAGGCCTATACTGAGTAAACAGAAAATTGTCGGGGTTTTTTTAACTCTGTCTGCACTGGTGCTTTATCACCCTTTTAAAGAACATCTTGTTTAAGTTATTGATTTCTTCCATTTCCTTAGTATTTGGAAAATAAACTGGTTAATAATTTGGGGATGAGAATATTTTAGTAGAAATCTGAGGAAGGTTTTGATTTTGTTATAGGAAATGTCTCTAATACGTATCTCTCTAATCCTGCCAGCTGTTATTCACCCAAACAATTCTTTTGAAGCGGCTACTGTAAGTATTGCTTGGCAGGACTGGACCTACGTATAGGTTTTTCACGGCAATCACCCTTTCCTTGCTTCTATCTATAAAAATGCTCCAAAGATACCGGTAATGAATAAATGGATGCGGCTTTGCTGGTACCTTGAAAGATGGTGGTGTGAGGTGTTGAAATATCAAACCAGTTGTTTCTTTGGTTACAGATCGCAGAAGGGATGGCGTACATAGAAAGAAAAAATTATATCCATCGAGATTTGAGAGCAGCGAATGTTCTGGTTTCGGACTTACTGATGTGCAAAATTGCTGATTTTGGACTAGCAAGAGTCATCGAAGACAACGAATATACAGCAAGGGAAGGTATGTATTTTTATTTTTGTCCTGAAAACTTCGGCCTCCGGGAGGCAGCGAGGCTGTACCTAACAATAACATGGTCACCAAGGACAGAAAATGCCGTAACAACTTCCTAGAGGCAGCATTCCGATGTCAACAACTTTTAAAATGAACAAGGAAAATAATAACCTTTCTGTGCTCCCCAGGCTTTTTATTTATTTTAAATAAATGTATTTATTTAAATAAATATATTTATTTTAGATAAATTTGAAAAACAAAGAAAATTGAAAGTACTAAACTGCACACGAATTTTTCTAAATTGGACAAATTAATTGCACACCGACAGCTTCCATCCCACTGAATTAAATGCCGAGAAAATATGATCTCTTTTTCCCTTCGCGTCCTTGAGTGCCTCATCCACCTCCTCTCACTTAGGGAAAGGAAGGAGCCCTAGCAGGTGTAGTTGCTGATAACAAGGAAACCTTTAGAAGAACTCGCTATCTTTTGAAGCTGCTTTAGGAGCTGCAGCATTGATTTGCGCGTTCAGCAGCATTGCTGCTAGGTGTGGGGACACTGGCAGGCTCAGCACACGGATGGCAGGTAACGTCGCAGCAGGGTCAGGACTGGCAAGTGGGGACACGATGCTATTGAAGCTATTTGTTTGAGTTTTGCTAGTGTTGTCAAGGCTCCTTTCAGGAAGCGCCTAGTCAATTCGTTGTAGTGAAAAGTTTTTTTCATTTCTGCTTCCACACACAGATGGCATTAGGGTGACTTTTCGGAGGAGGTCTGTTGGCTGGGTTTCCCCCTCTCGTTTTAAAAGACGCTACCTCACATTTTCACACAGTCTGGATGGAAACTGGTGTAACGTAGGACGAGAGGGGAAGAACTAAGGTGTGAGGAAGAAAGAGAACAGTGCACTACGGCTGAGATGAAAGGCAGATGTAGTGTGTACAGTAATTCAATAGATCAGAGGGAAGGGCCTGCTTAAGCTGTTTTCAGAGGTGCAGAACCCGTATCTGTGTTTCTTAGCTAGCTCTGGACATTGTATGTTGATTAAATGAACATTTCAGGTTATAAATTCTTTATGCCGAGTTTCTTTGTTGTGTTTTCTGTCATTCAAAAAAGTTTCCTAGCTTCCCAGGTGTTTTGTGCCAGAACGATAGAGCAGGCTAAAAAGGGCATAGAGAGAAATACATGCTTGTATTTCTCTTCGTTGTCTGAAGAGCTAATGTAATATTCCCCAACGGGGGCTACTTGAACTTTTCTTATTTAACTGGAATTTTCTGGAATCAGTTAATTAGACATGAAAGACAGTATTTGAAGATAGGACTTTTTAAGATATGACTTGCTACTGCGTTTGTATCTATGGCTGAATGTGAAATGTGTTAAAGTGTATGTTGAAGCTGGACTGACTTTCTTTAAGATAGGCAAAGTTTAAGTCGTGCAAAATTCCAGCTGATGGGAATTGTAAGATTGTTGCCTGAACGCTGGGCAGAAGGGAAAATGGTGACTGTAATTTTAGCAAAAATTAACTATACGTAAGAGTCAAAAGGTGCTATGTAACTTTCGGCATCTTATCTGCACCTCTGACACAGGACGTGCAGTGTGGCAACGTGCGTCTTGCAGCACATCTCTGCTGATAACACTCTGACAGAAGGAGTTTCTGGCAACTTTGCTAATTTTGGGGTATCATATCCAAGTTGTTTGAGACCTTTTAGTGACTTGATATCGAGTGTTTAAATTTGCCTTTGACTGATTGAGACTGTACTTTTTTTGTAGGTGCAAAATTCCCTATTAAATGGACAGCACCGGAGGCAATCAACTATGGATCTTTCACTATTAAATCTGATGTGTGGTCATTTGGGATTCTCCTGTATGAAATCGTTACATATGGAAAGATTCCTTATCCAGGTACGGGCGTGCGTTTATGCTGTTAGTCTGTATTTATCCTTTGGTGTTAAAAAGCAAAGAAAATACCATCTGACGGTAGTGACAGCAGTGATTTGGAAAACATCTTACAGGAATGTTATTGCTTTGAAACCTCCCACCGGGGTGGATTTTAGCAGACAGACTAAAAGCACCATAAACATGTAGTCATTTTTATATATTCAAAAGGCGAATTCAAATGCTGAATTGTCACAGATCCCAGCTTTACAGTCAGCAGCACAGTCTCTAACAGTGCTGTGTAAGCTGCTGGGGTTTTTTAGTATCGTAATATGTGAAAGTACTAAGTGTGTCTTCACAAGCAAATAGGCTGTAATAATTTGTCAGCATTGGCTAATCTAAACAAATATGAAAGCAGACCCTGAAACAGTGTTGATGTACCACTAGGAATATTTACTCTTCATTGTTCCATACAGCTCAGGTACACGACCACATAGGAGTGCATCAATCACAGCTGCATTAAGTAGCTGTGAAAGGGTTATGTGCTTTACGTTTCATTTTGCTTTCTGTTAAAAAAAATACATACTAATGTTTCCAGCACACAGAAAAAACTTGTATGAAGGATATTTTTGCATGCAAAGTTATCACATCTCAGGCATAGCTGATTAACTTGGGGCAGCAGACGGCGTTCATTTAAGCTTACTGAGGTTATGGAAAATTAACCTCTCTTCTCTTATCTTGTGGGCAAATGGGGAAAGTACAGCCATATTCACCTGTACTGCACATCTCATAGATGGAGTGACTCATGAGAAGAACCCTTAGGATCCTGCAGTTTACAGGCAGTAAAGGGAGACAGATATTTCATCCCAGCAAAGCTTTCCCAATGCATCTGGTGCAGCAGCTCTTGCTATTTAAACAGTGAAAACATTCTCACCACCACTTCCTGAGCTGCTGGAATTCAGTTCAGCTCTGCATCCTGAACTGCGGGAGACGTTCGTAGGGGCAGAGCTGGGAGACCCGAGTCCCAGGACCTGAAATGACAGTAGGCTCAACACTTCTGGGCACAGGGAGACAGGTAGCAGGGAAGGGGTGAGGGCGGCCAACTTTACGCTACTTTATGGAAGAACATATCAACTTCCCGTAAAAGAGGTAGACCAAACGCAGACATTCTCATTGCTCCGTAAGGTTCCAGTCCAAGAAAGCACTTAAGCTCAAGGGTAACCCCCTTGAACTTCAAGAGGTGATAGGGCTGCTTGCACAGCTAAGTGTTTAAACATGTGCTCCAGGTTGGATTTTAGGTAAGGGCTATAAAATATGTGACTGAGTAGCAGGTCCTCCCAAAGCTATTCTGAACGCTGCTCGTGTTCCCAGGAAGGATCAGATGGGAGTTCTACGCTGCCGAGTAATGCATGGCTCTTCCCACAGTTGAGATATCTTTTTTTTCCTGTTAGTACATGTCTATGTATCCAGACAGTTGCCTACGTTGAGCTGGGCTCACCAAGTTATTTCTGGATGCCTTGAAAATTGTCCTTTCCTGAGCAAACCTACGAGCTCACCTGGAAACCAGCAGTACAAAAATACAAACCCCAATCCAATACTTAATTCTGCAGCTAAGTCTGCTCTCTCTTTACCTCCATAAAGCATATTGTATTTTTATTTTAAAAACAAAACCAATCTGTAGAGCAGACTGTGGGAAAATGTCTCTTCTAGTGGAAGTCTGGGCAATATTTTTTTTAAGTATGGGAGCATTTTTATGAGCACCATAAATAGGCCATACACTATGGATTCATTTGTCAACCAGCCATTAGAAACGGAAGCCTCTTGATTGCATACTGGAAGGTTTTAATAGTTTGCAGGCATTGCTTGGATTAAACTGGAAGAGACTAGACTGAAAGTTGATACTGAGGAATCAAAAGGACAGCAAAATAAATAAGTGCCCAATTTACTTTACACGAAGAGATGTGACAGGTTCGGGCAAATTACCCCAGCATGGCAAGAGTAACTTGGTGGTAGGTTGTAACCAGCACCCACTGGAGAGAAACAGTAAATTGATTATTCAATTCTAACAGGAATGCTTGTTTAAATTAAATAATTGTTTTCAATTATTAACCAGCAACTAGTCAGTATTCAGCATAAAGCTGCATATGAAACAGTTTGAGTCGAAACTGGCAAGTAGTTAATACCCGTAAAGAAAATCTAGGCAGGCAACTTGGTAGGAAGCATTTCCAGCCAAGAAACTTGGGTCTTTTTGTGATCTTTGTTCTTAAATTACAACAGCTGTTTCTCTTCCTGAGAAACTCAAGGCAATTAGTGGGACTATAGTTTAAGGAACTACCTCAGAAATATGAAACAAGTTTCTGAATCTCTGGGAAAATAAGTTGAATTGCCTGTTAAAACTAATTTCCAGGTGATCATATAGTATGGCAAATAGGGGCAACACCTATACTTGCATTGCAGTTATATCCGCTGCTCTTCACAAGATACGCCATTTTCTGCACAGTGGGATTCTTCCTCCATACCATTGTGGTCACATCATTTCCCGGCCTCTAACATAAGGAAATATGTCTTTATCTGTGAAGCTTAAGAGGTACCGCAACGTAAATTAAGAGACATGTACCAACCCTTTAGAGCTAATGTCCTTTGCTACCATTTAAGACGGTGTAAGTGTAACAAATATGCATGTGGGATATATTTCTTTTACTGATTAGGACGTAGTTTTAATGAGACAGGTAATTCCTTAGACAGGAAAAAAAAAGAAGTGATAACCAAAAAAAACCAAAGTTAAACAAGTAGCTATTTTGAGAATACTGCCTGGACTGTGGGGTAGACAGGTAAGCCTTTTTGTTTTAAATAAACCCCCAAACATATGCAAGTATGTTCATGACGTATTTACTATGAAATCCTGAGAAAAGTCTTTTCATTTTTGCCCTGTGAACTTAAATGATTGTTTAATAGTTTTTCCTGCAGGCTAGCTGAAACACAGGCTTTGTCCTTGGCATTCAGAATGTAACAATCAGTCCTGCAGACACTAGATCTAAGCACAATCCTATAAAGTACCTAAACCCACAGAATCGGTCCTGTTCTGCACAAAATTCCAGTAGCAGCAGTTCTCATGTAGCAGCACACAGTCAGCTAAGACTTTGCATAATGTGAATAACTATTTTACTGCATACGTTACGTACAATCCATTTCCTTAAGCTCAAGGAGTCAGATTGCTGTTCCCTATGAAATCCTTTATTGCCTTTCTTCCTGTGTTTGTTTTGTCTTTATATAGCAGTAATTCCTTATTCTGTGACAACACGCCATTCCACTGCTACCTTCAAAATACTGTTTTTCTACACGTGTGTGCAGTATTAGCTCAGGAAAACTTCACTCCTCCTTCCAAAGCAGAACTGAAAATACAAAAGATGTACTCAAAGTAAGCACTCTGAGCCAGACACAGACTTCATGGCTGACAATATTTCCAGAATAGGTTAAAGCCAAAAGGCTTGAACTGAAGTCAACTATATGAACTTTAGTCATCTTGGATAATCAAAGTAGTTATATCGGATAAAGTTGTCATTTGTCTGTAATTCAAAGGTGTCCTTACCTGCCAAGTGGCTTAAGTCATAGCTTTAGTAGTCAGGTAACACGGACAAAGGTCCGCACCATCTGCAGCAAGAGCTGTACGGTCACCCAGTACTTGGATGCACATCTGCATCTCCACTGCTGACTTTTCCTCAGGCAGGACCAGTCCTGCCTCCTCTTGGCAGAGTGTAGCTGCTCTCCCTGCACCTATGGGGAACTGGTCCAAGCGGGAGCAGTGAATGCCATGCACGCACCCCACCAGAGGCCGAGTTCCCTGAGAAAAACCAGGAGAAACTGTAGTCTTAGGCAGAACTGCACCATGTGGAACATTTGGCCTAAGGAGCAGCCAGCGGCTGCGGGGTCTGGAATACCCTTCTTGATACAGGGAAGGGCTTCACTGGTGCTAGCAAATATCTAGGCTGAAGCACAGGTGGTTCCCACATGCTCAGTCATCAGAAGAAACAGCATTCACTGGAGTACAGAAAGCTTAGCATCTGTGTCCTGGAGAAGGTAATCTTAGCACAATTACTCCACCGGGTTGCATAAGATTTGCAGAGGATGGGACAAGCTGAAAGGCAGGTTTCTGTGTAGAAAGTGTGGAGCCTTTTTGTTGGCCCTGCTGTAGCTGACCTTCTGAGAGCAGGTGTTGAAATCGATCTGTGAACCAGCTTCTGAAGGATGTAAAAAATGGAGGGAAAGGGTGGGGGGAAAAAAAAGAGAGGCGGAGGATGGAGTCCAGGGCAGGCCTGTCTCACATGACATTAGTTGGCACATGAGGCTCAGGATGCACTGCTGGTAGTTAAGAGTTCTTGTCCTCTGAAAGAAAACTGTAACGGGGAAACAAAGCAACGCTCAGCACAGCTGGCAAGATGGGTTTGCGCAATAGGAATAGGATGAGGAAGAAAGGAGGGGAAATTGCCTGTTACAAGTAATGACATCACGAGTGACCATGTCCAGTATCTTGCAATCAGCAGCACTTACAGAAAAGCTGATGTAGAAGAAAACCTGAAAGTGGGTTACTACATTGTGCAGGGTGATTGAGAGCAGGGTCAAACAGGTAGGCTGCTCTCCATCTCACTATGGATGGGGTCTACAGTGAGCAGGCTAGAAGCTCTGCAGCTGGAGACAAAGGTGGGTGCCAGGGTGGGCTTTTGCTGTGAATCTCACCCCAGCTGGAAGCAGAATAAACGGTGGCAGGACTGGTCAGAGGAACAGGACGGAGGTGGTTCTGGAGACAAGAATTATGATCTCTTCCACAGCCTCATTGGATTTGGCACTAAAGAGGTTGCTACACTCAGCTCAGGAAACAGAAATCTTCCTCCAGGATTTTCAAAGCAAGTTTCTTGGTGCTGGTGCGCACCTTGGCCTTGTTTATCGAACTCATATTAGTAGCTGCCTTTAATGAGTCGTAATAGCCTTGTATTATTGGGTGAAGAGCTTTAAAGAAAATAAAAAAGAAAGAATCATTTCTTCAGGAATTGAAATAATTTCATCAAAACTTTCTTTTTCTATTGAAGGTATGAGCAATTCAGATGTGATGGTAGCTCTTCAGCGCGGGTACCGAATGCCACGCATGGAAACTTGTCCAGCCGAGCTTTATGATATCATGAAAACATGCTGGAAAGACAAAGCAGAAGAGAGGCCAACATTTGATTATCTACAGAGTGTGCTTGATGACTTCTACACAGCAACAGAAGGGCAGTATCAACAACAGCCATAGAACAAAGAACGATCTTTTCTATTGACATGGATCATTGGCACAGACTATTATTTGGACAGACTGCTCAAACCAATTCCTTCACGAGTTTGGATGTCTTAACCGAGTGTGGAAGCTGAAATGCTAAAGGAAAGAGTAATTCTGCAAAGAAATAATAATGTTTTTATTTGGTTAAAACAGTTCCTCTAAAGATTGAAGTTCTCCTTACGTGTTCCGCTTTGCATCTGCAGAAACATCCCAAACCAAACAGGCTTTTTGGGGTGGGGAGGGAAAAGGAAGGAAAGGGATCGTGCACTGGTACAGCCTGACAAAGCCTTCTTAGGACCTAAGTCATGGAATACCTTACAAGGGGACCTTTACAAAAGGGGCGAGAAGATGCATGAACAGCTGTTTCCAAAAGAAAAAGTCATGAAGGAGAACTTAAAGATTTAAGACATGATGGTGCTCTTAAATCATCTTTTTTCAAATACAGCATATTGTGAAAATTATTTTTATATCCTTGTTATTTCACAGTAGTAGCTGGAGTACTGTCGCCTCTTGTAAGGCTTTCTAAATGGTGCCATGGTTTCCTTTAAGGAAGGGTTATGTATGTAATTCTTTACACTGAAAACGATTCTGTTTTACCGCTGTATTACTCATATTGAATTTAAAATAATTTTCAAAGCATCACACAGCCATCACAGATGCCAAAGTGCAATATGAGCACACACGATAACAGAAGCGGCAGCACACCTAGCTCTATTCAACCTTCAGTTTCCCACAAGGCCAAAGTCATCATCTGAAGACCACGGGAAAGCACAGGATTTTGAAGGAAGTTAATACTTTCATTGTAGTCCCTGAGACTGTTACCAGTGAAAATATTTTAATCTTAATTTTTAATCCTCTGTGATTATTCAAGAATATTCCTTATATTTTTGCTGCTTTAATCGACTAACCTCAAATCTGTTTTAAAGCTAAAACTAGCTCTAGCACTATCAAAAACAATTTGTGGAAATATGCAATAAGATATCAAGTTACATTGCAGTGACACTAGAGGTTTGTTGCTCAGTATATAAGTCTAATTCATAAAAGTGAATGTGGTTTTCTCAGATCTACATATTGAATTGTTCTATCAAATTACTTACCAAAACAACTGGGCTAGTGCATTTGCAATGTAACTACAGCATAGATTACTTTTTTTTTTTTCCAAAGTGACACTGGTTCTTACAACTGAAACCCAGTAAATATTTGCCACCCCTCAGACCAGTTATTTAGGCAAATGGTACTTTGCAGAAGCTTAAAACCCTTTTGATAAAGCTTCAGTGTGCCTGCAGTTGAAGTTCAGCAGCATAAATATTAATTGCTTTTCCATTGGCTTCCTTCAGTCAAACTGTGCAGTTTAAGCAGACTATCAGTTAAATATGTAAATAGTTTCTACTGTAATGTGATTTTTAATTTTAATAAACACTTAATCTGAAGCAAGTTGTATGGTAGTAATTCGAGATAAAACAAATGGCTGATGTTCTATGCAGAGCAATAGCTTCAAGTGGAACAGGGGAACATCTGTTCATCATAAGTAACAAGATTATTTTGCAATGGTAAGTATTAACGGATTTTGCTTTCCCTACATCCATTCAGCTTTAAGAAGCTGAAAAGGACAAAACTAGCCCTTTCTGCATCCTTGTTAGCATTTCTTTGTGGTCTGGAGGGCAGGACGAAAGGAAGTCAACCCTCAGCTGTCCTTTAAAACAGCTTCTCAGAAGTCTTTAGTGTGATAGCAACACAGTCCATTGACACTCTTTGGAAAACATTACAGTTAAGAATGGTCAGTACTTCAGTACAGGCTTCATTTTATTTTAAGGAAAAAAAATAGTTTAAGATAATGTAAACTTGTCTTTCAAACCATTTTCTGTAGCCAATCACAGAGCTCTGGAGGGAACATGGAAAGAGCAGTTGCTCACAGAATAAGAAGTTATAGTTAGTTACATAAAATTGCTAACACACACGCTCAGACACGTGACAGATTGTCAAGGTGTAGTCCTAGATCATTTGAAATGGTATTACGGAAAGTTTCCAGCATTAGCCTGTTGAGATTCTTTTTTTTTTAATTTCTGTTTAAACATTGCTGTTCTCAGAGCAATTTGTATGTAACAGCTTTCTTATTCAAGGAATCAATACTCAGTGTATTGTATCACTACACCAAAATGTTCTTAATAGCTGGAATAATTTGTGTGGTAGTAGAATAAAATTTTAGAAATTCTGCACTGCAGTGATTATAGGCCTTTAGAACTACTGCAGTCAGATAACCTATATTTAACAGAAACAACGTGAGACCAGCACTGGCTCGGGTGCTACATCTCCAGCCTGGTTAAAGACGTGTCAGATTGATTATTTATAACTGCATTTGCACGGACCAAGCCAAAACTCAGAGACCTGGCAAGAACATTCACACCAGAGAAGGTCTGCTCTCGGTGGCGCACAGGAATGCTGCACCACCTAGTGTCTCCACAGGGAGGAGGAGGTTCTTGCTCTGAACTGGGTCCCCTTCCACTACAAGAAACAGCATTACAGGGACTGAACAATCCGATTTACTTACAGATTCTGCCTTGTTCTAAAGCAATCCTCCAGCACTTACAGGCATGGTACTTTCACAGTAGTTAGAATAAACTCTCACCCTCGTTGACTGAAATGGCTCTAAGAAAGCTATTTCAAATTTTATCATGCTCCAGTCTGCCTTCATTGAGTTACTAGATTCAACTCGTGACCATCATGTGTCAATCACTACGATCATTTGGCCTCTAGGTTTATCATCTTTCCTTATCTTGATTTCACTGTTTTTCTCATCTTTATAGAATGAACAGTCAGAGCTTAATTTAGCAATGGAAAAATTTATTATAAATAGATTTTTCAAAGTTTAATGCACAATCTTAGCAGAAATTCAAATGATATCAGAACAAGATCCTTTACAAAGCCAAGTTAACTGAAAAATAGCAAGGAGGCAGATAAGACCTCATTTTATTGCCTCTTTTGTGAGACCTTATGTTTAGCAATTTGCTCAGTTTGGTACAAGATAGCACTTTCCAGATCAAAGCCAGAATATTAATTGAAGAACCAACCTATTTTAACTACTTGAGATTAATCCTACAAGCCGTCTGATTTCTAGGAACCAACAATGAAAATTAAATACTTAATTTAAAAAGGTAACAAGAGCAGCAAATGAGGAGCATCCCATTTCACGTGACTCACACATTTATCAGTATAGAAGACCATGATAGCAGTTACTCAAGAATTAAAAATGTTTATATATTATATATCTCAAATCACATCCCTATACCAACAGTAAAATTACAAGTTTAGTTCCATACTTACGTAGTTCTAAATTCAACCCTGATTCAATTAAAAGAGTTCTGTATTAAACGTTTTTCTGTTAGTTAACATGACAGTCAAGATGGCATCTAGACTGAGAAAAAGCTACCAACAGTTTGAGATTGATAAAGTCCAGTAACTGCATACTTTCATTCATCAAATATTATTCTTTTGCTTTATGAGCAAACAGTACTTGTTTTCTTGAAGAGGATGAAGCATCTTCATACTTCCCCCAGCCTTTACCAAGAGGTGTACTAGCAGTAGCTGCTACTGTGGATTTCAGGTTAGACAACAAACCTCTCCTAGGTTTTGGCTGTTTTGCCTCCTCTATAGAGAAATGCTTTTTCTTTTCGTCAAGTTCTTTTTGCAGGGAAGAGACTGTTTCTTCAAGCTCAAGAACACGTTTAGCCCAGTTCTGAAGACTATTCATTTCTTGCTCCTATGAGGATAAGGAATGTGAACACTCCAAAGCCTTTCTCCTGTAGTTAATTTTCTGTTTCAGTTTATTTTACTATACCAGTAAACACCCCTGTGATTACTATGCCAAATGGCTATTAAGTACCCATTTCTTCTGAATTACGGCTATGTAATTTAGAGAACAGCAAGCTATGGGGCTATCAGATCTAGTTAGAGACCAAGTCTGACAGAAGAAGTTGATGCTAAAACACTTAGCCACACTTTGCAAAGAATTACTGGTGTTCTAGGAACCAAATAAAGAAGGCTTCCTTGTCTTAAGCTGCGATTACTGAAAGCAAAACTGGTCAAATCTAAACTCTTACCATAGTCTGAAGTCTGCTAACCAGGACTGAAAAAATGCTTTGAGTGGCCAGAATACAGTGTCGTAAAGAAGCTCTCTAATCCCTGTGGTTAACAAAAAGTCACCTTCCTATGTCTCAGAACCAATTAAGAAACAAAATTCAAGATTAGTAATTTTCATTCTCAGACTTAGACTAAAAAGCATGCAGAAGGTAATTAAATTACCCAAAGAAAAACATCACTAAGCAGTCTTATACCTGCCTTGCTTCATTTGCAGATCACAAATGAGACATAGATGCAAAGTGTCAAGCATTCAAAATTTCCTTTTTTTTTTTTTATTTAGGAGCCTAGTTATGTCTGAGGTCAGATGCTGTCACCTTTATGACGTTTACCTGCCCTTATCTCTTATCCAGCACGGCCACCTCTGCAGGACTGTCAGTATAGCTTTAAAGCCATAGATCCTTAGGTCCTGTTGCAGGAACGTTTGTGTACTGACTGCTTGCCCTCAGCAAAACACTTCATGACTAGAGTTCTGAGTAGTGTTTTCTTTGCTTGACAGTAATTTGTGGCATCTTCAGATTAGCAAGAGTTGTCAGCACAAAGTTACTCTATTGACCAAGTCTATCATTTAAATTGAAAAATGAGTCTTGTCTTACAAGATACAAAGTGAAGGAGTGAAACACAAGGGCTCCGAGCTCATAATTCAGGAAGTTAGGGACAGAAAAAAAGAATGCAAAAAAACCAACTTAAGTAAAAACATTATGCTAACTTCAAAATAAATTAAAAAGACTGAATGGTGTTTTTACATGTACAATGACACAGAAACTTCGAATACAACTATAGATACAAGCCATATTAAGTTCGCTTTTAAATTGTTGACAAACCTTGAGCACAATTGTATGCTTCAGTTGACTGTTCTCTTCTGCCATTTTTCTGTAGCCTTCATTAGCTTCCAGCAGGGTCTCATTTAATTTCTGTATTTTAAACTTCAGAGATTTTATAAGCTGAAAGTAAAACCCATAGACACTGGAGCTCCAGACAGCATACTTTACATTAATTTTGTTTATGAAGAGAACTCAGAGAAACTATAAGCATTTCTGATTAATATTAACAGTGCAAACTCCCCAGATCAAAGCAATGAAGACAAACCCTGCTTCTCTCAACCCCTTGTGTCCCAACCCGTCATTTCAGGTCATAAAATACAGCTGGAGCATTAATGGACTGCTGTGCTGAAGCTAATAGATTTACACAGACCAGTCAGTCAAAGAACTGCAGCACAGACTAAGCGGAACAGTCTGCTCCTTTACAGTAAGTGTAGTTAAAAGAATGCTGTCATCTCATTAACCGTATTTATATAATGAATTGGAGCACAGTTACAACAGAACACGTCACCTTTCTCATGGGAAAATTGATGGATCAAGTCCTGACAGAGAAAAGAAACTCTGAACCAGCAAAATTAATGTTGTAGAAGTAACTTAATGATATGAGGTTGGAGGGAAAATATCTAGTTTGCCAAAAAAACCCTTTGCCCATATGTAATGGCTGAATGGGAGGAAAAACAAGAAGTATTGAATTACTCATCACACATGCACAGATACGCAAGGCAAAGCCACAGAAAGGCACTGATGGAACCAACTGTGTTAAACTTCTCTCACTTCAGTTATTGCCAGGCAGCAGTCCCATCATTCTAATACTTTCTAGACACACAAAACAATCAATACCGTATCCCCATATCAAGCAGAAACCCCAAACTTTCTAGCATCAAAAATCAAAATTTATATAGGAAATGAAAAATTATGTAGACCTCTCATCAGGAGTGGAAAACAAATGCCAGGGGCCATAACATGAGACATTCTCAATAGAAAGGATTTAAGTTCACTTTCCATTTACATGGTGTATTAGAACTATCTGGAAGTATTTCTCCAACCCCTACTCCTATTTGTCATTAGCAAAAGGAGCAAGGCTTGTCTCTTTCCTCCTCCCCATCCTCTTAAAACGTGAGAGACAAACTGTAGCCTTACAAGAAGTTTATTCAAGGCATAGGCTAAAATGCATACCTAAAAACAATTAGTATTTGTTTTCCATAACAGAACATGAAGCTCTTAATTTCCACCTCTATATGCTATTCAGAACACAGGGATCTTGCTGGTTTGAAGAACAGAGACATTACCCTTTACTTAAGTTTAAAGGCGATAGTGGAGTTCAGTCCTTACAGAAAGGAGCAGTTTAAGGCACTATTTTGGCTCTAGATTGAAACTGTCACCAGATTCTGTAACTGTTCCCCTGTGCATGAGCAGGCAGCATTTCAGGAAGAAAAGCACTGAGGCCTTGGCAACAATGTTTACAACAAATTCCAATACAAGGCTTTATACTTCTCCCAACTCACATCATGTTCACCGTGTGACTTCTTTAGTAGTAGATGCCTTTACAAACTAGAATCATTGAATCTTCATGGTTGGAAAGGACTTTGAGATCATCGTGTCCAACCATACACACACAAAAAAAAACCCCTGCAATCTCTGCCACTAGAGCATGCCCTGAAGTGACACATCTAGACATTTCTTAAATACCTCTAGGGATGGTGACTCAATCACCTCCCCGGGCAGGCTGTTCCAGTGCCTGACCACTCTTTCAGTAAAGAATAAAGCCAGAGCTCAGCTAATCTCTAGCAAAAGTCATCCACAATTGGGCAAGGGCTTTTTTGTAAACTTGATGCCAATTTGCAGGAATCTTCATGCTTTTGTCTACAGTGCCGATCTTTAAGCTTTGAACCATAACAGAGTTTATGACCGTTATCTCCAGATTTGTTAAATATTAAGCAAGAGCTACCTCTTCTTTCTCCTTGCATTGTTTCTGCAGTCCTTCATTGTCTCTCTTCATCGTCTTGTTCATAAGGTCTACAGGCAAAAGAAAGGTTTGCTTGGGATTATACACATTACCAAAGGTAAAACGAACTTTGAATAACCAGATTAGATTCCTACCTAGTTCCACGTTACTGTCAGTAGTTGGTATATCTGAATTTGGACTTCCCAGAGCCAACAGCCTCCCTGACTGTTCATCAAGTTGCCTTTCCAATTGCAGTATTTTACTCTCCCTATCCTGAAAAAAAAGAAGGGCACATGGTAGAATTTGTCTAAATTTCTGCTTAACCTGATGCACTACTGCATGTCCTTCAATTACAGTACACATATATATGCAGTTTTAAAATCATTCCAGGAGGAAGCTGTGATGGTTATGGTTGAGAAACCACAGTAAGGAGCAAACTCAGATCATGAGACCTTGTAGGAAGAAGTTCCTTTACACAGGAGTCAACTCTTCCAGTCTAAAGATTTCCGAACTGTATTAAAAGTAACCATAGGGCAGAAAGGAAACTTTAGTGCATCTGTTAAACACTGTTGCCAGTTAGCCTGCTAAATAAGGAAGAATGTATTTCATAGACCTAAAGTTTAATCTCAGTCTCTTTTTCAGTACCTGTCAGATTGCTAGGACGGTATTTCAGAGTGAGAAAACAAACACGTGTCACCATTAAGAAAAGTTATTAATCTAATTCTGGTTCTTTCAAGCTGCCCGCTTCAATTCCATGTTGTGCTTTCGTCAATTAAGAATTTTACACCTTAGGTATTTCATCAGTTTCTCATCTGACTTGCTACCAAGACTATTGTTCTTTGAATTTTCCCTTATGCAGCTTTGTGGACAGTGTAAGAGGCAGCTATAAATAGAGAGCACTATTAAAACTTTTCCTCTACGCCAACATAGTCTATAACTAGGGGTTAAGCAAACATAAATCCAGTGTCGAAGTGGGGAAAAAAGACAAGCGTGAAGAAGCTGTAAAAACAGAGGCCATGACACGATACGGTGTTGCTTGTCAGCACCTGAATGCTCTAAAAGCAGAAGTGTTTATGTATCACAATTTACAACAGAAACTCCACTTCCCTCATGTCTTGATAGGAACCTGCCTACCAGTGGAGTAAAATGTCTTACCAGTTCCTGGAGAAGACAGTGTGGTGAGAAAGCACCTCTGGTGTACACCACAGTTGTTCTATTCTTCCACTAAAGACCTTCTGAAAATACAGACCCACAGAGGTCTCACTTGTTGCCTGGATACACTTAGCTATCTATGTAGAAGCTAGAAGTAAAGACTGAGAGTTGCACATGGCTAACATGGCTCAGTTTCAAAAGGAATAGCAACTTACTGACGCCAACTCTGAGCAGTTGTAGGTATAAGTACATTCAAGTGATTAAGTTATCTCCTATATAAAGTTTGATTTCTCATCAGTTTCTTATCCCACAATCCTCCCTCTAGACCTTCAGAGCACAGATCCATTATAATTAAAATAGCTACCCTGTACTGAATTCCCCACCAGCCCTTTCAGACTAAATTTTTACTATACACTCTACAATCCCAAGGATCTCCCCAAAGCCAGACTGCTGTCTACAACATTCCTCTAGGTGTTCCAATCATTGCACTACAGAGATAAAGATGACGTGGATTTAATTGAACTGTGCCCTCAAAGATCAGAGAGTTCATGTATACAGTACAGGTAGTGTTAGACAGAAGACATATCTATCCTTATGATTAGCATTGGAAAACCAGAAAAGCTAGGCTGAATTCCTACTTATTTTGACTGCTCAGTGTTACATTTAAAATTCCTGAATGGTTCTGTTAAGGAAAAGCAAAATTTAAAGCTAAAAGACTAGCACACATTTTTTTAACAGCAGTCAAGTCATACCTCAACTTTCTGTTGTTCAGCTAGAAATTCTTCTATGGGAACATAATGGTCTTCAATCTGTTCCATTGCACACACATATGCATGTTTCTTGAGGGCCTCTTTATACATTTCAAATTTGCTCTCCAGTTTTTCTTCGTAACTGTCTTTCATATCTTCCAAGCGGTTGCTGAGGAGAACGTTAGTGCTATTTAGTATATTATCATTCCAGTTATTACAATTTGACTACATGTGTTCAAGTGGCAGTATCAAAATTATTCCTCTAATCATAAATTGTGAAGTTGAGACCAAGAATTACTTTTCTCCCTTTTCTCCTTTTTATTCTCTCTGATCCTACAGTCTTGCAACAAGGCATAATTTCTATTTGGCATATACCAAGAAAGGTGCTTTAGAAGAACACATACTTAAGATCTGCAAACAAAAGCTTTATTAAAAAAAAAAAGCCACCAACATATAGTGATAGATGTTACTACAGCAAATTAGGCCTGATATTTGAAGCATGTTTCTGAGGGATGTCTTTCATATTGTTGGGGTTTTTTTTCCATTAAAGATATATGCCAAATTTGCCTTATTATTATTTCAATACATTACACATTACTCTTGTCACAATTTAAAAAAATGCCCCAGCAGTGACACAGAACATCACCTCAAAAGATAAAAAGTATCACTGCTGTTTCATGTGTTTGGTCAAAGGTACCCAAACAATTTTAAGCATCCCTGTAGGTGTTAAACCATAGCATGTTCAGCCAGCAACTTAACTTGGAGTTAGTCTCTGCTAGCAATTCAAACATCAGGAAACTAATTTCAAGAAGAGAATTAAGGGGAAGTAAATTCAGCTTCAGCTTGAAAAAAATCCCCAAATTAGTAACATCGGTGCAGGCATACATAGTCATTTATAAGACAGTGAGCTGACAAAGGTTCAGAAGTCATCCAGAAGCAAGAATCCAGAGTGAGAGCTCAGAGATATAATTCAACCTATCTTAAGCACATGCATACATGTTAACATGAGCAAGTTCAAGTTTTGGAACAATCACAAGCCTCTGTGGGGCACCTGTTAGTGTCTTCTACCTTTGCTAAATACTAATAATGAGTCAGGACATCCTCCAGTATTTATAAATTAAATAGAGAGAACTTCAACAAGAAAGCAGCATTACTTTTTCATTGTACACAGGAAGAAGCCAATCTGTACAAGTTTATTTTAATGTTTTTTTCTTCCCTTTTCATCAGAAACTGTCCAGCCCTCACTTCTTTAAATAATATGAATATACATGTCTTGCATATATGTGTGTATATATGTATGCATTTATATATGTGGAATTCTTTCAGTCTGGAAGAGGACTTACCTCCAGGCTTCCTCTGTTTCCAACAGCTGTTGGAACATTGCTTCTGCCATCTCTTTACGTATCTTTACCTCCAGAAGCAGTTTACTTCGCCTTTCTGCAACAAGTTTCTCCTTTAGGTTCTCAGCAGTTTTCAAGAGATCCTACATATAACATATTTCAGTTCAGAAAACAAGCTAGAAACACACATCGATAATGCATGTCAAATGACATACGGATACAGACAGCCATCCACAGAGGGGAATTTCTACAAACCTATATTTTCAGGGAGGGCTGCACAAAGAGTTAAACATTTTCAAACATGAATTTCTACAGCAAAGACAGTCTTTCTTCATCTTTATGTTTTCTGCTATCAAAAACCGTACTTATGTTTTAGCATTTAAATATTAATTTGTACAACTGCTTGGCATAAAGCCTACTTGATTTTTACAGTTTATTGCTATTAGATTTTATAGCTTTGTTTTTAAAATGCTGCATCTTAACTTGTTCCTGTTGGTCTCAAAAGCACACACAAACAACTAAATAATATTGTTTTAAACACACATACTGCTTTCTTACTCTACTTGTTGAGCAATCGGTTGAACTCCAGATTTAGCACTTGACCTACCCAGAAAGCCGCAGGCAGACTTCCACAACTACACTTGTTCCCTCAGAACTAGACCACTTGAGTAGATGTGTATCTACCTCATGACTCAGAATGGTGATGTCCACTTCCTCTTCCATGGAGGTTTCAGTACTGTCAGGAAAGTCATCTACAGATGTGTTAGCATCAAAGTGCACGATAGGTTTGCCATCGCCTCCAACTAACTTGGGTTGAAAATAACCAAAACTTTTCGGTAGGATTGTCTGGATTACCTGGAATATCCAGAGTTGAACACACTGATTTATCAGTGCTGTCAATATTGCAGGTATCAGAATATTAGGAAGAAGTGGCATAAATGCCTTGTTGTATTTACAGTATATTTAAAGATTACAAGAACATTAACAAAATTTTACTTGTCTTAATAGACAAAAACATCTATCAATACAAATATAAGGCTTCAGTACTCTAACAAAGTTAAAATGGGAAAAATTATCTACCAACAAGCTTAGTATACTTGTCCAGAAAGGTGTTTTCTGTCCCCCTAAAATATAGGATTTTGGTGTAATTTCCTGGAAAGTTAATGAAAAGCAGCAAATCCCTTAAACATTTGCTCCTTCCTGAAATACTGTGACCAGGATTCAGCAATTCATGCTAGTTACGTAAAGTTTTTAAGTATGTATGTCATAGGACAACATATCATAGAAGTCTGTCTCCTCAGTGCACACTCTTATCTTCTGAGGAAAGTTGCATCTGAACAGAATTAGAAAAGTCTTTCTCTAAGATCATATTAAGCATGCCATTACAGACTTGGAACATGTCAGAACTAATCCATGGTTCCAGACTAGAAACAGACTTCATTTCTGCCATGAAACACAGTGCCATCAGCCCGAAGTCCTGCATATAAGGGGAGGCTGACAAGCAGAGCTAGCAGGAAACATGAAAGCATGTAGATTTAGCAGAGGGGTTTTGCTTTCAAAGGAGAGAAATACACTCCTGTCAAGCATTAACTTACAAAAAAAAAGTTTTCCATTTTTGTCTGTTATTAATTATTTGCACTTAGCCAAATAGGAGTAATGCAGGCAAAAGAGATCTCATTCAGACTACAAAGTAAGAGGCTGCTACTTTGTCTATCACCACTAGCTGTCCAAGAAGTTTTAAACAATTGTCATTTTATGCAACAGATGCTTAACTGCACACAGGTTAAACAATTCCTCAAAATCTTGAATCGAAATCTTGCATTTGCTCAGATGGTATAACCAGTCATATCTGGAAGTGCCCTGACTACTTTGGGTTTTTTGGTTTTTTTTTACCATGCAGAATTAGTAGCAGAGATTGTAGATTGTTTGGTGTTTGGTTGGACTTGATGATCTTAGAGGTCCTTTCCAACCATGAAGATTCTGTGATTCTGGGAATGTCCATAGTGTAAAACTGAACAAGCCACAGACAGATGCAGCTGTCCTAACTTCTTACCACAGATAGGTTTGAGGATGGGCAAGACTACTGTAAGCCTTTTAGAGGAAGCCACATGCAGAAGAATTAATATGAATCATCAAAAGTCCTAATCACGCTCAAGTCAATACAACCGGATTGTTTCACAAATCAATAGTAAAAAAGAATGCAGAATAGCAGAGAAAGTAGATGCACTCTTACCTGTTTGGCTATGGCTGAAAATTTCATTACATGTAGTGTTTCATCATATGTGGAAGCATGCTGATTAATGTTTACAATCATACAAGCTTTGCCTTTTCCACAAAAGAATGGTTGAAACAGACGAGTCAATTTGCTCTCTCTGAATGGAATGTAGCTTGGCTTCATCCTTATTGAGAAAAAAATAAAATTGTGAAATAAAAAAACTGTAAGATTGTGTGATACTGTAACTTAGCTTAATTATGTTTCTCTCTTTCAGGAAACAGATGCAGTGGGATGCTCATATTTAAGCCTAAGCTATTTCACATCAAAGAGTAAGGTCTTTCCTAGATCTCATACGCTCTCCAACAAATTGAAGTAATTAAAGTAAAAGTAGTATACATCTGCATCACAGTTCCCTAGTGTTACAAAGCAGATACTGGAACAAGCCAAAAGCTAAAGTACAGGGTATCTGTCCTGTCCTGTCTGATGACTCTGCCTTGGAGGTAGTAGTATAACTTGGAGGTGGAAGGGAAGAGGACAAAACAGGAGTTTTGTACACATAGAGTATTGCTCACACACACAATAAAAATGCTTGGTAGTTTCAGGCAAATTGTCCTTTTTTTATTCTCCACAAACAACAGTTTTAGAGAAAGAATGTTCATTTCGAGTATTCCAGTGACATCTGTAATAAAGAAAGCTTACAAGATTTTGTTGATTTCCATTTTCCTCTGACCACACAAATCCCTTGCAGAAACATAAAGGGATACTTAGGTTTTCAACCCAAAACTCAGCATGTTTTTTACAAGTTGTCACTTACTTTGGATTTTGATTTTGCTTCAATGCTGCAATGCATTTTCCAAGGATATGAAGAGAATTATTAATATTTCCTGCTTCTTTTAGTCTGTCTCCAAAGGCTTGTGTTTTATTACACCTCTCTGATCCAGCCAAGTCACAGAAAGACAACCTGCAGGAAAGAATTTTCCAGAACACACATATAAACTTGTTTCTAAACAGTATTAAAATAGAACTGCCTGTCTTCTTATTTCTTTACGTGTCTAAAGTGTAAATGAGTGACTCATTTCAGCCTACCTAGATCACAGAATAAGTTCTACTTTAATGTTGATCTTTTGTCCCAAATGCACTACACAAGGTATTTAGGATACCACCACTAACCTCTCTATCTTCCCATTGTATATAAAGATACTTGAGTAAGATTGCTGCTCCTAAGATAGTCTATTCAGCACATTCAAAGAATTCTGCTTGTAGCATTCATTTAAAGCTTTGCAGGCATTCCTACATAAAGAATTCGGTTTAGGAACCCAAATTTTGTTGCAATCCTAAAGTAAGTACTTCCAGACAAGGTATGAGGAATTTCTGAAACAGTTTTGCATAAGTGGGGCTATACTACAGAAGCACTTTGACTGTCACCTTTACCAGTTCCAGCACAGAGGATTGCAGGATAGTAGTAAGCTTCAATACACTGCAGTCTGCCCCTTTTGAATGCAGAACCATTTGTTCACTATGGCAAATAAGAGGCCAGAAGTCCTTCACAGATCACCATAGAGCCCTTTCTTTGGCTACAGCAATTATGTGCTACTAAACTCGGGCCACTGAATTGTCCCTCACAGTACAATAGGTCACAATCAGAGACAACTATCCTCAATAATCAAGGAATTTAATCACTTTGACTTTTTATTAAGGAAACCCTTGAAGTACAGGAAGCTCTAGAAGTTATATAATTTGTGTAACCCAACTATTACTCACTTATACATACATTTATTTACATAAAGTAACACCTCTGTAAGATTATAGCCTTTCACACAGCTGAAATAAGTATCTATTAACACTATACATATTAAAAAGGCACATATTTCAACTGTGTGAAAGGCTATGATCTTCATCCTTTTCAGTACAAGACAAAGAGCTTTTTTTCTTCCTTAAGCAACATACAAACTCTGTCATTCATCTAACAGCTGCTACAAGCTTTGCTCAGGGAATACACCAAGACAGGGAACAGTAAGGAATACAGATGCAGTCGTTTCCTCAAGTTATCTCTCCTTAGAGTATTTATCACCATAACATCTGATATTAAAAGGTGTTATCTCAGTGAGGTATAGTTATTACCATCTCTGCTTAGCAGAGAGAGAGACAAATCAGTAGGAGCTAGGACTGAATTAAACCACTGTTACAAGACTGTCCNGGACGACACTAAAAAAGCTATCTAAATGGCTTGAAGACAAAAGATTAGGCCACTTCCTCTAAATCACAAAAGAACACAGAGGTGTAAGGACTTAGCACTGCTTTCACTGGGGACACCTACATTAGCATTTTAGATCACAAGAAGAGTTTTTAAGCATATCACCTGATGATCCTCTCTTATTGTAGATTGTACTATGGAGCAGTCCCAGAGCATGTCACCTGCACTGTTTTTCGATGATAGACTAAAACTTGTGTTCCGGGAGCACATCAAACGTGGTACCACAAACATTCAACCCATAAACTCTAGTCTGGTCCCAAAACAGAAAGATACACTTGGCATAGTTTGTACCTTGGGTCTTCAGCACTAACTGCAGCACTCCAACTTTAGAGACTGGCTTCTATCAGCCAGCCATTTGAATTCTGCTTACCAGAATGTAGTGTGGTATTACCTAGTACTACTCTGGCCCCACCTCCCCTTTATTTAAGGCAATATACATATATTTCCCTCAATTTACATACCACTAACAGAGTTGTAACAGGTTCCTTCAGTCAAACCATAACAGAATAAAAGAGACAAGGAAACGCTTCGATGCCTGTCCCGATCAGGTTTCCAGTCAGTTTTATGCAGCCAGTGAAGTTTCAATTTCCTCCTCAGCTCTCAGAGGATTTGTTTATTAAAAGAAAGTTCACCAGTTTAGCATGCTTACACTTTATCAACTTTTCTAAAATATTTACATTATGGTAATGAGATAAAGCATTCACTTACTCTGAAACTCCAAGAACACATGGCTGATGCTCATCAGTTAGCCTTAGCAGCCTTATCGAAAATATACTGTGACTGGAATAGAAAGAAGTCCTTTTTAATAACCACAGTTATGAAAATTAAGCAGTCACTGAGGCAAATTAAAATTTGTGTACTACAGAAAGTGCAGTGCTGAAGAAAGAACAAGAATTCATTCACAAATTTACATTAGTTACCTTCGCAATGCATTCATTCAGCAACAAAACGCAGCAATAAAAGTTGCATGTTGTGACTTTCCAATTATTTCAATACAGGAGAAGGAAAAATGTCACATGAAGCCTACAAGCTGTCTTGAAGAATGAACAAGCCAGTTCACTTAAGTCTACTGATGAAAAGATGAGTACTCATAGTATACAAACTCTGGACAGTATTTGAACTCAGTAAATCTGAGGAATTAACTTCTTAGAAATAATGAGGCGATGGGGGAGGAGAGTAAGTTAAAGTTTGACGGTCCTGTAATATTGCCTACTTCAACATACAGAGTTATTTGTTCAGTTTTCAAATTACTCTGTTTTTTAGAAAGGCTGAATTTCTAACACTTGAAAATCCAGTTACTGTAGCATCAAGCTACAAAGGCAGTGGACATATGCTGTCTGAAACCAAACAGAAAATCCCAGAACCAGGAGTGCCCTGTCCCCAGTTTATCCAGTAAATGAGGAAGCATAGAAGACAAACATCTCCAGTATAAGTTAAGAATGAAGTTTCTAAAAAGAAAAACAAAACAAAAACACAATTTAGAAACAAGCTAAGTGAAAGTCAGCATGTTCTCTGGAGCAAAAAGACAAAATTCTAGGCACAAAACTCCTCCAGAAAAACACAGTTCTTTTCTGCACTACTTTAGGCTTGAGTGAAATTCAGGTGGAATCATAGTGTGAAATTTAATAGCATCTGTCTTTAGCTAACACAGAACAGTGTAACTCTTGCTTTTTAGAGAAAAAGCAGGCTTAGTAACACTATGATTATACTAGCTAAATATACAACATGGCCCTTCCACACTTAAAGGACAAATTACTGATAACATTAAAATCAAGTAAGAAGGCATTTTCAACAGAAAGTATACCACCTTCTCTTTATTTCCTCCCAACAGATTCTCCCTGTTCTGTCTCCCAAAGATGGGGGCTTAATTCTTAAGATATCAAGTAAGCTCAGGTAGAACACAGCAATCTAAAAGCATCCAGATAATCAAGCAGCACTGAAAGGTACTGCATAACTTGCTCCTTCCTACATCCCCTACTGACAGACTCCAGGTTTCCAAGAATTATATTGCTAGTGATGAAGAACTGTCCAGCTTTTCCTTCAACATCCTCACACAGCCATTCCCACTCAGCACCATTAGCATTTGTCAAGTGCCCTGTTGGCACTCAAAAATTAATGGGATCTGAGCTTTTTGGTTGTTCAAAGCCATGAAAAGCAACCCAAGTCCAGATACTATTAAAGTCATAGAGCCTCTCCTAGCTTTCTTCCAAAAAGAATTGTATAATAAAACCTGAATAATCAAGGAAAGTCTTAAGCTATTATTAAAAGGGTGGTTCATTTCAAACATATTCTAAAGTTTTCTCCTCCCTTCCCCTCCCCCTCCCCTTAAAAGGAAAGGGACAGAGTATGCTTATAATTAGAGGAACAAACCTTCTACTTGATTGCTCATTCATTCTAGTACAAGCAAAGCTTCGGTTCTTGTTTCCTATTTTTAGTATTTTGCAGGCTTCTTCAGTGCTCTGAATGTTAATCCACTTTAGGTCTGCGAAAAGAGACTTTTACATACACAGCTGATCAAAGAAATTCTGTGAAACTGCCAAGGCCATAAAACAGTATTATTACCTTTAATATAGCAATTTCCTCCTTGATCCTCACAAATTCTTAAGACTCTGCGCTTCTGAGTTTTTGATGTAGATAATACATTTAATAGGTCATATACATATTCATTATAAATTTCACAAAAAGAAATCCACACAGATGCTTGCGTTCTTTGGTGTATATTAGTCCTATATACATCAAGTGGAACAAAGTTGCTCTCTGCTAACCCAAAACAGAGAGAGTTCAATGACCAAACAACTCATTGATAAATTTTAATTGCAGTATATAGAACCTACTAAAAGGAGAGGGCTTGTAGATATCTGTGTTGTACAATGAGATACACAGTACTCTAACTTTGAGTTTACCCAAGAACATTCAAACTTCTCAGCAGTCACCTGTAACCAGAACATGCCCAAGTTCTAAGATATTGCCCCCTCTACCACAAGTTTCCAGCTGCTTATGTGTTAACTTTGCAGTACTAACCCTCCCTCTTCCCCCAAAAGGAGCAAAGCTGTCAAAATTTTTTTACATTGTTACTCTATCTCTCAAGGTGAGCCATTAAAATTTGGTTACAAGCTATGTACCTTTACTTTGTAGTACAGATACTTTTTAATCCACCAATAATTACCCAGTTATATACCAAAATTTCTGTTATTTTTTTCCCCACAGAATTTTTCCACTTTATTTTACCTAGTGAATCAGAAGGAACACTTTTTGAAGTACAGTTGGAAGAAGCTGACTCCACATCACACATATTTGTAATAGTATTTGAGATGCTTTCTGTCTCCTTGAGAAAATAAGAAACCGTTACATCCACATGAACGGACTATGAGAATAGCAGAAGTAAAAAAAATGACAGTAATTCCAGTATTTAAGATTTAAATATTACAGTAGTATTAAGTGTTAAGCCTGGCTGCAAATGAAATGTTTTTAACAATACAAAATTAAAATCAATAAAGATCTTCCCTCACAAGAATTATTGCTCTCTGCTACTCCCACCATCTGTTTTAGAGGCCAATTGCTGCTAACATGGTAGACTGACTTTACACTTCTGGGAGAATCAAGATCAGACTGACAATGTCAGATTGCGACAGCCCAAAATGTTTTTACGAACTACTGAATGGCATTTCAGTCAAACAAAAGAACAGGAGAAGTAAGTTTCTTTCAGGGTCAGATGGAAGGGTGGTGGGCAGCAGAGACACTAAAGCAGCAGAGATTCCTAATTTGCTTGCTTGTTGCTGATCACTTTTGCAGAGCATCAGGTCTGTGGGAGTTTGAGTCAAACTTACTTTAAGACTTCAGACAGGGTGAAATAATAGCTTCATAAAGGACTTAAAGATCTGATAAACCAACAGTCTGTCTTGGTTTAGTTCAGACTGAATTAAAAGGCCATTAAAAATCCTGTATAGATAACAGCTCAGTTTCTTTAAGTACACACACTTGCTGAATTTCTTTACATCAACAAAATTATTTATAAACCTGACAAGACTTGTCAAAACATAGGCTTCAAATTACTGCTAGGAAAACTGTTGTAATCAAGTAGCAACACCCACTATTCAGAGATTCCAACACCCCCACATACTACCTCCCTCTCCATATTTTATACATTAGAACATTCACTCCTATTTACCAAAACCCAATCCTGATGAAGGATCATCCTAGAGTAGAAGAGGGAACCAGATTCAAAGTAGTAAACCTTAATGCTATTAGAATGCAGGGCTAAGTTTGTTATGGATTGTCTACTGATGTTTATGTTACTCACTTGATATATCCAAACCATATTTTTTTTTTACAAACAGAAAAGTATGAAGCCATACTTTCCAATCTTCCATTTTAAAGATAAATAGCATATGATTTTGTTGTCATTTATTTTGTAAATTGCTATTTTGCAAAGACTGCCCTGTCTATACATTTATGTTGCTTGAGAATTTACAAGTATAACCACAAGTATGGCTTCTGTTCATTCTGTTTGTAACGTGCAAAGCAGAATTCTAAAGCAGGGTAAGGGACTGATGTGCACGGCATATCTATGCGTGTCAAAAATGTAAAAGAACGTAAAAAAAACAGTACCACAGTACTTGTGCACGTGTTAAGTTTTTGTAAAGGTATTTCAACAAAACTGAGTTAATTAGCTATGTTGCTATGCTGTTCTTCAAATCATAAGACCAAATACAGAAAAGAACATGAAGATGACTGCCTGAAAACAAGTGGAAACAGGAACTGACATTGTTTGCCAGCGACAGAAGCTGGCATTTAATAGGAAATACGAGGACAGGTGGGAATAGGAATGCAAGTAAAGCAGTATTTACTTTTAATCCAGTAAAACCCAGTATTTCATCCAGTGAATAGAACAAATAAAGAGGGGGTGTGAACCATGCCAGGCAAGCGTTTTTGCAGCAGTACTGTATAGAAAACAAACAGTAGAACATAAAACGCTAGAGTATCGCAGTAACTCAGAGCAGTTTAAACTGAGAGAATGAAAGGAACAGCAGGCTCTTTCTGCATGACATGTAAACTGAGCCTGGGAAAAGTGCCTACAGAAATCCATGTAAACCAAAACCAAGCCCACCAAACCATATCTGCTCTCAGATTACAAGCTTGAGTGAAAATCCAAACAGTGAGGCTATTCACAAGCTATCATGAAGGACAGCTCCAGTACTGGCGATAGCTGAGCTATCACTATGGAAGCATCATAACACATAAGCAAGGTCTTGTCACGTATTATTTTCTAGATACATTTTTGCCTTTCCTTCCTGATGGTGGAGTCTTGCTTGCTCTTCAGTGGAGTGCAGAAGCAGCATCTAGATCACCTACTGCAACATTCAGTAACTAAGCTATTAATAAAGTCAGACTGATTTAACAGAAAGGAGTATTTGTAAAATAGAGTTATCTTCAAAACAAGATATTGACCTCCTTTTCTAGACCTTGAGCTACTGCTTGTTCCTTCTTGCAAGCTTGTAGGTTCCAAGAAGTTTTTAAAAATATTTACCTACTATCTACCTGCCTCTTTTTCCCTTTAAGACCCTCACCCCCTGTGCATACACACACACAATGCAAATGACCTTTTTAAGACACTCTTAAAATAAATACGTGATCTTTAGCATCTTTTAGATTTTTCATCTGAGGTCTTTCCTCAAAAGTCAACCAGACTCAGACTAAACAGACTTCCATTTGCAGAGTTTAAATTAAGCAATAGAATTTAGAGTGGAACTTTACAAATGAATATGATTCACAGAAGGATATTCTTTCAGCGCTACATTTCAGCTTCAACAACATTGGTATTAAAGACCATGGAAAAAAGAAAACCCAGCTAATTGTTGCTTCTATACTTCCCAGAATTCGTTCAGTGCTGCTTTGTATGATAATCCCAAAATGCAGTACACTCACAGTTCATTTTAAAAGTGTTCTGAACATAAGGAAAAACAGCCAGATATCTTGTGACAATTTGCAACTGGGCTTAGAGGTATAAGACAGTCACACACACACAAGGGAGTCCATTTTCTAGCAAGATCCATTTCTTGCAATGGAAACAGAAAAGACTAGATAATGAGAACAGGAGGCTGCCACAGTAAACACTCCTCTATTCTACCTACAATCTTCAGAGACGAAAGTAAAAGATACATACAATTCTCTAAAGCAGGCTGTAATCCTTTTAGGAAACTCATTTTGTGGCATCTCACTTCACTTGCTGTATCAGAAAAGTTTTTTTATGAAAGTTTACCAACTTTATAATCTGCTTCAAGACTGTCTTCCACCAAAAGGGACTCTTCTGCCTTCTTTGATGCCCCTACTAAGACATTGCCATCAACTCTCCTGAGCTAGTACTGAAATTTGAGCAACTGGCCAGAGATCCAGCCTGGAAACCTGACCCAAAAGAGCAGTCACTTAACAAGAAGAGGGTTTTAGTTTTTAGGTCAGCTCTCAGAAACTTTTCAAGGGCTAGTGTCACCACAGTATCAGAACTGCTCCTCTATGGAAATCCAGGCTTTGCAATGGTTTTTGGTTTGAATTGTGTGCTACCTGATGCAGAAAGTTCATCCATTTTACCCTGAGCTCCAAAACCAGCCAGTTGCCTTATTATTCCAAGGTTCACCAAGTATCCATACTGTAGATTTAGATAAATCTAAAGAATCAATAGTGAAACAGAGATTTTATTAAAGATAGTCTGTTAGGAAGTTTTTTAAGAAGCTTCATTCAGTAACAAGGAAGTATTTGGTCACTGACCTCTTTCAGTGATGCAAGAATAGCAGTTTTTATGGCTTCTTCTTGCTTAACTTGTGCATCTTCTAGTTTCTTAATATCATTGCTCAAATATGGTTTGAAGTTCATCTTCAGGTAATGTCTTCCCCTTATGTGGTTAAAAATCACATCAAGTGAGCGAGGTAAAATACCAAAATCTTTTGAAGTCCCTTAAAAATAACAAAACATAATTGTAGACATTCATACTAACTTCTCATTGGATTTTGACTTGGTTGTTATATATGATTTTTGGCAAACATTTTATACCTTGGATAGTGAATGTCTTGCCTGCATTTGTAACCCCATAAGTAAACACCAGTCCATTCACTCCATTAACGTATGCTTTTACTATGTCTTTCATTGAGCCTTCAAAAAATTCACTCTGAGTAGTTTCTGGTCCAAAGACCTTGGAGAAGGAGTGGGGGGTGGAAGAAGAGAAAGGAAAGAAAAAAAAAGAATGATAAGCAGCACAAAGAAGTTTTTCAGAGCAAGTTTAGTTTTCTGTCTTGACTGAACCCCTTCTAAGTCAATGTTTTCCGTTGGGTTCTCACAGGATGCCTGCTTAATTCTGAGAGGCACTCAGGTTTGCACTTAGTTTTGAATATTTTCCTATTCTTAAAATAAACTACTCAGAATGCCACTGAGAACATACTACTTAGTGGACACTTTCAAGAGCTCTGATGGTGACTCCCTCCTCACTCTGTACCAGTCACCCATAACAGATGAGAAGATCAGCATTACAACAGTTTAAATGACTCAATGCATGGAGCTGTTTATGTTTTGATACTGTAAGAATGGAAGTTCTTGCAGTAGGTGATAGAGTTAAGAAACTTACTTCCAATATAGGAAATTTAAGCAGTTAAGCTGCTGTTCTTTCAAAATTAAGTCCCTAAACACAGGCTTACATAAGTCCCTTTAAACAGGTGATTTCCCATAACACTTCCCACATGAGGGCATCTGCAGGAGCAGCCGATCCACTGTAAGGCTGTGCCTATGAGAAGCTTCTGTAGCATCTAAGCAAATAAAAAAAGAGCTACCAAGGAAGCTTCACCTAGTCTCACCTAATAGGGACCTCCATTGCAATATAGCTTTCTTGACAGCCTAACAGTAAATAATAAGCAGTCTGTCATTTTTAAGGCAACTACTACCACATGTACTTCAAAGAAGAGAAATCACATTGCATGATATAGTAGAAAATTCAATTTTACCATTACAGTGGGAAAACACAAACTATAACTAAAAATTAGAAAAAAAGTTTGCCTACCTGAGAAAATGTGAACCTGTGCACAGAATGACCAATCCCTCTTTCACTGTTTTTCATTGTAGAAGATTCTTTGGGTGCATTAAGAATTACTGTCTGGGGATCTTCAATAGTTACACAACTCTTTAAAAAAAAAAAAAAAAATGACAAGGTAAAACAAAAAACCCCACAAAAAAATTTCAGAAGAAAGCCATCTGAAAAAAAAAAAAAAAAACCAAACACTACCAACAAAACCCCTAATGTTTTCATCTATTTACCAGAGTTACAAAGTTTACAAATAATCACTCTTGAGACATGTAACAACTACAGAGATATCCACTTCACAAGAAAGCCAGAGTGTAGACAAAGTTAAGGCAATTATCTGGAGCTTTTTAAGAGGTACAAAATTTTTCTAGGATTCCTTTCAGCAACATTTTTTTTTTTTCTTAACGCTTTCTAAACCCTGGTATTTTGTGATTGTGGCTTGCACAATCCCAGCTATGACAACAAAGCTATCTACTGATTTTCCACTTCAATTATTTTCAGTGTGAAAAAAAAACTATGACCAGCGTAAGTCAAGTAAAATAAGCTTGAAGCACTATCCTTTGATTAATAGATGGTGTTATCAGTAATGAATAAGAGGGAATTAGCTTTAACTGCCACTTCTCATTTAAGTAAATGTGAGATGCAGTTACCTAGCACTCACCAACTAGCTAAATGTAGAATGCAGTGTCCCAGGAAAATTTGTTTTACACCAGACACGCTACCAAAAATACAAAGTGAACTACCAGTATAGCTTAACAGTGTCTTGAAGCATCAGCCACAGGGACTGATTGTAAATAAATCTGACATTTGTGTTCAGAGACTTGCCAGAGCCAGTAAGACTAATAATCCATGTGTAGTACATACATAGGAAGTACTGCTCTTTCTAGGAGTCTCAATTAACAAGTGTTTATCAACTGGTATAGAGGCTCTAAGAAGCTGGGTACTGAATTTAGACCAATCACTTGCTCAGTGTGCCAGGCTTTCAACCCATATACTCTTTAACATTCCTCCCACACTGCCAGGAACAGAAGTGCAAGTCAGACATACTAAATCCTAGAGAGCTACAGAATACAACATCTGCAGCCCCATAGATGCTCATGAGTGGAGGCCTTCAAGTAGTCAGATCTGCAGAGCTGGAATCCAGCTAGTAACACATCACTCTTGTTGTCTCCCCCCAACTAACCCCGCAGGTAAGCTGTCAGGAGTTGGACCATTTCTGGCCCTGTACACATCGTTTATATCCAAAGAACACAACTACCTGTTCTCTCATGAGTGACTCTAGAGAATCACTGGCAGTTGTACGAGAAGTACAGAATTCCTCCTAGAATTGCATAATCTCTGCCATGAAACTCCTTTGTTTCTTGAACACTGTAGAGTCCAGAGTGACACCAACTCTTAAATAACATACCCCGTGGAATTTTGTAGAGCTATAGGTATACTACGCAAATCAGTAACAATTGTCATTAAAAAAACCCCACCTTTATCCAGGCATCCACTAATTCTATTTGAAAGCAGCACATGGCTTTTATAAAAATAAAGTTCCAGCTTACAAAACTAGGTGTCCTTTGGGGGAGAAGAAAAATTTTTCTTGATTTTGTAACTAACCTGATATGCACGGTTTTCAAGCTCTGCTATAGAAAAGGGCCTCACTCTCAAGAAGACTTTCAAAGGTTGATATGCCTATTCATTAAAAAAAAAAAATGCAGCATTACAATGGATACTTTTTAAACAGAACACCCCCAAATCATATCAACATACATCCCTGATGCAATATTTCCTATTTTATCTTACTGCTTCACTTTCTCCTTCCTTGTGAAGTTCAGATCCTAAGGTTTAATTTGCTTCTTTACCTCCTAATGTCCTTAAGTAACCCCTTTTTTGTCCCGTTCCCCTCCCCCCTTACTGTTCTTTTATGACAAAGCCAAGATTTTGATTTTAAAAGGGCACACTATTGGCGGCATAAACTGCACTGCTTCCACCTTCTGGTCTCCCTCTGTATTGAATTTAAGCTGTATTTTCTAACAGCTGCTCTGCAGTACTGCACTTCCATTTTGTACAGAGCATGGTCAGTTAATAGATTGACACTTCCTTGCCCTCAAGAGACCACTTCATTACCACCATCCCAGCACCATCCCCTCATCTTCCTCAGAGCAACAACCATGAAATGGTTCTCAGTTGCTAAGGTAGGCTTTTCCAGCCCATACCATTACACAAAGGTCTCCCCATCCAGGTGAAGCAATAGTAGCAGGGAGATTTTTAGAGGGATGCCAGCATTCCTTCCTTTCTCACCGAGATTCAGAGTCCCTGTTTTGACAGCTTGTTCATCCAGCAGATGGATTTACTAGGTTTCCACAGCACTCCCATGACCAGCACTCCACTAATCATACAGAATTAAGTCACCTGAGGGAAGTCAGTAAGGAAACCTAGCATTCTAAAAAAGCAGAGATGGCTACACTATCTTCAAAAGCGTACTGCAGCACAGGATTATAGATTTTTACTTCCAAGCACCTAACAAGCTTTCCATAAGGATCTATATCCTTTTTTAGCTTGCTAAAGAACACTAGAGTCAGATTACATTCAAAGTGCAATTAGTGAAGTCTTTTACTTGTCAAAGTAAAGAAGTCCCAAACATCTCAAAAATTTAGCACAATGCATCACGTAGCACCGACCATCTGCATTTGCTACTGGCTATGATGTATTTGTAAGCAATGAGAAGTAAGCAGAAGAATCGAACACATCTTGGGGACAGAGGAATACAGCAGTTCTTACCAAAGAAATATTTGCTAGAATTAAAGCTTAAAAAAAAAAGTATAATCAGAAAACATATTACAAAACCAATTCACACCTCCTGTTCCTCTGTATTAGGCAATACTGTTGACTCCATAGGTGAGGGTTTACCCATTACATTCAGAAAACAAACTGATTCCAACGTATCAGACACTTCTGCAGAAACATAGCTTTTCCCCTCATCATCCATTGTTGTGTGCAAAGGAACTTGTAAGGAGACAAAA
>VXBH01000327.1:163073-177289 GCA_013400035.1 Rynchops niger | reverse complement strand
GGAGCGGGCGCCGTACCCCGGGGATTGCCGGGGGCGGGGGGCGGCGGAACGGGACGCCGGGAGCCTGCGGTCCGACACCCCCACCGGGGAAACGATCCGCTCTCCGGGTGGGAAAAACCGTCTCTGAAGAGAGCAGGGAGGCGGCTTCGTGTCCGCATGGGACAAGACCCAGGCGCGGGGGCAAAGTTGCCTTTGTCCCGAGGAGCTGAAGTTGGGGGCAGGTGGCAAGGGAGAAGCGCGCTCAAAAGCTCACAGAAAAGAGAAGCACGCTCGAGAGACCAATTAGAACTTGTTTTTGAAGAGCCACATCTGCCCAGAGAACATAGATGGGACTTCAGGTCGTGTAGGTACATTTAAGGGTGGTAAGTCAGGGGTACCACCAGCTGTAAGCCGGTAAAAGACTGTTTCATAGTGATGGGTTTTGACCAAGAGGAAAGACCAAAGGCAGAAGCGATGCCCAAGCCCACCAGCCTGCCCTCGGTCCCCCCCGAGTGCTTTCAGTCAGAGGGCTGTTGGATTAAGCATAGGGAAGACTCTTTGGGTGAGTTTATAGCTGATGGCACACAAAGGTCACTCGTCCTCAGCTGGTAACACTTCCAGTCTGCTACTTGTTCCCCCATTCATCCCCTTTTAATCCAACTGATGTCACACAGTCAAATTCTTACAGAGTTTTTCAAAGCACCCCATAGGATGCAAATAATTTTAAAACTAAGGCTAGAAGTATTAGTCAGGCAGCTCCTACTTATAACGTATTAGCAGAAGGTGACCTTTAGGAAGACAAAGGGTGTTTTTTTCCCCCCCTTCTCATAGGTTGAAATGTTTCTCAAGGAAGCAGGCTTGTCACAATCCACGTGTGTCAATGCAATTAAGTTTCTCATCTTGGTTGTGGAGCCTCCTTCTCTGGAGATACTCAAAACCCACCGGGACGCTTTCCTGCCCAGCCTGCTCTTGGTGAACCTGCTCTGGCAGGGGGACTGGACTAGATGATCTCGGAAGGTCCCTCACAACTCCTACAGTTCTGTGATTCTGCAATCTCTCCCTTCAACCAAAGCTCTCGAGCCTGCTAACTAGAGGGACAGGATCCCTCTAAGGCTTTACACTTAATGACACTGAGAGAAGTGGGCAGATGAGGAACTCTTGAATCCCCTGAGTAAGAAAGCTCAAGCTTTGGCCACCGTTTTAGGTCTTAGCAAATACAAATGGGACCTCAAGGTCCGCACAACCACATTTTTCCTAACTTCTGTTTAGTTAGAATTAAAGTTCTCTCCTATGCTTGAAGCAGAAGCAGCAACCCAGTCTTAAATGGATGAATTGCAGATGACCTTTAAAGGTCCCTTCCAACCCAAACTATTCTATGATTCTATGAAACGAAACAGTGTTCTTTCGTTTAACTCAGGACCTTATGCTTGTAGGTTTAAGAATTGATCATAGTTCCTTTAAGCATGAGTTTGCAGAAGAAAAAAAAAAAAAAAAAAAAGAAAACCACTGAACTTGGGAGGCCTAAGTAGCAGCAATGAAAATGACTGTTTTATTGCTTTATCTGTGAAACTTACCTTAAATATCGCCTTTCATATTCAAATCTATGGAAATCTAAACCTAGAAAGACAACTAGAGTTCCAGAGCTCAGTTTTGTGACTTTACATGCAAGTCTAAAGAAAGAACTTGCGAAATTCAACATATTCACCACAAATTATGAATTATGTAACTAACATCCTCAGTGTCCTTTGTGAAAAGCACGGGTGGGGGAAGCCAAATAATCTAAGTGTTAGCTCAGCCTTGCATAGCAAGAGTTGAAAACTTGGTAATTTACCTAAACATCCATTTTAATGCTACTGCTTGTCTGGGTACAGACGAAGATTCCAGCCAAAGTTAAATCCTTTTCAGAAAATGTATTCTTAATAATTTAAGTGCTGCACGCCCATACAGTCACCAACCTCCAATGAAACCATGAAGGCCAAGTTTCATCTTCCTGACATTTACAACTGGCATATTCTTCCTTAAATATCATACAATCCTCTCGCACAGCTTTTTGATTATGATCTCTGTTGTCCTTCTTCATGAAAATCATCACAGGGCTACCCAAGACTCTTGACACGCATATAAAAACAAGTAGCGATGAAAATTTGTAAATCAACTTTATTCAACGATGACCATCATTTAGGCATCGGCAATAGTAACTTCAACTTCTACACCTGGTTCAATGCTGATGGAAGTGATCTGCTTCACGATCTCAGAAGGGCTGTGTAAGTCAATGAGCCGCTTATGGATACGCATTTGGAAACGATCCCAGGTCTTGGAACCTTCGCCACAAGGCGTCTTCCTGGTTGTGATTCGCAGAGTCTGAAGAAAAATCATCAACCCGGGGTATTTAGTTAATGCCCACAGAAGATGAATCTACAATCAAATAAGTCCACCTACAAATACTGTATGGCATCTATGTCATTGGAAAGTTACTTCTTGAAATGTATTCTACTGATGTTAATATCTCTTCTCTATATTTAATTTAATTTGAAAAAAAGTGTATGATTAAAATAAATTGAAGGACAAAACCCCCCTTCCGCGTCCAACGTGTTTTGCACTGAACAGTTGCCTCAAGTGTCAAAGCAATTTGTGAAGTCATTATCTGTTTACCCTGGGTCATCCTCAATTTACTAGTAGTGCTTTTCATCTCAACTTTTTTTTTTTTTTAAAGAGATGTTTTACTTGCACACCTGCAGAAAAACAAACTTTTAAGACCGGAAAACAGCGCTAAGTACCTTGGTGGGCATGCGAACAGGTCCTTTCACCTTTAGGTTTTTTTCCTTAGCACCTCTGATCAAGTCAGCACAGACTGAAAAAAAATAATACAAAATAGGTCAGGTTTGTGAGTATTTTTTTTTACTTGTTTTCTGAAGTGAAACAAGATGTTGGCTCAGAATAGCGTATGAAGTGATCATTGCCATTCATTTTATGGGTTATCCTCATAGCCAACCACATACAAGTGGAAGCGTTACGTCATGGTGAGCAAAATCATGTAACAACAGTAGGCAAAATCCATTATTCCAAGTTTAAGCTGTATTTAAGCTGTTATCAGCCTGAAGATCCTGCATCCAACAGTGATCCCACAACATTTACATTATATAATTAAAATACTGGCAAAGCCAGTTCCTAAACAAGATTAAATAGTTTTAGAGAATATTAACTTTCTAAACTAAACTCTTGAAAAAAAAGTGACAAAACAGCAATCAAGAAATCGGTGCCTTTCAGTTCTTGTACATTCAAACAGTGACAACTAAAACGCCCCCAAGAACTAAAGGGAAGAGGCTGCATTCTCTTAACTTAAGTCATTACAACATGAAGTTTTCAGTATGATGAAAAACCCCAAACACTAGCTTCCAATTAAAAATTAAATTAGAATCTAGTCATCACTGTATGAAGTGCTTTGGGTTGACTTTGTTAGCCAAGTCACAAACAGGCAAACGCTAACATCTTTAATTACAACTGGTTTCAATACATTCGGTTTTGCAATACATTATATCATATATATCATTCATTACTTAAACTACCCCAGTTAAAAAAAAAAAAAGCATCACTCACCCTTCTCAAGTGATTTTACATTGCGACTTGTCAAAGTAATTCTAATGCGATGAATTGCTACCTCTTGTTCCACAGGTGCTTTGCCAGTATCTTTAAATGCCTAAAACGTTGAAGTTGCAAATATCAGACACTACAAGTCCACATCAACTAACACAATCCGCAGCCTCTTAAAAACGGAACTTCTAGAGAGTAAAGAAAAAGTTAGCTATGGGACTGTTTTATTTTACTGACCAGATGACATACCCAAAGGGTACAGTGGCATGGAAGAAATGGTGGGCACAGAAAGGAAGGGCAAAACCCCCTAACTGCTCTGAAGAAAAGCAATTTTTTTAGTGTCTAGCTGCATCTCACGGTGGGAAGCTGCAAGACCATCCCTCCCTGGTTTGCTTAGACGGAGCAGGCTGTCCAGCCACAAACACTCCTCATCCTCAAAATTAAACGCCTTTCAGATTTAAAATCTCTTACAGCTTAATTAATTAAATCACACAGATATCAACAAAACAGCAACAACCTAAACGGGGAGAATAAGGAGGATCTGGGCAGAAAGAGTAATTCGGCCACTCAGGAGACTGATTAGAAGAGCTCTTACAATTAAACGCTGGCAAATAGTTGGGTGTTAATATGGACCGAGTGAGCTGACGAAAGAAGATAAAAGTGAAAATACGGAGGCAGAAAAACCTTAAAGAAAGGCCGTGGATGAAATGTGGCGTTTCTCACACTGACGAGGTACCACCTGCGTACGAAGGGGCGCACGTTCCTCTCATAAAAGCCGATTTTTAGGGCAAACGAGGCAGGGGGTCCCGCCGCCACCCCTCACGCTGGGCTGGGCTCGTCTCCCCCCCCGCAGGCTCCGCTCCCCACGGGGCGCCCTGCGCGCAGGAACGGCCGCGGCCTGCTGCGGGCCAGCCGGCTGGGGAGCGGGGAGAAGCCGACACAAGGCCCCGGACTGCGGCACCCCGGCTGCCGGGGGCTCCGGGAGCAGCCCCGGCAGTAGGGGATCCTTCAGGAACCTCCCTCCCCCGGGGCCGAGACCCACGCGACAGCCGGCACCGGCGGGGCACACGCGGCCGCCCGGGCCTGCAGCCACGCCACCCGGGCCTGCAGCCACGCCGCCCTACCGGCACCGAGGCGGCCGCGACCCCTCTCCCCGCCTCAGCACCTCCCGCCTCACCATGGCGGCGGCGGAGCCTTCCTGACCGACTTATTCCCGGGCGAGAGGCGGCGCGGGGCCCAGCGAACAGCGGTGAGCCAGGAGGCGACGGCTGCAGCAGCGTAGAGGAGGGCGCGGTGGCGGCGGGGCGCTTATATAGAGCGAGCGGCGGCGCCGCCTCCATCCGGGCGCTGCGGGACCTTTCACCCGCCGAGCCGGGGCCCGGAAGCGCCGGGGTGGGCAGGCTGGGCCCTGTCGGGCCTTTCGCGCGGCGGGTGGCGGCTCCGAAAGCGAGTAGCGGGGAGAAGGGGCCGGGAGTGGATCAGGCCGGGCTGGGCAGTGGGGGGCGGCAGGGCTGCGCTCCGGGGTCGGCCGTGGTTTGTGGCGAGCGGGCCGATCTCCGCGGCGAGGGCGGTCGGTGGGGCTGCCGTGCCCNGAGGTGCAAGAGCAGAAACTTGAAGTAAAAATGCTGGTTTAGTTCATCTTTTAAACTTAAGAACCTAAATTAATTTTGCTTATTGAAGTTCCTTTACTTATTCAGATGGGGTATTGGAGGGTTGTTTTTTTAAGGAGGACAGTCGTTGATTTGGCTGGGACCCTGATAACTGCCAGTCCCAAAACAAGCATTTTGCTGAGAGTGTGCTTGTCTCTAGTTTCATCACTACTTGACAGATTTATGGAACTGGAGAAGAAGATGTTATGAAATGATGGCCTATAGTAAGGTCACTGTGATTATCTTTTTAAAAGGACATTTTAATTCTAGTCCAGTAATCGTAGACATGTATCGTGTTAGCAAAGCTACTGTCACCTCTGAAAGCTTAGTAATTACAGTTACAGTAATTATAATTACTATGAAAAAGCCCACTTGGTGTTTCAATATAAACTTACTTTCAGCTATCACACTGCACTTTTCCCCTACCAAAGGCTTTATAGGTCTTCAAGTAGTCCTTTTCTATGCCAATTATTCTGTTATTCAATCGATTTTAGATGTGTTTTGCACTTGGATTGTTAGTACTTGCTCTTTGAAATCTGGTTTACTAATAACTTTTTTGGACTAGATGCTATATTTTGATAAAGCAGTCCCAACAAACATGGATACCGAAGTTATCATCCTGTTCCTGCTTTCTGAAATGCAACAGTGTCTTTTGCCAGTGGAGATGAGTTTTGATGAACAGAAAAATCTGTTTTGATGATAGTCCTGTTTCTCTGGCCTCTCCCTCCCTGCAATGAAAGCAGCGTTTAGTTCTGGTGGTTTGTTTTCTGAGCCATTTAACAATTACATTAACAATTTTGAATTCACTTATGCATACGGAACCCATGTTTACTCTCTTATCAGCTATTCCAGCTACTTACTGAGAAAACTTTCTGTCTATAAGTAGTTTATATTCATCACTCTTGAATATATGACCTCACACTGATCACTGTTGTTCCCCATCGTCAATCTTGCTACGTTATTTACTTAGAGCTCTTATGAATGTCCTTAGTGAACTTTATTTCCAGATAAAATATTGAGTAGATTGCTGCCAAGAACTAATTCTGGTGGGATTCAATTAGAAATATGTCTGACTGATTCCTCCTTGATAACTCAGACCTGTACCCCTAGTTTTAATTTACTTACTATGAACTATATGTGCAGTTATGCCAGTTTATCTGTGTCCTACCGAACAAGTCAATGTATAAATGTGTTCTATCAATACCATTCCTGTCGTCTAACAAATATATGCTGTGAATGCATGAGAAAAAAGGTCAATCTGAAATTATATGTTTTCCCTACATTTAAGCTGTGCAATTTAAGTAGAATTTCCTCATTTATTTCTTGTTTCTATATCAAGAAGACAGTTATTTTTTCCCCTGGGATTAATGCAAGGTTGACACTAAGTTCCTGAATTTGTTCCTTTCTTACTTTTTTTTTTCTTGTATTGGCACCACCTCAGCTTTCTTTGAGGTTTTGTTTTTTTTTTTTTCTGAGCTTCCCCAGATTTCTCAAAGCTTATGGAAAATCCACATTAACGGCACACAAATCTCCTTTGCCAGCTCTTAAAATTCTTGGATGCAAGCTATCTGGAGCTGCTGATTTAAAAACCGCCTTACTTCTGTTCCTGTGTTTAAGGCTTTCTTTAGCTATTGTTAGAATTTTCTGATATATGTTGGTTTTCTCCACAAATGTAGAACAGAAAGTTATCTGAACTTCCTGCTTTCTCTGAAATATGCTGTAAAAAAAACCCAACAAACTCTTTCATGTTATTCACATGAGTAAACATCCATTGTAAATACAACTTTTTGCTTACCTTCTGAATATTTTGTCATTCTTAGCTTCTAATTGATATTGTGTGCTATCTCTGCTTTTTCTTTGGTTACATATTGGTTTTAATGTAGGTTTTTCTCCCCAGCTAATACTAACTTTAGTTATGAGATCGTGAGTTTAGACTTTTAATACACTGTTTGTATATGTTTTTTAGATGAAGTTTCCAGGAGGGTTTTCCTCATGTCACGTAATTTAAAGATAAACGATTTAAGAAGCAAGACATGCTTTTAACATGACTTAATAGTAGTCTGTAGGAGGAACAACTTAACACCTAATTTCATTATTTATCACACAGAATATTGTTCCATGGGCATTCGTGACACTTTCTGACTTTATTTTGTTTTTTATAGATTACTAGGGTTTTTTTTTCTCCCTCTCTTTGATCAGTTTGTCCTTCAGAAACAGTCCTGAGTAACTAACTGAATATTTTGTTTCCATATATTTTTCCATTTGCTTATAGTGAAACCAATTAGATTCAATTTATGCTTCCAAACTAGTAATTCGGTTCCTGTGAATTAAATATCTATGTCTAGGGAGTTAGATTCTTGTCAGGTTTGTGGTCGTTTGTTTAATTTTAGCCTGATCATCTTGACTTTGTGCTAAATGCATGGTCACCCGATTCTTTAGCTACTTAATGCCATTGCATTTAATCTTGCTAAGTTTTGCCTGGGAAGGTTTGTTGGTTTTTTTCCTCCTCTGTGACAGGCTAAATTATACAGGCTTTTTTAATCCAGAAGAGATGTCCCAATGTTCTACGAATCTAAATCCATTTAGTCTAGATGTCAATTAACTGTCTGTCTTCATTTTTTCATGTGACAAAATGGATCTTTGAGGAGATCTCTTAAATGTTCTTGTAGCATCAAAGTGGTCATAATTAAAAAATAAGCAGACGGACAGAACGGACAGTGCATCAGCACCAGTCTGCAGCTGGAGTTCTCATATTGCACCTGGCCTCTCCATTTTAAATTTTCTAAATTTTCATGTAAAAATACACCACCACCACCACCACCACCCCTCAAAATACTAGGCTCTCTTTACCTTAAAAGTTCCTCATGCAAGCATGGAAAACACGAACTAGACCCATGACTCAGAGAAATTGTGCTTTGATGCAGTCCTTTAATGTTGACAAATGTTGCTGCAAATATTGATTGTTAAGAGACTTTTTCAAGTGGGCAGCATGAACTTCATACTTATCACCATGAGCTCTTTCCTTCTAAATATGTACTTTACGCCTGAGAGATAATACACTTGGCTTCTAATATCAGCGACCTGGACAGAGCAAAACTTCTCCTGTGTCAGCCTGTTTTGCCTTGTTCTGACACAAATCACAGTGACAAACAATCCACAGTTGCCAATACGTTAGAGCATTTTAAGTGACACGGAATCTGTGATAGATCACTGCAGTATGTTTTTGAACACTCAGGACTGAAACGGGGATTGTACATCTGGGCTGCTTTCAGGAAGGTACTGTTTTAATTTGTCCTCCTCTAGTTCAATCTTATGATTTTTTTTCAAATGGATTAATTATGCCTTCTCTGCTTGTCTGGGAGAATGTTTGTTGCCTCTCCGCTCCTTGCTCTGCAGATGCGATGCTTCTGTCAAATTTGTAATAGTGAAACAATGACTTTTTGCAGAGAATAACTGTGCAACTCGCATCGTCTTGACAGCACCAAGGCGGTTTATTGATGAGACACATGTAATTTGCCAGCAATCAGTGAACTTTATGTTGTGGATCCGTGTCGGCAATACAACAGAAATCACATCAGATGCTTACAGAGTGTTCTTAAGCACCTACAAATTTCTTACGTACCTTTCTACAGCTGAGCCCACTTATGTATTCACGCAGTTCTATATGCACGTCCCCTCTCTTGCAAGAAGCGTGACAACAAATGCAGACTCACACTTTTGGGAACGTAGATTCCCCTGTCTCTTAATCCTTCTCGTTGGAGACGTGGGCAGGTGTACCCGTGCAGCTAATCCGCGTGCCAGTGAAAGCGTATCCTGTGAGTTCCCACACGCGATCCTGAGAGGGTTCCTGCTGCTGCGCCGCATCCTGTCAGTCCCCCAGCCTATGCTGGGAGTGGGGTGGCAGCTACTTACCGTGTGAGACATGGAGGATGCTGTCCGGCCTTAGAAGCGATGATGCCTGCTCCTCTGGTACTGCTTCCCCACCCCAAGGTTTCTGCCAACAATCACAAATTCTCATGCTGCTTCTCAAGCTAACTTCTTTTCTCAGGGTATCTAATCCCCTGGTTACTGTTTAATCTGGGTGGTCATTGTTTTAAGCAAGCTTTGTTACTGTTAATTTCCTCTTAGCGTTATCAAGTTTTGGGCAAACATCCTCTCAGAACATGCCGATTTGGGTATTCTGTTCTCACACACTATTTACACTTGCATTCCTCCCGTATCATCTGTTGTTATCCAAACCACGTTACCAAGGCTGGGGTGGGCACGCAACTCCTGTGCAAAAAATCCCCAGCATCAGTCCAGTGAAAGCAGAACTAGTGGGCACACAAACAAAACTGGTATTTTTGCATCCAGTTTTCATTTTGGAAATCACCTTGGAAGACTTCATGTGTGGAAAGGTTAATGAAGTATAAAAAATGTATCCCAAACTACGCAAATCGCTCCAATCCAGATTTGGCCACTTGAGGCAGCACCACTCAGCACTGTTGGTCATGATCTGTTTTACTTTGAAAAAACAGGCAGTTCAAGAGGACTTGCAATAGTTTGTAGCACATGTTGAAAAGTGGCATCTGCTCACATAATATCCCTGGGACTCTTTGAACATAGCGAGCTGTTCTAACAACTGAATTGGAAATAGCTTGCTGGATGCAGGCTGGTTTGCTACACTCGCTGGCTTCTCTATGGACGCTTTGTACTCGGTGTGTTTAGGAACTAGCAGTACATGGTTGTACGTACAAACTCTTGCGACACTGTGCTAATAAAGATTTCGGAGTTGTCTTCTCTCCTTACATCTGCCTCCGGCACAGACTTTGTGGGAAGCTACCAGCAGCAGGGCATCTGCATCGTTTGGTGTCTGTCTTGAGGAAGAAAACACTGATTAATTTTACAGCAATTATGTTTACCAATATATGTAGTTCATGTATAGTTCATGTATATTTTTGTCTGCTGTTTTAGAGACCAGTTGTGAAGTCACTGATGACATTTTTTTCTTCCAAAGAGCAGTTTAATCTAAACTAATTCTTTGGCGAGACAGAGGAGGAGGGGATTGTTTCACGGTGCTTGTGCTGCCTCTCTATCACGGACCAGGGATAATTCAAGGAATGATCCTGACCTCACACTGCCTTACAACTAGAGCAAAAACTTCTCTTCATATAGAATGCATCACTGCATCATGTGTTTTTTTTAACTCGAGAAGTTTTTCCTCTTCCCTTTAAGATTAGTTTCTTCTTTGTTATATCCTTCATCCAACTGGTTTTATGATGATGAACAAGCACAAAATTTAGCAAATGCTTGCCGCAGATGATGATGAGATTTAAAGCAAGGGGGAGTCGCCATCTTGATCGTACAGGACTATTAGAGCAGGATATTAGTTGCATCTCACAGTTTTATCTAGATTACATCCAGGTGTCAGATTGACTTCTGTGAGACTTGCAAAGAGATGCCCTTCCCAACCCTGGCATCTGTAAAGAAAGACTGAAGACAACTCAGTAACGCTTCTCCTGTTGTGACCTGACCCTCTGTGAACTAGCCAAGTTAAATTACTCAAAACCTGACAGAAACAGGAACAATAACATAAAACTTAGGACCTGGAACTAAAGGAGATACTGTGGTGTTAAAGATGTGTTTAGAAAGAGGAATTATTAGCCACTGAGGAAATCATTACACTGTGATTGTTTGGAACAGCTGGTCGGATCCACAATGTAACATGAAAGTGATCCAAGAGGCATCAAATATTAAGAAGTTTTGGTTTCAAAGGGCTTGCTAACTTCTCAAAAAAGCTAATGTGGCAAAGTGGCAGCTGCAGCTTACTACGTAGAAATTATGAGGTTGTGGTAGGGGGGCAGGAACAACAACCATAGAGGCTGTAATGTAATTTCATAGAAGACCCAGCAGTTCTGTTTCAGAGAACAGCTTACAGGAGAGTACAGCATCTCTATTAAATTTGTCTTTCACCTAAATATACGGCCGAAGTCCCTACTTCACTTGTAACGAAAACAGGGCGTGTACATGAGCTTTCACACCAGTCTGTAAAACCTCATTGTTACAAATATGGAACATGGTTTGGTTAGTCTCCCGGGAAATAATATAAACTAGAAAAGTCTTTTTCCCCTGCAATAATGACTTAAATGTTGTAAGAGCAACTATATGTAGATGCACGCGATCGCACTTCCAACATTCCTACCTCTGCGCACAGGGAAAACTCTAGCAACAGGTTTTCCAGATGCAGATCAAGGGGAGCAGTATTGTCTGCTGGTCTAAAACTGAGGAAAAGATAGAATTAGCTCTTAAGAGCGTTGTCGTCAAGCATTCAATTTTTAGGCACATAAAATTAATTATTGTGGTACACACAGAAGGTGGTTTTGAGTATGGTAGCCATGTCCCCTGAAAAAAATGACAAGAAATATTAATACTTTGAATTTTTTCAGCATTATGATCTCATGTTTTTATTTTAAGTACACAATATGTATATTACAAAATAATTTTTCAATAATTATCACTGCTAGAAGATGTTTCTGAGAGCACCCAGCAGGTACTTTGTTCTATCAAAGGCCCCCTTCCCGCACGCTTGCAGCAGGTGTATTTCCTTTTGTCCTCCCTTACATGTTCAGAGGAAGAAATGCTTCTCATGCACTCCTCTGAAATGTTCCTGGTGGGAGGCAGAGCCAACCACTTTGTTCTGGCAGGCACAAATGCTTATGCTAATACATAGAGATTGATTCTCCTCTCTCCTGAAAAAAAAAACAACACACCTTTGATATAGAAAACTGAGCTTTTTGCTCTTAAAATCTTCTCTGTGTGAAAGAAATTGCTTTTCCAACGACAAATCCCCCATTACTTGTGTACTAGCATACATTGCTAAATGATTTCTAACTAATCTAACTAATCATCATCATAATTAGCACGCAGTGCAATCATCAAGAAAAGAAAGAAAAAAACTCACAGGCAGTTTGGGGGCTGGTAATGGGTTGCAGAGCAATTAAAATGAGCCAGTTTTTCATTTTGACAGGCCAGGACAGTTGGGTTTGGGGGTGGGGGGGGCTCGGAGCGAGGGGGAAGGCTACGCTTCTTTTTACTAAACAAGAGACAGCTACGACCTGGTGGTAATGGGTGATGTCTCTGAACTGGATCAGTGGCTTTGTCTCATTTTAAGCACTAGTTCAAGACCCTTAGTTTAAGTCACTCAGGGTCCTGACAGTGGACCAGTGGGCAAGTAGCTCTAGCAGGAATTCACGTGCCACCGTAAACTTATTTTTCAATGAGAGCTTCACTGATTTAAAGGCTTGTAGAAAATAGGTTCATTTTGGGGGGTGTCTCCCCTCTGCCTGTTTCTGGCTTGTCTCCCCGCCTCCCCCAGCCACCTCCCTTGTCTCTCTGTGCGAATGGCTCTTCCGTACCACCCTTGCTATGACTGGTCGGGTAGTGCTAATTTTTGTGGTTAGGGTGCTTTTTCAAATGCTATTTGCAATTCAGTACACATCTTTTTAAATGAACTATGCAAGCGTAAAAACGTTTTAACAAAATTAAAGAAATTTGTTTCCTCTGAATGTCACCTGTTGACAGGAATGCTTAATTAAATTTTAAGAATATCCTTTTTCTCCCCTTTAAATTAGAAAACATATGATGGCAATAATTTGACTCCCAAAATCTAAATAAGGATTGACAACTTTAGGAGAGGTCTGTCACTTCACTTTGTCACTACAAAGAGAAATTTGGGTGACATTTGTCTACTGTCATGCCAGTCCAATGATATGTTCCTTCAAAAGCTTTGTGCGTGGCTTTTGCGTTATCTGCAAACCATTTTAATGGAACTGTTAGATAAGAGAGTAACAGGGATGTGGACAAAATATATGATACCTCTCTAAACTTACTGTATTACATAATCTATGCTAATAACTACTACTAAAGAAAAAATTCAGCCTCTCCAGCCTATCAGTTCCCATATTTACACTCAGCTTTTTTACTAGCTCTGTTCAGGTGCAGCTTTCTGTACTTGTCTCTGGGGCCAGCTTCACTTGGGCCACATCTGAATCAAAACCCTTTCACCATTTTTTAAGCAAGTGGTGGAGAAAAAGACATGGCTTGAAAATTAAACTGGTTTTCCTTCCGCCCTTTTTGGGGGGAGTAACTTAAAAAAAGAGTTGGACATTTACGTTTCCAATTTGCAGCCTACTTTGCTCTTTGTAGCCTGGCACATGTGCAGTAGAATATTTATTAAGTTATGAATTACCCTATTATCCCAGGTGCCCTGCAAAGGCAAATGTGATCACCTCACTGCTCTGCCAAACACTCAGGCTATTGAACTTCAGGCTGAGTAAAGAGAGAAACTCAGCCTCGTGCGCCGAGAAGTCCAGGGGAGGATGGTGCCTCTACTATCAGATTGTCCCATGGCATCCTTAGCTGATGGCAGACTGGGATAGATGCCAGTAGACTTTTTTTGTTGTTCCATTTTCCTTCTTTAACTGGTTTTTAAGGCTTTTCGTTTGACAGGCAGACAAATATTTGGCAGCTGGGTTAACTGAAGCATAGAAAGAGGCTCTTTGAGCACTGCATTAAGGTATTTGCAGCAGATAAAAGGCTAAAATAAAGTATAAGCAACATGTTCAACGTACAGTTAATTTTAAAAATAACTGTTCATTTTCTACCCCTATTTTCTTCTTTGTTCTAGGGGATGAATTTATAAACACAGATGCTAATGCTGCAAAATTTGATATACAAGTCAAATACTAAGCATCCACTTAAGTCCCATAGAATTTACAAATATGTGTAGTATCGTCTATAAAACATTTATTTGTTTTGTTTTCTTTGCTGCAGACATATCTTACCACAGAATACAGACACAACTCACACATCTTCACACTTACATCTTCATGCTTCCCATCCCGCCTGCTGTATTAAGGATGCGCCCGCCTCCAAGGGATACAGTATTTTTATCATTTGAAGATAGTATTGCTATCTCTTTCTTTCTGGGTTGACATAAAGCATGACAACAACAAAAAA
>VXBH01000327.1:150989-162801 GCA_013400035.1 Rynchops niger | reverse complement strand
TACTTTTAAAAAAAAAAAAAAATATGATGAAATATCTGTCGACATTTCTGTTTGGCAACCAAAGACACTAAACCTTCAGTAATAGCTATACTAAGTGAATAGTAATGCAGAATGATGAAATTACACTTCCATGCTTTTTCTCTTCCTCCTTTCTCATTCTTCCTAGAAACTGCTTATTACAATTGCATACTTCCCATGCTTCTAGCCATCTTTTCTTGTCTTATAATCACTTGACTGCTAAAGTAATTGTTGCATTTCACAGAATTCAAGAGAGCACGTGGAAATTGCTTTTCATTGTGAAGAAAAGCATGAAAAAGCTTAATTTTGACCTAAACCATTTCAGCACTAACTGGTATTGGCTCTTATCTGGGGATTCAGTTTGAATTAGATAAAATTACATAAAATCTCTTTCTTAACTGCATCCTGTCAAGTTTTGCACATGTGCCGATTTGAGGGAAAAGAGGAGACACGTGGGGGAGGCTGAGGGTGGTGGATGACGTTAGTTATAAAAAAAAAAAGAAAAAAGGCCAGAATTAGGATTTTTCATTCATGCTTTCCCTTAGTGGATGGTGATATCTGTTTAACCAAGAAAGCACAAAATATAACACTCTCATGTGGTTAAGATGCCCAGAGCTACTGCCGTTGATGACTAGACATGAGAATGGAAGCGCTCTACAGTATCTTCTTTATATGTACTTTCTGAAATTAGTAAATGCAGCCAGATTTGGTAGTTCGGTACTGGGAGATTGATGAGAACCAGCTGAAGTTTCCGTGCAGGCTGTGGTTACCCCAGACTGCTATGAGGCAGGAGCTAATGCACCTGGTTTTGAATAGTTAGCTCTCAGTGCTGCAGAGCTGGAAGTTTGAAAGGCAGCGTGTGCTACTTATGAAGAGAGAACATAAAACAAAACCAAAAGAACAGCTCACCTTGGGAAAACGGCCACTGTGTCATGGCATCCCAGCGTCCCAGAAATGGCACTTAAGTTGGTGCTATAAAAAAAACCCAAACCTAAATATAAGAATAGTTTAGTTGCCAAGGAAAATAATTATATCCAGCTGTGTAATTTGGTTGATGGTAAGACATGAGAGATCTGACATTTGCCAGTTGGGACAAATGAGGCTTTGTTCCTTCCTAAAAGCACTGCCAAGATGCATGGTCACTCTTATTTGAGGAGGTCCAGCCTGTTCTTAGCATCAAATACCTCGTGCCCTGAAGAAAGCATACCTGGCTGGTAGAGGGCTGGAGGGCACAACCAAAAGACACGTGACAATACCACTGTGCCCAGACTTACACTGATGCTGCATCATCTGAATCTGTGCAATGTTTCATCCCATACTTTTGAATTTACTAGACCCTACAGAGCCAACCAGGACATGAATGCTAGTTCAGCCTTTCAAACTCATTATACTTTTATATATACTTCTCTATATGTATACACAAAGGATCCTCAGCACTGGCATCACAAGTGTTTCATGGTCAGAAAGCACAGCAAGATGTTGACAAACTACAGTTACTGGGTTGTAGCACTTTCTCCAGGCCTTCAATAAATCTTCTGTTTAGGCTGATCAAGCTGCTGGTGATCAGTTTCAGGAAAGAGGAGAATAAATTAAGTAGGTACGAATAGCCCTTAAGGTTTATCCTGACTTATAACCATGTCTTGCTAACCATCTGGAACTGTGCTGCATACATATGTATGGGGAAGGAGACATAAAGAAAAAAACAGCTTCTAGAAAGGCTTGCGGAAAAATTTGCATGAACAGAAGCCCATAACAGTTGTAACACAATTGTCTGCAACTGCTCTGCTAGCATCATGTGGCTTCTGCTAAAATTTTATATGGAGGTGTGCAAGTGTGACAAAGTTAAAGAGCAATCTGCAGTTACACTTGTTAGCTTTTATGCCAGCTCTAGAAGCAAGAAGGCATCTTTTAAAAACCAGAAGCCATGTACAGATGAAGAAAATGGAAAGGCTAAAAGTGTGGTGAACTAAATATAAAAATAGATGGAAAAAAAACTTCAAGGAACTAACACAACCCCATAATTTTTAATTTTCAGAATATCAAGAACAAGAAATTCATCAAGCCTTTCTGATAGATCTACTGAAGTTAGGTTTTTAAAAGAAAAAAAAAAACCAAACCAAACCAAAAAAAAAAAAATAATCATTGAAACTTGATCCCCGCCAAGGAAACAAAGCTATTGCAAAGAATCAAGGTGTGTTCCTTGCATGTGTGTTGTCCCTGGAGGAAACACAGAATAGGCTCATGGTAGAAACGTTTTTATAGGAGAACTCAGGAGCTGTCTGAAAATCAAGCATCTATAAATGTTATTATAATTGCAGAACTTTTGTGGTTGGAAGGGACCTCTGGAGATTGCCTAGTCCAACCCGCTGTTCAGAGCAGGGTCAACTAGAACAGCTTGCTCAGTACCACGTCCAGTTGTGTTCTGAACATCTCCAAGGATGAAGACTCCCCCACCTTTCTGGGCAACCTGTTTCAATGCTTGAACCACCCTCACAGTAAAAATGTTTCCTCCTGCATTTAAATGGAGTTTTTTGTACTTCGGTTTCTGTCCATTGCATCTTGTCCCATCACTGGACACCACTGAGACTGGCTCCATCTTTGCTGCCTCCCATCAGTATTTATATAAATTGGTAAAATTCCCCCGAGCCTTCTCTTCCCCCACTGAATGGTCCCATCCCTCAGCCTCTCCTCACATACGAAGATTCCAATCCCCTAATCAGCTTAATGGCCCTTTGCTGCACTCCTGGTCGAGTACATCTGACTTTCATTTTCTGGCAGAGTTGGTCACAGAGCTGCAGATGTGTCTTGCCAGGGCTGAGTGAGCAGAGGTGCATAATCTCTTCTGGCAATGCCCTAGGAGAGCGGGCAGCACCCCTGGTAGTGCACCCCCAGACGCTATTGGCCGCCTTTGCCACAAGGGCGCATCACTGGCTCATGTTCAGCTTGGTTCTCCAGGAGGTCCAGGTCCATTCCGGCAAAGCTGCTTTCCAGCCAGCCAGTCGGCCCCCAGCCTGTACTCGTGCGTGGGGTTATCCTCCACCAGGTGCCCGACTTTGCAGTTTGCTGCATTTATTCCCACCCAGCTTGGTAAAGTCCCTCTGAATACCAGCACAACCATCTGAGCTGTTGACCACTCCATCCAATTCTGTATCATAGAATTGAATCATAGAATTGCCTAGGTTGGGAGGGACCTTTCAGATCATCGAGTCCAACCATCAACTTAACTCTGCCAAAAACCATCACTAAACCATATCTCTAAGCACTATGTCTACCCATCTTTTAAATACCTCCAGGGATGGGGACTCAACCACTTCACTGGGCAGCCTGTTCCAATGCTTAATAACCCTTTCGGTGTAGAATTTTTTTCCTATTATCCAATCTAAACCTCCCCTGGTGCAACTTGAGGCCATTTGCTTTTGTCCTATCTCCTGTTACTTGGGAGAAGAGACCAGGCCCCACCTCTCTACAACCTCCTTTCAGGTGGTTGTAGAGAGCGATAAGGTCTCCCCGAGTGATGCTGAGTGTGTGGGTAACAGATATTCTGTTTGCTCTCATTCATCACTAGTGAGAACACCAAGGCACAGATGTGAATTTATTTGATATGTTCAGGGCATCTCAAATCTTAATGTAGGATCAGCCATGTGCTACTGGAGAGTACGTCTCATGGACTAATTCTGTTTCTGACCAGATCTCCACATTGGACTCACCTAGAACTTATGTGACTTGATCCAGCTGGTCTTCTCAGAACCTGCATAATTTTTAATTAATATGGATTTTTGTTTTCCCATCAGATAGAATAAGGCCGTGAGCTTGAGTCTTCTACTTTTCAGATTAAAGCTTCATAAAAGGCCTTACCAACACTATGTGAGAGAGAAAGATGGAAGTCTGTGTTCTTGGAAAGCATCTCACTGCTCTGGAGGCACCTGAATACGTCTCTTTGGCCATGAAACACTGGGTTCAATTCTGCCTCTCTGTTCCTCTGCATGTCAGGTGCACTTTTATTACTCCTTGCTTTAAACACATGTAGAGGGAAAACTTTCTCCGAGCTTTTCCTGATGAAACCTCATCAAATTTTGTGACTGGTGGCAGAATTCAGTACCAGAGAACACAGGCATACATATATCACAGGAGATGCACAGCAGTGCAGTCTTAAGACTATAGAAACATTGTGTGCTGAAAAAGCTAAACAGAACAGTGAGCGAACTTGTTTGTTTCCCTCTCAGGAGGCTGAAAGCAAACTTCACAAGTGTTTTCCCCTATGTAGGGTGTCTCAGCAATACATGTGTTGTTATGATCATCTTGCAAACTTGCTGAGGGCGCACTCTGTCCTATCATCCAGGTCATGAATGGAAATATTAACCTGTACTGGGCCCAGTATCGATGTCTGGGATACAGCGCTTAGTGACTGGTCTCCTGCTGGACTTCATGCCACTGGTCACAACACTTTGAGCCCACCAGCTCACATAGTTTTCAGTTTTCACTATCTAGGCTGTACTTCATCAGTTTCTCTATAAGGATGTAATGGGAAACAATGCCAAAATCCGCACTAAGGTCAAGATAAGCAACAGCCACTGCTCTCCCCTCATCCAGCAGCCAGTAATCTCATTGCAGAAGGCTACCAGGTTGGTCTTCATAAATCCATGATGAATGCTCCCAGTCGCTTGTTGTCCTTCATACTTTTGGCAATGGTTTCCAGAATTTTTTGTTCCACCACTTTCTCCAGGGATTTAGGTGAGGTTGACTGGCTTGTAGTTTTCCAGATCCTCTGTTTTGGTCATCTTGCAGGTAGGAGTGATATTTGCTTTCTTCCAGTCCTCAGGAATCTCTCCTGACCACCACGACCTTCCAAAGATAATCATGAGTGCCCTCACAATGATATCAGTGAGTTCCATCAGCATTTGTGAGTGCATCCTTCTTTGCCAACAGTAACTCTTCTTTGCTCCTAATTACCCATTCGTCTCTCAACTCTTGCATGTTTGGTTTTTTTTATGTTTGAGTTTAATCAGGAACTCCTTGTTTGTCCCCAAAGGCATCCTGTCACCTTTGCTTGATTTCCTGCTCATTGGGATGGAACAATCTTGAGCTTGGAGAAGACAATCCTTGAAAATCAACTAGGTGTCCTCTCTTCTCTCCAGGACCATATCCCATGGAAGTCTTTAAGAAATAACTTTTCTAATTACATGATTGACTTCTGTACAAGATACATTAGCAGATACTATATTAAAGAAATTAACAGACATATAGATATTATTTGTTTAGGAGGAACCAATATTGTTTTGGTTGGAAGGAGTTGTGCTTCACAATTGTGTTGAATTATATTAGAATTCTTGAGCAGCACCAACAGTGCGCAGAGCAGGAGATGGTCAATACGTTCCCTTTGGGTTCCCAAAAGTATTTGAAAAACCCTTCACTGCAAACATTTTAAAGGTACTAAGTAGACATGTTTAGGAGAGAAACTCCTGGCCTGGATAAGTCAAAAGATAGGAGCAGAGGGTAAAGTGTCAGTTTTCTCAACTAGAGAAAGCGTCCACGGGTGTTTCACAGGGTCCTGTGCTGCTCAGTGCACCCATAAATGAAGTGCGAGAAAGTGACCCATAAGATAAACAAATTTGCTGATGCTGGAGTTACTTAGGGCAGTGAGTGCGAGGGCCAGCTACAAACTGGCAGAAGGAGATCCAAGGTAGGTTGATGTAAAGTGAGGCAAACAGGCAAAATAATCCTCATCACGTAGAGCCATGGATTCTGAGCTACCAGGCCTGAGATGTTTCTTGATTAGTATTAGCTCAGAGTTCATTAGCAATCAAAAAGAAGCAAATCAAATCTTAGAAGCTACTAAAAAATAAAACGCATCATTATGACAGCAGATAATGATGTGCCTACATCTTGAGGGCTGTGCAAAATTCTTATTAGCTCTCAAAAGAGAATCCAGTAAAATTGACAGAGACATCTGCAGAGCTGATTACGCTTCAAGAGTAGGTCTTGGCCATTCAGTATTCTTCTGTGAAGTATGACAGAGAATTTGAAGGGTGCTTGATTTTTCACAGAGACTCGAGTAGCACTTATTGGTTCCAAAGTATCATTAAGTTTCTAACAGTTTAAACAACAAGCTACTTAGATTGGCAAAATAAATACAACACATAGGCACCTAGGAACTACTAAAAAAGCTTTAATTCCAATTTTTTATTATATTCTTTTGAAGAGTGGGGAAACATGTTAAGGTAAGGCATGCCAGTGGCTTTATCCGAAATTTTATCTTACATGCCCTCAGCTAATAATTTTAAGAGGTAAGCGTCTTATTATGATAACTTTTATAAGCTATTTATAGTTCATTAAAAGAAGTTACATAACACAAAAAAACCCAGAAGTTCTGACTCTACAGCATAATTATTTTGACAGAGAAAACACAGGAAACTTATTCCAGAATTTACCTTAGGGGTTTTGATTCCACCCGGCATTTTACAGTTCTACTTAAAGGGGACAGAAGAGCAGGAAACAGTTAAGCTTAGATATGCTTTATAAACCATTAATTTTAATGACCAACCCAAATACCATAAAGACCTACAGAATCCTCTCAAATTCACATAGTTGCTCATTTCCAGGATTTCACGGGGCTAAGAACAGATGTGTGTCAGAAATCAGGAAACTGGCTCAATTCCTTTGGGATTTTTTTTCCAGAATGGAAGCAAGGGGGAGGAAGGGGAAAGAAGAAAAACAATTTGACTGAAACATCACTCTTTGTCCTGTCTTAAAAAGAAGTAAGTCTTTGAGCAGAACGGCAGTATCAGCTACAGCAGTTGGATCTTTGTAGCTCCAGATAAGGGCTGAGATCTCAACAGATCAATAATTATCAGTTCTGATAAATCAGGGATCAGAGCTCTTTCTTCAGCATTGCCTACAGCACTTCCTTTCCCAGACATGTTACAACCAGATTAGGAAAGATAGTAGATTAGACATAAACAGCACAGAGGACAGTTCAGTAGTGTATGCTTTGAGCACCTGTATCATTATTACTGCTTTAAGCAATCTTCCTTTTCAGTACTTCCAGCATCTTGTCTAATACCGACCCATGCATCATGAAGGGCGAGTAATCCTCCCCTTCCCCTGATAGATGAGGTTTTTGTACCTATACATCTCCCTTCATGTTTTTTCCGATTTATTATTTTTTTTTAAACTCCCTCTGTACCTCCAAAACCTGGGAAGTCTCTATTCCACACAAGATGCTCTTACAGTACTTCAAATACCAAAATTTACAATATACCAACTAGCAACTTGCATCTAACACACCTGGTAGCATGGAGGCCTTATAAAAGCACAGATTGTTGATGTACCTTCTTACTCTTAACAGCCTTAGACTGTGAAAAAAGTTCCTTGCTTCAATGGGGAGATTGGGTAGTTCACACTTCCTGTTTCAGAAACAGCATAGTTATTGAAATTTAGTACATTTAAGAACAAGAAAAAAAAACCACTGACACTCTACTTATTTTTCTGCATTTGTTGATTTGTGATGCATACTCATTCCTTGGTAAATGAAGAGGAAAAGCTCAAATGCACAAACCTAGCTAGTGTAAAGAACTACTCCTATCTGACATTTTGGAAATACCAAAAGGTATTATGTACAAAGAACCTTCTAAAAGCAGCCCTTTTTTGTACTTCACTTATTTGAAAACAACTCACTTTCTGCACATCACATTCCCCACTTTCTCCCTGAGCAAGGCAGCACACAACAGATCAACCAGAAAAAGTCCTATTTGCCAACATCTTGATCCTTGCTCCTATCCCCTCCCATGGTAAAACCCCCACAGTTTTGTTAAATCTCTTTATTTATAATCTTCTTAGAACAGAGCAGGTTTTTTTTTTTTTTTTACGTATAAAAACCAGCAATAAAGCCTTTAGATCACACAGGGGCTAAATGTTTGGAGGAAAGGTGGAAGGAAAGAAAAGTCGACAATAAAAGAAACGCTAAGAGTCCTGAGTTTTCCTAGAGGTTGGCCTTGAGGGCCCTGAGGCTGGGGAGCAGCTGGGCTGCGCTCAGGCGCTCCTCGACCTTAGCATTCCAGCAGCAGCTAATGATGCCCCGGAGTCTCTGGCCCACAGGTGACTCGTGGAAAATGGCAGCAGCCAGCGAAGGGCGTAAGTTATAGGCTACCACGGCGTAGAGCACGTACTGCCGCTCGCCCAGGTAGGGCTGCTCTCGCATGACAGTTTGCCAGAGGGTGATAGCAAACGAGTAGATGTCTGCTTTGGCAGTGACCCTCTCCCCCTTGAGGAGCTCGGGGGCACGGTGCGTGTATGTGCCCCCTTGCTGGCAAACATGGGGACTCTGGGACAAGCCCTCCTCCAGTTTCTGGGAGCACCCGAAGTCTCCGATCTTGCACACTCCCTGCTCAGTGATGAAGACGTTTGCAGGCTTCAGGTCCAAGTGCACAATGCCCAGCGAATGAAGAAAGGCTAAGCCAGTCATAATGTCACAAGCATAGCACACAGCCTCTTCCATGCTCAGGGCCTTCCTTCCACATCCTCCTTCATCGTCCTCACCCCGTCTCCACACGTCACCGGTGCCATAAATTACATGGTGCAGGGTGATGTTGCCCACATACTCCATAATGATGGTGCCCAGGCTATTTTGGCTGGCCGGGGCACATGTGCTGGCAGCCACCACACGTACCACATTATTGTGCTGCAGCCGGGCTACGTTCAGCTCAGCCCAAAAGCTCTGTCGTGATGCCAGCCGGTTTTTGCTGCTTTTCTTCACCTGCTTCACAGCCACAGTTGCACCATGGTAGGTGGCTTTGTAGACAGAACCGAAGCCTCCAGAGCCTAAGGGCTGCAGGAGGCAGAGCTGATCCCAGTCGATGGAGCACCAGGCCAGGCGAGGAGGCAAGCGGCGAGTCCTGGCTGCAGGAATTCCCCCCAGGAAGTTTTTGCTGTCTTTGCCAGGAATAACTAAGGGGCTGCTGCAGGGTCGCAAATCCACAGATGGGGAAAACTCCAAAGGAAGAAAACAGTTAAGAGGAATAGGTGATGGCATAATAAGATGGAGAAAACAACAGGCAGTTAGTTACTCAGTTACTAAAACAGAAGACTGGAAAGTTTCCCTGACAGAAAAGGACTCTACAGCAGCTTCCAAAGCCTTTTATCCTCTCTTCACCATTCTGCCTCCCACCCCCAAATGAACTGCATCTGTCACAACTCGCTGAACCCAATCAGGCTCACCTGGAAACATTCTTCTCCAACCCTGAAGTAAATCTCTAGAAAGTCAAGGCAAATGGATTTAAAGCTAAAAAGATATTAATTCGTATGTATTTCATACGATTTCTAATCTCAAGAGAAAAGACAGGCATTCTGACCATTGAATACCTCTAGCAAAATGCCCTGGGAGTAAATGAAGCAGTGATTGGTGAATGCGTTTCACCATGGCTCCAGGTAGGAGTGATCATCATCAGATGCATTAAACAGCTCAAAGTCATTGTCAGAGGAAGCAGCTGAAATGGCAAGTGCTAGCATTTGAGAAAGCTATGGCAGGCATAACTAAATATAAAAGTGTTTTTGTAGAAACTTGCCAGTTAAACATGACTGGGACAAGGGGACTGGTTTAGCTGCTCAACTCTGCCCATGCAGGACAGCAACTTTAATAGCACCATAAAGTCAAATAAATGATTGCTCTGTATCACCCACTGGATACAGTAACTAGAATTATACATAAATATTTGGTCATCATCCCATTTACTCCCCCTGCAGTTATTACAGGTGTGTATTTTATTTGTGGATCTTCCTTAGTAAACTTGTTCCTAAATTTACAGAGCTGTTCTGGCAGAAATCAAACAAGCATAATTTTGCCTTGCTGGTCCCAGTGTCTTTTCAGAGGGGCTTTTGCTCTTTTGACCCTGCTTTCACATATTCACAGTGCTCACGATAACTGCCTCAGTGTTTGGTACCTGCTGCACTGCCCATGCATCAGAGCACCCTCATGAGAACTATACAGCTAAGTGCTTTTGAATATTCCAGTAAGTATGTTTATGTACGCGCTGACAAATATCTTGGAAAGCTTGGTTGCCATTTCCCATCTCCTTGCCCTGCAGAACTTCCCTCTGGATGTTGGCTTTGTCAAAACAGATGCTGCCAAGGGACTTCAAAGATTGGCGGTGCCTGTTTCTCCAGAGTTTACCTCTGGCCAGCACTGGCTCCGCAGGCAGTTCCTGCAGTTTTCCTGGTGTTTTCTGTTCATTTTGTTTTGTTTCTCTGGATGAATAAGGTGCCGCGCAGACATGCTGAGGGAGGTTTCAAGGGTGCTCAGAACGTGTGCAAGCAGAACTGGAGTGTTCTCCACCTTGACATGGGTTCGGTTGTTCGCCTCAACAGACAAACCTAATGTCCCAAAGACATCTTTTGACCCTACTGGAACTCTGTATCAGCTCAGCCAGAGGGTTTCAAAGGCATCACTGTAGCAAATCAGCGATGGAGATCTTCCCAGTACCGAGACTTAGGACTATCAGGAGAAATTTGTCATTGCAATTCACAGGGAAGTAAACCTAGACCAGAGATGAATGAGAATGGGGAATTTGGGTTATCACCTGCCAGTGTGAAACAGATAGTCTGGGGAAGAGCTAGATAAATAGGCGTTAATACACATTACAGGAGTTGTTAACAAGTGAGAGTGCCAGGAGTTAGACGCTCAATGGCCCTCTGTGGGAGAGTCCCTGCAGATGGGGCTGCCTTACAACACAAGGTTCCTCTTTCCTTGCCCTCCCAGAGGGGACTCAATAGTACAAGAGGCCTGGACCTGGACTCCTCTGGTGCTATCACACCCTGCAAGCTTTCTGTTGTGAAGCACAAGCCAGACAGGTAATACCCTGCTGCTGTCCTCTCCTAGGGGCAGCTCTCTGGCCCGAGGCACTGATTCAACATCAGTTNAGTGTAGTTTTAAATATGCAGTAAAGTAAGCCATGGAGTCAACCAGTATTTGACACTCCTTTTTTGAGCAGCACTGTAATATGCTCGTATGCAAAAGTCTTCACTTTTCTGATCATTGCAGAGAATGTTTCCTGGGCAGGTGAGTTGTGATGGAAATGAAAAGCTGCAGTGCGCAGATGAAGCTATACTGTAGAGAGAAAGGATTTTTTACGCCTATTTTCTGTGCGCTATTAGGGCTCCAGTTCTTGCATGGACTTCTGTGCCATATAGTATACAAAAGCAGAGAGGCAATGTATGCTATGAATTCTCTGAGAACTTCAGCCTTCTCATGGGAGAAGTGCACTTGTTACAACCTGTTCTCACCAGGTGAAGGTGGCAGAGAAGGTTCAAAGGGAAAGCTGGTTGAGGGAGTAGGTAGAAGGATGCATGGGTGGAGGGCCTGAGAATGGACCTGTTAAGCTGACCATTATAGAAACATATCTGGACAAGTCTGGACGTGGTGAAGTCCTGTCTGACCAACCTAGTGCCCTTCTATGATGGAGTGACTACATCAGTAGACAAGGGAAAAGCTACGGACATTGTCTCCCACAACATCCTTCTCTCTAAATTGGGGTGATATGGATTTGATGGGTGGACTGTTTGGTGGATGAGGAATTGGTTGTAGGGTTGCATCCAGAGGGTAATGGTCAACAGTTCAATGTCCAGATGGAGACTGGTGACAAGTGGTGTCCCTCAGTGGTCTGTATTCTACAAAAAAGGCAGAAAGGAGGATCCAGAAAACTATAGGCCTGTCAGTCTGACCTCGGTATCAGGGAAGGTCATGGAGCAGATCATCTTGAGTGCCATTACAAGTCATCTAATGGACAAGCAGGGGATCAGGCCT
>VXBH01000327.1:102520-130973 GCA_013400035.1 Rynchops niger | reverse complement strand
TTTCCCGTCTCACTTCCCATTCACTCCAGTAAAATATTCTTCCTTTCGGTACCGAGTTCAGCTTCGCACAGCCCCAGCCTCCTCTGCTGGTAAGCACGAACGTGAGCAAACTGGCGACCTTGAACACCTATTAAAGGCAAAAGTGCTTCAGAGCAACCGAGAGAAGCTCTCCGACAGCTGAGAAGCATTTGTTTGCGGTTTCGTACATACAGGCAGGCGGTAGAAACAGCTCCGGTACCCAAAGAAAAAGTGAAAGCTTTGCTTTCAACTAATGAAGAAAAGAGGGGACACAAACCTCACCACCTCTTTTGGAGGTCCCCAAATCACCTTGTTTCAGGGATAAAATGCTGACAACTCTTCTCTCCCTCTCCCAGCAAGACCCTTATAAATTAGTTACCCTGCAATGCTTAGCTTGGCATCTTCCACTATCGCAGCAGAAAGGAAGAGCTTCTTTATCCAGATGTTTCTACTAACGTAGCTCACAAATAAGCAGACAATATTTAAGCCAGCCACATAAAGGTAACAGACTAAGTCCTCATGCACTTCATCCCTCCACCATTGGTATTTACAGACTATTTCCTGTTCGAATAAAAAAAACCCCAAATTCTACCCCAAAAATATAATGCCCTCTCAACAGTATTCACCATTTTCTCTTAAATGCTTATGGTACTCAATTCTCACTACACATCTAAAGTCACTCTAGCAAAAAGCACGTGCCTTCAGAGATGGGTCATTAGAGGCATGGAAAGACTATTTTATCAGGGGAAACTGAAGCAACTGCAACAAGTAAATAAGCAAGATAAACACCAGATGTACTTAAAATGCTGAAGGGAATGAAGGAGGAAGGTCAGGTACTCTTATTCATTACCTTAGGAATATTGCAATATTGCAATGCAGTGGATCCAGATGAGGGCAATGCTGTACCTACACTTAGCTGGGATCTCAACTTCTACAAGACCATTATTAAGCGAAGAGCTTAACAACATACACACAAACGGGAATAACTTTGTATGAATAACGAAAACATCTGCTACATTTGACACCATTAAGTGAAACAGAAAATAAAAAAAATTTCTATGCTTTGCGACAATAAGTTACCTACTAGATAAAAGACTTTTCCTTACGGGCACAATACAAAAGTTGGCCATGATAATGCTGATTTTTACATGACCTTTCTCAGGAGTTTTTGGTGCTAGAAAATCTCTGAGGCAGAATACTGGACAAAGATGTACCGTTCTTCTTGTAACAGCTTATAGTTACAACGTCATTAAGTTTTCTTCTCAACTACATGAGTTAGGAACAATTTTTAATGAGTAACAAAGCTCAAATTATTCTCCATATGAAGTTGAGAAGCATCACACTGCAAAAAGCATTGTCACACGCACATGCCCAAAACCCACTTGGGAACTAGTAACAAAATACAACTTCTGTAATTTGTCAGATTGTAATTGTTAGAATTTTTCAGATCTTCCAGTATTTGTGAGGCATTAATTTTGCTAACTCTCCAAACACCCTGATAATTGCAGGTTACACAATATCTGAATTTCTACCATCTAAGGAGTCAAAGGGAAAAAAAAAAAAAAAAAGAGCCCCCAGACCCTAAGCTAAATCATTTATTCCTGGTTTTACCATTAAAAAAGAGTAACATACTTTTTTTTCAAAACTCACAGTTCATCTTTAAAAATCTGAAAAAATAGCTGCACTTGGAAATGTTTTAAAACGTTATTTGATATCTAAACTAAAAGGATAATGAAGACATTACACGAATACAACCAATAATCCTCCTCCTGACTTGCATTTCTTACTTTTCTTAAGAGCGTCCAAGCACAGCAAAGGAAAACACCAGTTTCATGGTTATTTTCTTTTAAAACAAGAAAGCAGTAATGAGAATACAGCATTGAGAACACAGTATCTGTCACTGCAGCCTGTATACAGCACAGTGAATCTAACTTCAGTTCCTGAAAGTGATCAGTTTTAAACCAGAGGAAGGGTCCTAGAAACATTAGAATCATAGTAACAGTGGAACTGATTAAGGATTTAATAGTATTACAGAGTCACCCTGGGTTTTAAGTATTTCTTTAAGGAAACAAAATGAGAAGTGGTTACTTACCTTATGGAAAGTGTAATTCTTTAAGAAGTGCTGTCCACACAGCAGATTCCAGGTGAGCACGTACTCACATGAACAGGACCAAGTTCTCTGAAGAGAGTAATGTCCATCCTGGCTGTGCCTGTGACCCCTCCTAACCGCTACCGGCAGCGCTGTAAGGCAGAAGTCTCCCGAACTGTGCCACACACACCATCGCACCACCCAATGCCACCTGCAGCGATGGCAGCTCCCAGCTCTGCTCCTCACTCACCCTGCGGGGCAAGAGCCATTATGTGTGCCACTGCCATCAACGTGCTGCCTTGGGAAGCGGCAACCTCCCCCTTCAGTGGCCGCTGCAGCCCCGCTGCCCCCAAACCCGTGCTCCCGTCTCGGGGTTTGAGATGCTGATGTGGAGGAGCTGGCACGGTTTGCTGCGGCTGGTGAAAGGGAGCAGGGCCATGGGAGAGAAATATGTGGGCAAGAGCTGATGTCCTGGCTGGGAGCGCGGTCTGAGGATGGGAAAGGTGAAACACAGGCTGGCATCCTGGTTTGGGAAGGAGAAGGATGAACACATGCAGCCCACGGAAACCAGGAGTTGCTGCTGCTGCTCAGGGTGGTAATGGAGCAAACTAAGCTCGGGATGCCCCAGTCTAACCTCTCTCAGGTTTGTCACCAGTAAAGACTCCTTCAGAGCGAGGGACAAGAGATCTCTTGTGGTCCCTCGATGGAGAAGGTTCCCGGAAGAGCTACAATTACTACACTATAAAGTAACCATTTTTCTTCTTTCCTGTATCTTTTTTAGTCACCTGACTAAAAAACTACTGACAGAGGAAACCTGCTGTGTCCGAGCAGTCAGGGATAGCAGGGGGAGCTGCGCTGCAGGAAGCATCAGGAAGAGAGAGTCAATGCAGGCACTTAACCGTCCCTCAAAGAGCCAAAGTGACAGTCAGTCAGCACCTCCACTACAGAGAACCGAACTGCAAATCTCACCACATCTGGCCTGCTCAGCCAAGGCTGTTAAAATTGCGCAAATGTTGCCAGAGCTCCTGAAGATCCCTGGGTTAAGGCAACCAAAGAAAGAGCATCAGTTCGCCTCCTCCTGCTTTCCTTGTGCCGTGGGCTTACGCAGTAGCCTGTCGCTCGGCAGTTCAGTTCGTGGAGGTGTAGATTTAACCCGCCTTCCTTCAGACACCTCTGCTGGGATGGTTGTTGGATGGGCCTGAGGGTGCAAGTGGCAAAGTGCCTGTACCGCTCCAGCACAGCACACTGGGACCTGCAGACCTGCAAGGCTCAGACATCCTTCCCGGATCATCAAGGATCAACGTGCTAGCTGCACACTTGCACTGACCTCAGCGTGAGCGGTAGGTCTGACTGACTTTGTAGAAAAATGCCAGACTTATTGCAGCAGAAGACTCATCTCAGACTAGCTGCAGGTAGCAGAAGGTCCAGCTGCCAACCCTCTTACGGAGAATTAACCTTCAGAAAGGGAGCATCTTGGCTGGAGAAATTGATCCCAGCAATGGAAATAATCAAGCAGGTAAGAAAAATCCATGCTTAACTGGCAAAGATGTTGAAGTATTGATGACTGTTCACCTTTGATGTCAGTGTTTAGAAGGAAAATCCTGCCTTTGGTAGGAAGATGCAGATTCTCCCACATTTGTTCTTGGCTGGACAGGGCTGGAGGGGGAAGGGGACAACAAAGAAAGGTGCCTCTCTGTGGCCTGAGTTCTCCTACATCTGGAGGCTCAGGCTGAAGCTTTGATGCTGGAGGACAAGAAGGAGGAAGAATGGGCATTGCTGGGGTGAGACAGTTAACCAGAAGGTGGGGGTTTGACCAGGGAGCCTGCCTAGGCCAGGAGTGGCTCATGCCTGCACTTTCATGAAGTGATCCTTCATTTAATTTTCTGCCTGTTTTATTGTGTAATTTGAAAGAGATTTGAGCAGCAAGAAACGTGTATGCACATGTTTCTCCCCTAAGCAAAGAAGACACCTGGCACGAGTGTCTATAAATACGGCACTGCCAAATGGCAGAAGGGACAGATCTTAACCCCCTGGAGCTCTGCCTCCAGCCACTGTGGCCTTTCCTATGGCAGGCAGCGAGAACACGACAGCCAACAGGTACACTTACCTGACAACAGCCGGGAATCGATGGGGGTTTTACAGCTCCTGCTCTCTCACAAGCTGATGGAGAGATGTGAAAAGACAAATGGGTCCACACTGAGGGCCCAGAGGAGACAAGATGGCATTGAGAGGTGGGTGAAGCCACTTGGCCTTTCGCGGTTTTGGACACCAGTTATTGTAAATAACCATTCAAAGATGTAGGCACTGGCCCTACCATAGTGTTCCACGTAAGGGGAGCACACACACATATGCAAACTAATCACAAAATATATACAAGGCTGTATTTATCTTGAACTTCAGGACTTCTCCTTATAGCAGGCAGCTAAGTTCAGAGAAATCCTTCTCCATGGATTCAAGCTCTAGCCTAGAAGTATAGAGGGGTGGCCGAGGGAATGCAGTAGGAGAGCAGCGAGAGCGCCCACAGGCTGCAGGAAGATACAACCAAATCCAAGCACGCAGCAGGAGAACTGCCAGGGAAAGCTGCTGCAGGAAAATAGAATGATGTGGGCAAAACAGTGAACATATCTATCCAGTGATCTGAGGTATAAACATAAGAATGACTTAGAGATAATAACACATAAGATTTTACCCCTCAGGGAAACAGCCTAACATCTAGAACATAACGAAATAACATAAGCACTGAAAACTAAACCCAGGCACCCATTGTAGCCTACTGTTAGTGACAGCATATTACTAATATCTACTGTACGCAGAACAATGATTATGCTGCAAAGAATATTATACAGAAGGTAGAAAAATACAAGAGTTAAGATATTTCATCAATTCAAAATTTTAACAAAGTCTTTGTGCTTTTTTGGTTGGCGGTTTGTTTGTTTTTTTTTAAACCTCCACAAAACAGAGAAACTTACTGAAATTGCATAACGTTGAGCAGGAAAAACCCCTGTTCCTTTCAAACTAGTGTGAAATATGGGTGGCAAAGGGAACAAATGCACTAAAATTATTAAACCCATTTCTTTTCTTCTGGGCAGTAAATATACAGATTCCACTAGTGAACATCTGTTAAATATACATACCTTCTACTAATTAATAAAGCAAGCATTTGGAGGAAAAAACAAGTAGGCTGCTGTGGGACAGCAGCCACCATACAAACATAGGTATTTATATAGATTTGACTATTAAATATAGCATGGGTTTTTTTTCCATGATCATAAGACTATTTGCAATTCTTGAAAGCTGTATTACAGTGTTGAAATTTGGACAACCAGATTTTTAATTTTAGAAAATAAGTCATTCTTATAATATGCTACACTAGAAAGAGTATTACATAACCTTTTTCAGAATATAGAAGAAAAACTCTATCATGCCCGTCTTTTATTTTTTCTTTTTAAGTTCTGGAAAAGTAGAACATGAGCTTACCAACATTTATTTTATCATGACCTAATAGTCTGTAATTTAAAGGAAAAAAAAAAAAATCACAATACTATCCAGCATCTCTTTGTGGGCTCTTATTGTTTCAAATTACTTAGGTCCACTTCAAATCTTGAGGGCTCACTTGGTTTCTAAATGTTCCAAAGGGTTCCTGATTATACACTAAATGAAAGGAAACAAGAGCTGCCTAGAGTTAACCCATCTGATGATTGTAGTTTTATGGGCTTTTTAAGAATCTCTATGGCACTGCATAGATGTTTTTCTAAAAACTTTGGAGAGGCTGTGATACAAATAACGTTGATACTATAATTACTGTTAGAACATACAAAACCTGCAAAAGTGCTTTCATGTATTTTGGAATCACCCCACCATCACCACCACACCCTTGCCAAGAATAATCTGCATCCATTTTTAAAGTGATGATGCTTCTGTGAAAGCAAACTTTGGTTACTATTTAATGTGCATATAAGACCACGTCATTTTTTTAATAAAATCAAAAGCAAATCCTGTATACGTACATGTAAACACAAACACGCATCCTAAAGGTGCCTATAAGATCACACACCAATATGATCAAGAAGTAATTTATCTTTGTAAGGAACATTATTTTCCTTTGTCCCAAGACATCTTAAAATGAGACTAGGTAGGTAGGCTACATTAATGGTACATCTAGGCCAGTATTCTGCCTCCAGTAATAGCCAAAAGTACAGAACAGGTCACGAACGTGTGCTGTTTCTCACTGATGCTCTTCTGACCTCCAACTTCATTGGTGTCGGGGAGTTCCTAAGCCATATGGGGTTTCTGTTAGTTTAGCAACTTTCAGCACATCACCCTTCCACTCCCCCTGGAAACCTTATTAATTTCTAATATCTACAGCACACCTTCAAAAAGTCATCCCACAGGTCTTTCCACTACTGATTTTATGAAGAAACTCTTCCTTTTGAAGGCTCTGAATCTGCCTTCCTTCCTAACTGTGTATGATTTTGTTTTCAAAGGCAGTGGTTAGTCTGCCTCTTCCTTCCTCTGCAGATCTCCATGACATTGCCCTCAATTAATTCCTTTCCCAGACCAAAGTCCCAGGTTATATAAGTGTTCTATGAAGAACGTGGAAGCCACCCCATGTAGCTCATCATCCTTGCTGACGTTTCCTAAGCCTCATCCAATTCTAATAAATCCTTTCTGAGAGGAAGGCTCCAGAAGTGCACACAGCCCTCAGGAGGCAACCAGACCATACACTCCTGTAATGACATTCTCAATTTTATTCTGTATTTATTTCCTGTGACATTTGGGTTGTGTTTTGGTGACCAATGAGCTCATGATCTCACAGAATCACCAGTCACAATCCCCAAATCTTACTCCTCAATGGAGTAAGATTACTCTTACTCAGTTCAAACCCAGAATCTTACGTATCATCAGGACTGGCCTACCCAGTGCTCCTTTGTTATCCTCATTTATCTACACTGAATTTCATGACCCATTTTGTTGCACTGTCCTCAGCACTTTAATGTCCTTCTACTGTTCTCCACACCTGGCTCCCTTCTTCATAGCAAACTTGCTCACACAATTGCTCATCCCCTTACTGATACCATTTATGACTGTGCTGAACAGCTCAGATCTCTGGGGAACGTAACTGGGACCCTCCCAAAATCGAGAATTGACCTTCTACTTCTGCTTTGATCCTACCTTTTAATCTGTCATTTGCTTGTGCAAAGACCTCCCCTCTTACATTACGGCTCCTTAGTTTCCTTAAAAAGTCTTCTTGATAAAGTTCACTTTTTGAACCATCTTGCTGATGCCTCTAAAAAACTCCAACTCCCTAAGACAGGACTTTTAAAAATGTTGCTTTGACTCTTCCCAAATAATCATACCTACCCTGCTGGAGACCAGTTCTATGCTTTATTATAGTGTCTACCAAAATTGCCACAGACAGATTTTCAGACTTGCCTGGTGCAGGCCTGCCTGGTCCAGACCATCCCTGCAACCATGATTTTACATACTTACATTTCAGAAGATTTTTTTCTACACCTGAATACTTTAGGCTGTACCATTTAAACAAGATAATTAGGTTGCAGAGCACAACTAGATACGATAGGAAATTACAAGTTTTTCTTTTTTGAGACAGTCATCTAACCTGAATTGTAATGCAAGATGTTTTTAACAGTTTCAGTAATGGGTCAAGTAAAAGGGTTTCTGGAGCTCCAGTCTGCTAGGTGGAAATCACAATGACATTGGCAGAATTCAAGATGAACTCCACTTGCATACATCACCACACAACACAATCCTGTGCAGGTAGTGATCTCTGATCCGTCAGAGGAAGACAGTCTGAACTGGAACAACACAGAAAAAAGCAGGCACCAGTCACTCCACTTTGTGCTGTGCTCCTCATTGAAGAAGAAAAAGTAAACCTCACCAAAGAGCTCAGTAATTTCACTTGAAGGTCTGCTAGGCAGACAGCACAAAGGAACTGGCTGTGCTGGAGAAATTAACAGGATGCCAGAAGGCAGGGACAGGTTTTAAAGAGCAAAGTCTGTAAAATAAGGATGGACTAGAAGTCAGAAAACATGGGACTAAAATAATCCAACCAGTGATTCATCGTTTGGGCTTGGAAAAATTCTCTACCATACCTCAATTTTTGTCAAGAAAGAGAAAAAAGAGAGAAGAGAGAGAAGAGAGAGAGAAAAGGATAATACTTACCCACCTAGCCAACTTAAGCTTAACTAAGACGGGGAAGGTGGTGGTGTTTGAAAAAAAAAAATAAAAAATCGTACTACCACATAGAAGCTGCAAGGACTGTACTAGGACAAGACTCTTCACAGGACTGACGTTTCCCTCAAGAGGCTGGGTTAGATGGTTGGGAAGCTCACATCTGGGACAAAATGACAACTCATGAAGGACAGAAATAAAGTCCCCAGTACACACACTGAATCCTGTGTGTACCTGGTAACCACGCAGTATTCCAAAGAACATAGCGGATGCCCAATCCTGCCCTGAATCACGCTGCCTGAACAACGTTGCCCAGGGGCAAAAACTGTGACAGTGTTTAGCATTGCTTTTATTCGTAACCTTGGATTTTCATATGATTTATTGGAGCTATTCCAATTACAATGCTGATCTCAGTTGCCCTATCTCCTCTGCCTCTTATCCCAGCCCCCAGAGAAAACCTACAAATAAGAAAGACTGCACAATTTCCAAGCAGCCACTAATATTCCAATACACCCTAGTCAAGGAACTGCTGTTCTACCTGAAAAGAAAATACTTCATAGATTATTGTAATGTTACATTAAATAAGAAGTGTCACATTTAGTCACTGTGGTCTTTGCTACTACTGCTACAGCTGTGAAACTGAACGACTGTATTAATGACCTTATGAGCTAAAACACAAAAGCCTTCAGAAAGGATAACTAAAGATGCAGAATACTTAGGGTAACACCGAAGCAAATCCCTCTTCAAAGCTGTAATGAGTGAGCCTTCCAGAACCTGCACAGTGCAGACAATACATACCAGCTTTGTCTACGCAATGACATTAGCATACACCTCATCAGCTTACTCTGATTACTGTGACTTCACAGAGTGCGTGCCGTTTTGCTATGAGAACATCCTTGTTAACAAGGTAAGTACATAGCTCTGCATTTGTTCCCACCTCCCATTCGGCATGTTGAGCACTTACAGTGCTCTGCTTCAGTTTGTCATGCAATGCATTTTGAGATGCACATCTTAAGAATTCTGAGATTTGATGCCAGATTAGTGAACAATTAAAAGCATTCATGCGTAATTTAGAGCTACATGATTGAACACAGCAGAGGGAGATGAAGCCAGGCAGTTAGTATCCAGAACAGTTACCTGGAGTACAATTTTTGGATTCAGGTGACTGGCAGCAACTACTAGTTTCAGGCAGCAGAAGCAGAACCTGCCAGAAGTCCACACAGATTATGCCCTAAAGCCACATCAACAGAAAACCAACCTGGGAGCTCCTGCCAGCCTGATGAAATGTCATAACGATGCAGTCACCAAACAACTTTACCATTAAATCACAAGGTAATCAGCTTGTTATTGGCAGGGCAACCAAGTCAGGAAAGCTGACAAGGAGGTTTCTCCGTGTCTGTCATTTCACAGGAGGTCACGGATAGCTTTGAAGGGATAGGGTTCCCGACTGGCACAGAAGCAGGTGGTGAGACACGTACTTGTTGCCCTACTCTACCCCAGCTCCACCTCCCAAACACACAGGCTTCAGACTTTATCAACACACAGGCATATTCCTTCACAGTCCTGCCGGACACAGATCACCACAGTAAGCATTCACCGATACTAATAATGGGTGGTCTACAGTGAAAGAACTATGTCCTGCAAGTTAATTTTTGTTTTCCACAGTCAGGGCATTTAAGAGCTCTTTTAAATTTTTTTTTAAAAAGCAACTTAGCAGACTCTGCTTCCCCGATTTCCAAGCCTACATTAAATAATGGGAGAAAAAGCACATGCAAGACGTTGCCTTGAACAGCTGCAGACTGCCAGTGGGGCAGGCTTCCAGAAAGGTGGAAGGAAGATGGTGACAAAAAAAATGGAATAAAAATAGTCTTATGACTGTATGGTATGCATCAATGTTTCATGCGCGTTATGGGAAAAAATCCTGGAGGGCAGATGGAAACACGAAATGGAGATGCTTTTGTGAGTCCCGGAGAACATATTCCTCTAAGTGCTCTCCAATAAGATGCCTGAGCTCCTTTCACACTGTGGGAAACTAGCCGTAGGCTAGCAAAAAAATTTACAATCAAAAGGTATGTTTTAGTTTAATTTTATTTTTAAAAAGTTGTGAAGAGATGAGTTTTACAATAGTTGTGTGTTCAGTTATTTTTCAGACAGGTGTTTAGAAAATGGATTTATTTACTGATGTACCTGATGGTGCTTTTTCAGTGAAAAGACAACAACCTTAAGAGCAAAGCAGGTCGTGCAAGAAGTGCTCCTCTAGATGATGTACACAAGAGTCGAATACTGTCAGGCAACATTTCTAATTAGCGCAACTGACATAGTGGCCTCAATATGGAACATCTCCTGTGCGTTGCAGAGTGTTGGAAGTGAAGTGCTTGACCAGTGTTTTGTTACAACTGTTTTATGTTTAGCACCTTTGTATTCCCTGTTTCTTGTCCCCTTCCAGAATCGCATAATCCATTTCAATCTTCCGGGAGTTCTCCAGGAAACCCTCCTCTCACCACTTTGCCTTTGCAACCTCCCGCTGAGCTGAGCTGACAATGTCAAGGTTCAGATCCACCTTTCATTTATCTTCTGAAATCTGATGTCTATCTTTTAGCTAATAATTCCCCTCTTCATACGGGCTGCAGCTTTTTTATGTGCTAAGAGAAATCAGAAAAAATAAAAGATGTTACTAGTCACCCCACTCGTTACAAACTCTATTTTAATACTGCTAACTGGTTTCTTCCCTCATGACCACATTCAAATTCTTTTCCCCCAACTTTTCTTTTCACCGTGTTCCCTTCAAAACTGCAAGATGCCTTCCAAATTACTTCCACATACTACATATGCTGTTGTAGGTTTTTCTGGGACATACGTAATGGGGTAAGTTGGTTGCTATTGTTTCAAAACTTGAAATGGTCAGACACTGTTGGATAGGCATTTCAGTATAAAGGGTTCTGCCGGAGTGTCGTTGTTTTTTTTTTTTTTTTTTTTTAAAGAAAAAAAAAAACAGTAGGCATTACATTTGTAACTGCACACATGTGCGACTAGCTGTCCTTATGCTGAAGAATATTATTCCCTAGCAAATTCCTGGGAGCCTTTCAGGGCCTCATTTATAAAGGCAAACTGCAATAATACACTGCAAGGCTACCTATCACCAAGCTTCATTCAGGAGTGCAAGAGAAGCCTTGCCTCAAAGGAAAGAAAAGGAAAAAAAAGGGAAAAAAAGAAGAAAAAAATAAAGAAAAAGAATGAAAAAACCCAACACGTCCTTTACCTGCAATGTTTGTGTCAAACCCTCCCTCCCGCACATCTTTTTATGGCTCCTACACATTACTGTACACTGCAAAATCAAGAAAAATCTGTAGCAGTTGTTACATATCCACAAGCTCACTCTAATAAATAAGGTTTAGAACAGCAAAGCAGTTCAAAATTCCTTGTGTGCTTCACCCTCAGCAAAGATTGAGCATGCTAACGAAACTCCGTGACAGCACAGCTTTATATTTGAGACTGCATTAAGATTTATAAACACTCTGAGCATGACTAAAGTCTGGAGCAGGGGGGCAGCATAACCAAAGCTGGGGAAGGCTGTCATTAGCGAGGAGGAAATGAAAGGAGATCAAATCAGCTGAGAAAGGAGGCAGAAAAATACAACTCGTGTTTGGGACTTGGCACAGCAAAGAAATATACCGTTAAAGCTTTAAAGTGAGACTCATGAGAGGATGCCATTTTGGGGATGGGAGCAAGAGTTAAAAAAAAACAAAACCAAAAACCACAAAAACCAAACGACAAAAAGCACAATATGAAAAATGCAAAAGCATCAAAGAGAGCGATCAAGAGCTCTTGTATTTGTGGAGTCAGGTACTGGAGAAACAACTAAGCCCTGATTCAGCAGCACAGATGTGACAGATGACACTGACTGGGAGGAAGGCAAACCAACACTTGTTAAACTGAAGGATGTCGCATGGGCAGGGGAGTAGGCAGCAGCAGGAGGAAACACAGAGTCCCATGTAATGCCACCCATCCTCTATGGCTGTGCATCCCCCTGAACAGGCTTCAGCCTTCAAACTCTCTCCCCTTGCACTCATATGAGGATCTGAGCTCCGCGGAGCGTGGAGGTGAGCCCTGCCTGGCTCTGGCTCAGCTAGGATGGGGGTGCTCCTTGCTGTGCCTATCTCAGCTGCCTGCTCCCTGCCTTCCTCACAGCCCCAGGGCTGCCCAAGGCAGGCAGGGAGTGGGCAGCATGCTCCGAGGTGACACCAAGAGCAGGGTCACCTCTCTCCTAGAGATCTCAAGGCTTCCCAAATAGGGCAAGGTAGCTATGGGACAGAGTTGCAAAGACTTGGGCAGTGAAGATAACTTGATGCTACTCCTCATGGGATGGATCTTTTACGGAGTGGGCAGAAAGTGCAGAGATGCAGAGGAAGGAGAAGACATGGAGGTACAATGGAAGTGATACAGTAAAGTTTCTGAAAAGTCCTTCAGTACAGCAGGACTGATAACTAGGCAAGGGTAGCTGAGTGAAGATGGAACAGAATTTGCTGTATTTGACATGCAAAAATTTGGAGTAGGGTATATCAACGTTAAAGGTTGTTACTCTGGGTGAGAGGGTAAGAGAAATGAAGGGATGCACGGACAGTAGCAAGAGTGCAGAAGTTCAGAGGTGGCCAGTGAGTGACAGTGCATCTATGTGGATGAGGAGCCCACAAGAAATAAATAAAACAAGAGTCTGATCTTTTGAGAATGGCTTAGTTAAACAGCAAGGGGAAGGCTGCTACCTGAGCCAGAGAGCTCTGCTCCAAAAAACGTAGTTTAAATCCTCCTGTGAAGTTATTGTGCAATTGGGCATGCAATACTTACTGGATCGGTTTCCTCCTCCAGCCTCTGCAGGATCCTGTAGCCGTTTCTTGGGTATTGTTCACGTCTGATGAGTCACAGTGCTTGCAGCAGGCCCAGTCCCAGCTGGACACTATGGCATAGGTGAGGCTACTGACCTTTATTTGCTGGGTTTTCACCCTGTTACCTCAGGCCTCTGCTGTGGCACTGTGCAGCACCATTTGGGGGGAGGAGGGAGTGTGTGTGTGGGGAAATCACTCCTGGATTCAGTGGCAATGTCACTTGCAAAACCACAGCCCAGAGCACATATGAGAGCACTGATCAAGCATCCGTTGTGTTTCTTAGTCTTCTGCTACGTCCTTTGTGGTCCTTTGAGTTGATTCATCCCCGAGGCCAGGTCCAGGTGTGCTCTCTCACTTTCATTTATGCGGGCAGTGACCTGTACCTGTCCATCCCGTAATGATCTGTATCCGAGCAGGGTCAGACATACACAAACCGGAGGCCACCAGAACCTTGGCAGACTCTTCAAAACTAATCAATCGTTACAAGCAACTTGCTCACAACCCCCACCACAAAGAGCAGCACTCTTGGCTACCTGCCAGCATGTATGGAGCATTTACCTCCAGTCAGGATGATCCTGGAGTAAAGGAGGACACAGGTGGTGAGCCAGGTGGGAAGAAACACAAACTCCAGCACATCATAGTCAATTAACCCAAAGAAACCTTAGAGTGGACACTAATTCACCGCAACAAGCATTTACTACAGTAAGCAGTCCTTTTTGATATAACTTTGAGAATTACGTTCAGCATGGACACATGATGCTGTAAGAGGAACTGAAGCGTGTTCAAGGTAACATCCTACTGTGGACTAAGCCATAGTAAATTGTTTTTGTTAATTATTTCCCAGTGCTCAACAGCCTAGACGTTCTTTCTCACTACCTCCATTTTAAGGTTCACAAAGGGACAATTCTACCTATTATCTGCTTGAGTGAATCCTATGTTTCCATACTTAGAAAAGGAAAATAGAAGTAAAAAAAAGAAAATGCAGTAAATTTTACATGCAGTTTCAAACAGAAACAAACAGTTAGAGCAAATCTTTTTTTCAACATACAGGAAGAATATCATGCCGAAGGTAAAAAAAATCCCCACAACAGATTATTCCTCATCCTCTGCCTTTAAGAGACTACTCTAATAGATGGCACAAACGGGTTTGAGCAACTGTAGTAACTGTTTTCAAGCCCACCTTCTCTAAGTCACTGAGATGTCAAAAGAATGGGTCATGTGGACCTACATTTCAGATCTGCTAAGTCCCAATCCCATCTCTCTCGCATGCCCCTCTGCAATTTTGAGCAAAAGCAGATTGTAACTACTGCACATCAGCTACTGCATTTTTACCACTCTCCAATCCTTGCTTAAATAAAGAAACAAACACACTCAACTAAATCCAGCCTACCTCTCTGTCAAATATGCCCTTCTCTTGCAACCTGACCTGACCATCCCTGGTTTCTAATGTGCAGCCCTAGCCCTTCACTGTTGCAGATCCTCCACCGAGCATTAGCAATTGCAGCGCTCGCTCCTCCTTCAAAGGTTTCACCGCTTGTATGGCAAAACTGGCAGAATCACTTCAGCTCCGCACTGCAAAAGCCCATAGGTCACTGTGCACCATGAATCAAGTGTTTGAGCTTTCCACCAGATACACAGGCTGTTCTTTATTTACAAAGGCCTGGATGTTAAGAAGAGACCACTACAAATAGAAGGAGTATTTATTTACAGATATCATTAGCAATTTACAAGAAAACATAATGAACAGGTCACATATGAACAGCTGAGGCACCGAGCGGCTAACTGGATATTTCAGCTATCTTAATTAACTTCAGTATTGCATCAAATGCTGTAAGAGAGCGACAGATCACTAATGCCAAGTTAGTCATTTTCAGTAACAGTTCTCATGGAATTTTTTCCTTCTAAATAATCAAAACAATTGGTCATTGGACCTTATAAGGAAAAGTGCCATACCAAACAGAATTTCATAAAATACAGCTGGTTTAAATTCACAACTCCCTCCAGCATATCTGTAGCACCTGCATTTTGGGCCTGCATTTTTATGTTTTGTTTTGGTATTTTCTTTAAACAAGACAACATGATAAAACTATTAAAATTATGAGCAGTAGAGTAACTTGCTCAGATGGTTTCATCTGTTCTTATGACAGCGAGAGACATTCAATAAAACCACAGCACAGCAAATTTTAAACAAAAATTAAAGTACTGGTGTTTATTAAACAGCAAAGTATTAGCCTGTGAGAATTACTGTGAGAAGGTAGCATACAGTTACGCAGACAAGACTCATATAGATAACTGGATCATCCAGAATTATGATACGATTTCAAGAGGGCTTCAGAAAAAATAGTACCAACCCTCTTTTTTCAGAACAAAATCCAAACCAGCAGAGAGTTAAGTAAGAGACGATCTTCTCCTCTGTATCTTAGGGTTATACCACCCCTTGAAGCGTCTGATAGCAGCTAATATCACGACAAAATACAGGACTAGACAGAACAGTAGTCAGAATTCCTGTGTTGTATCAGATCTAGAGAGGATAACACTTTTGTGAACTCCAAACAGCACCCTCCCATCTCTCCAGAGCATCTATGGAAACATGCAGTTGAGCTTGCCTCGAGTATAGCAAAGTATATGTTTTAAGACCTCCGGCACTAGGATACCTGCCAACTCACAACAAATATGTATACATAATCTAATCTACTTACATTTTGAGTGGAAACTCTGTGCCCTTTAGATATATCCCTCAAGGCTACGAATAGCGTACTTGTTGGACAGGATGAAGTTTCCCTGCGTAAGTAATAGCTGAGCTCTTCTGCCATCTAACCACACCTCCTGGCTTCTTCCAAACCCAAAGATCGGGGAGGGAAGAGTGATTGGGATGAAGGTGAGGAGGTTCAGAGAAAGGAGGCAAAAGGAAAGTACGAAAGAGGAAATAGAAACAAATTATAGGTGGATTAGGAACATCAAGGCTCTCTTAATAAAGAAGGTATAAGAAAGCAATTGCCTCCCCTCGCCTTCCCTTTAGCTGAAAGGTGACAAGTTGGTAAAAAGATCCCCAAAATGGAGAATCCCATGAAGAGGAGAAGGTGGCCTAAAAAGCTAAGTGAAGCAAACTAGAGGCAAGGCAGCAGTTCTGCAAGGAAACGCTCACTGTCCAACAGATTTGAATACAGAGAGGATTATTCACAGACTTGGTATGGTCACCTTTTCTTAGGAAAAAGTGGTTAGAAAGAAAGCAAATGAAAACCTTGGGAGCCTGTACAGGCTTCTACAGCTAAAAATACAATTACTAAAACGAAAATCAAACCAGTTTGGAATACACACAAATGCAAACAAACAGGGGCATATCTTGACAGCACAAAGTACTACTTAAGTAACTGGGTTGCCTTCCAAAATGAGGGAATACAACTATTTTTCTGTAAAAGCAGGTGACTATTGGGTTTGAAATTTCATACTGCACTTGTTTCCATGACCTATGCACTTTCTGTTAAGAAAAGCTAAAACAACTGGATAAATTTTAATAAGAGATCTTTGCATGCGGACTCTAGAAGAAAAATTTCACTGCTAGCCTTACTTCCTACCACTAATCAATCTCTTAAAATATAATATCTACTAATCTTTTAAAACACTTAGTCTAATTGCACACAATAATGGGCAGACTTATCTGAAGCAGATCTAGTGTGGTCTACACCACTTGTTTTAGCAGGATTTTTTTTTCCACTTCTAACAGATAATGTTACAACTACAAATTTGAAACTGCAACTGCCCTGCTTACCCAAATCTGAGTACCAGAGGGTACCCAAGGGAGATGTGGAGACTTGTGCCTGTGCCATCAGTGTTCGTAACTGCACAAACGAGCAGTCTTGAAGAAAAATTAAATACTTGTGAACACGAAGCATGGATTCAGGACCAGCTAACACTGGGTAATGCAGTCTGACAGCATGGCACCCACCCAAGCTTTCCATCGTTAAGAACACATGTGAAAGTAACACATAGAAACTTGGCGGTAGAAATTACCTTTCTTTCCTGCCTCCTATCATATCGCCAAAATCTGCTAGAGTAAAGACAGGTATGCATCTCCTTCTCCTGCAGTGAGAGCTGGAAGCTCATCTTGCTAAACCACACTTGTTGCATATTATCGACCACACACAATACACTTATTTCTGACCTGTGGTGATGATGATCTTCCACATCCCTCCCCCCCCCGCCCCTGCCAAACACACTGCTGTCTCCCAACCCTGCCAGTTAGCACAAGCTGCCACCACAACTAGCACTGGGGGGAAACATCTGCTGAAGAGCCGGGTACAAAATGGTCAAAAAGAGTTACGGTTATGCAAAGGAACAGCTAAGAAAAATGACACAACACTACCAAAACAGGTACAACGGCCTGATGATTTCAGTATGTCCCTTTCTGAAATCAATTGTTTCTTTACCAAAGCAGGGGAGAATGTGAGAACGTTTCAGACATCTGTATTTCAGTCTCATTGTTACCACAGCTGTCACCAGAACTTTAGGGTTTGTACCCAAAAGCCTGTACTTGCAAAGGAGAGGGCTGGTACTTCCCTTGAATTATAGGCCCACAGAAACCAGAACTGTGAGACATCACAGTTTTGTTTAAAAAAAAACAAACCAAAACAAACCCAAACCAAGAACAACACAAAAGAAAACACTGAAGAATCACTCAGCATGGATATAGCTATGGCACAGATAATTGCTGCCAGTTAACCTCAAGGCCTGATCCCTCATCAGATTTGATAGCTGCCTTGGCAAGTAGCTTCAGCAGTTACCTTCTCATCTCTGGACCCAATCCCAAAAGCAAAGCAACTATCTCCAGAATTAGGTTACTCTACCTAAATGAGCACCTTGTTTACTGGGTTGACCATAGGCTGAGGAAACCATGACCAGCCAACAACCAAAGGTGGCTGGACACAAGCCACCTCCTTGCTGGAGGCCAGGCTGCACAGCAAAAGCAGTGTCAGGCTCAAGTGACCATGAGCAACTTGGAGGCAGAGGGCTAACAGCTCTGGCACAGCACTTTGGCCAAGGTTTCAGGATTGGAGATGGACACATTTGCCCAGCTGTCATGTTGAACAGAGCACAGGACAGCATTCTGTCAGCCTGTCCAGAGCTTAGTTATTTTAAAGGTTCCTCCACACTGAAACAATTACAGGTATGTGACTTCCTTCCTTTCCTTCTTGCACTGGTGCTTGTCTGGCCACACAGCGTCCCAGGTCAGAGAGGTAAAATAGTCAGATTAACCCTAGAGAGTTAAAATGGTCAAATTAACCCTACAGAAAAAATGCAGACTGTTTCTCTGCAGTCTAAGTCTTTGTAGTGGCTTAGTGTCAGCACAGGAGGAGGCAGGATGAGCCATCTCAGGTACGGGGATGAACCGGTTAGAATTCCTGCAGCTCTAGCCCGAACTGCAAATCACCAATTGGCACTAACCAGATTGAGAAGCAGTTCAGACTCAGAAGCAGCAGAAATTTCAGTACCCTGATAAACAAGGGGATTTAGCATCACCTCTGTCTCACAGACACAGCGTCCAACAGTGCGGTTAGAGGAACAACCTGGCAGAACAGATTGAGCATGAAACACTAATGGATTATCACAGCACTGCAAGATGGTCTCACCTTAGCAAGGGTGATGAGAGGTACTAAATGACTAAGTTCATATTACTGGCGGTGCATATATCTCCTTGAATAAACTTAGTCAGACCTAAGTCTGCCAAACATTTACAGTCACAACAGAGAGAAGCCCTGGGCAACTGTTTCAACTCACTATTCCCACTACAGTGAAAATAAGATAGAAGTTTACAGTCCTCTGCACCACAGACGGCTACCAACCTCAGAGACCAACAGAGGGGCTTCTGAAGTGTGAATTAAAAAAAAAAAATTATCTACTATATTTATATAACATTACCTTTCATATTGAAATACTATCTTCTGATTTAACAAAAAGCAAGGCTGCCATGTAACAAGATGGAAGAGTCTCAGAACAGCACCAAATCCAAATAAACACTTTTTGCAACATTTCAGTATTGAGGAAAGGTAGAGAAAAATTATCCAGACATACAATTCACGATGATAGCACGGCCTCCTGCTTGGAGCATGTTTTCAAAGAAAGAATGAAAACAGGAATGCAAAGAGAAAATCGAATAAAATGTAACATGATTTTTAAAAGCTGAACCATGTCAAACATCCGACTTTTCTGCAACATGACAAAATAGCCTCTATACAAAGGAAGCACAACAGTTCTAGTCTCACTCAGTAAGAAATCTGATATACTACCACCTGAGCAGGCTGAGAAGAGAGGGGTTAGTTCAAGAATAGTATGTCAGGAAAAGCAGCAGATCAAGAGGAGATGACAACAGATTTGTTTCTGAAAGGTTGAAGGATGTTATTTATGGATTTCTGCCAAGATTGGTCTTCTGTCTTTTTTGAGTGAACATTTTCATTTAGAATTTTTTCATGCCTTTAAGTGGGCACTAGAAAAATGTGTAGAAAATACAAAACTAGGAGGTACCAGAAGTACAGCACGTACTGAAACAACACACAAAAAACCCCGTAACAAGTCTTAAGGACAGCCGCGACATAAAGGGAATGAAAACTATCAACAAAGTAACACACTTAGAGACTAGAGGTTTCTGCTAAAACGTGACAAATCATTAGTTGGAAGCAGCGGCAAAAAGTTTGTGTATAATCATCCTATAAGCAGCTGGTGAAAGTCACTAAAGAGACCTGGTTCAGAAGAAAGAAAACAATTATTTCAAAAATCAGCTGTATTTCCAGTGCAGAAAGGGACATACACATGCCATTATAGTGGACTACCAAGATCTTGCTGGGAACACTATGTATAAGTCTGGTAATATACATTCACAAAAGATTTATTTGGGAGAGCATAACAAAACATCTGACAAAAGAAAAAAAAAAATCAACAAACCCAAAAGGTCTTAGTAAGTACACCAATGAGACAATCAGCAAGCCTGGCATAAACAGTAAGTGTAAGCTCACCATAATTGAGTTTAGGCCAGAAAATAAAAGGGTTCCAAGACAACAAAACACTGGCTTTAAGTTTACACATAAGAAGACAGGGAAGCGAATAAAGGAAAAAATGTAACTAGTTCGCAAGTGGATCTATATAGTTTCACAGACAGACACAGTTCCTGTGACAGCAAGGCATTTGGCTCAGTCAGGGACACATCAACAAACACATTGTTGAAGAGGGAACACAACTTTTGGAAAAGGAAATCAAGCTCTATGAAGCAAGTGGAGTTCTCTGAAGGAACCAACAAACGTGTAGATAAGGGAGATAGATAGAATCGAACAGCATGCAGGTATACCAAGTATACCAGGTATATCAAGTAGCTAGAGACTGACAGACAAGGCTGAACAGACTGGTGGTTACTGCCTCTTCCAATAGAAGAGCTGAAGATGCGAAATCACACAACGAGGGCACGGGCTCAAGAAGGAAATGTACCTGTTCTTCACACGTTTCTGCTATGGAATGCCTTGCCACAGGGTGTTTAGACACTTAAGAGTTTACAGAGGCTCACAAGGTCACAGGAAAAAGTTCATGGAAAGAGTCCAGTTAAGTGTTAGTAAATAAAAACATACCGCGTCTGGCTCAGGAAGCCTTTGACAAGCAAATTATTGAAGACCAGAGAATACTCTGGGAAAGCCATCCCTACATGCTTGCCCTGCTCCTGTGCCTTTCACCACACCTTTCGCTTTGCCACCCTCAGAAACAGAACAACTGGCTTTGATACGCATACAAGTGTAATTATTCTTACTAAATAAAACACAAACATAGAATTTGATCAGCATTTATCAGGTTGATTAAAAGTGGTATTTGTCATGTCACTGGTAAAACCCGTGATACCCTAACAACTCTTGATTTGAAAGCAGGACAATTCCTCTGTTAATTTACACAAGAACAGACGCTGCTGTCAGTAGGTATAAATGCTAACTCAAATCCAGCATATTTTACTATTGGCAGAATGAGGAGGATCACATTTCACTGTGCTGCCAAACATTTGCCATTACAAGACAAACTCCTCTACATAAGACAACTTAAGACTTTGCCAAAGTGCCATTGTTTGGGCTGAAATTTTACAAGTTAGTGTCTGCTTCAGTGTTTTTTCTTCACTTTTTATTCATTCAAAACAGTACAGTCATTTCAAAAAAAATAAAGGTTTATGTAAAAAAAGTTCTGTCTGTGTCAAAAGATCCTGGCAGACTTTTCTACTTTTCCTTTTCCTAGAGTTTTGAATCCCCGTCCTTTGGGATGGAGACATGAAAGTAGACAGGGATAGAGGTAGAGCTGCCATTCCTGTGAACTCTACCCAAATTTGTCCAATTTCTTGATTACTTATTCCACAAGCCCTTTAGCCATTCAGAACCCAATCTTTTGAGTCAGATAATTGAACGCTAACCTAGAGAACTCAGATTCTACTAGAGATCTCTATGTCATTTAAACTGAATGCTACAGAGAGGTCATTAATTTTCCAGGTCCTTGGCATGGGTCTATAAGGAGTGATTTGCAGAAATACTTAGTGCCTGCAGCTGCAGTGGAAGGCAGTGAAACCTGCATTCTAAACAGATTATAAAGACAATGGTTTTGAAAAACTCGTCCTAGTAATCTCAAAACAGGTTCTCCCAAAAAATAGCACAGGAACTTGATTCTTAGAAAAACAACCCTCAGAAAAAACACAGGAGCCATTTACTTTATTCTCACTCTGCATTTTACCCTGTGCATGCACTGCAGGCTCCCCTGCTTTGGTATCAAGGTGCTTGCAGTACAAGTTTCATGATGCAGGTTGGACAAGTAGTGTCTCTCCATCACAAGAGTGAGAAACAACATACATGCAGCAAGGTATTTCACGAGGGTATGGATGTGGCTGTAGGGCAGGATTTCTCAAAGTATCCAGAGCCTAAGGCAAAACATCAAACGTGCTAGGGAGCATACCAGAACTCTGCATAAATATGTTCCATTGTCAAGATCCATGTATAAGTTTTCCAGCCAGCAAACTGGCTTGTGAACTCCCATCTGTGGGATACATACAGCTCTGCGAACTAGCATCCCACCAGGTATTTGCCTTCAGTGATCCACGGCCTGAAAACAAGGACAGAACAGGAGTGCCCATGGCAATGACTGAGAGGAACATAATTTGGCTATGTGTAAATGAGGGACAGATGAATTAACTATTTTATTAAAAAACAGTAGTGTCAGACACTGTTGTTAAATTAACACACAAAATTAAACAGGGTGCATATTTGCAACCGCAAGTAATTTAGCTGCTTTTTCCCCTTCCTTTTCCACATGTCTCAGTTCTCCTACTTCGAGTAATGCTGTAAACTTGTCAGGAGAAGGACAGATGCCTGCTGTGTTTTCCTTTTCAGCCTCTAGTACACTGAATCCTAAAAATGGATGCTACTTTTTTTTTTTTTTTTTAGACATGAACAAAGCAATACAACTCCAAAAGCCTCCTTTAGTTCTATTTATTCTTACCCGGTCATCAGTGCTTAGAAACAAACATTCTTCCTGTCCACTGCTCTCCTGTGAAAGACCACAGTATCTATAGTTACTGGAGAAGAGTGCTTCAGTTATCTAGGCTCCGATCCTTCCCATGCTTTACTTTTCAGCTGGCCCCAGAAGGCTTCCTTTTCAGAGAATACCAGAACCAAGATTTCTCTCTTTCCAACGACAGCTACTGAAATTCTCTCTCATCACACCGGGAAGCTTGTCACTCCTTAAAAGAACCAAATACCGAGATCACATCTGATACTGAAGAGCTGAAGAGTCACTTCTGATCAACTTAAAACTTTGAGCCAACTTGCCAGCGCAAGGAAAGCGGTGAAAGGTATGCAACTCTAGCCCTAAGAAATGCTGTCAGAGAGCACAGGCGGAGTTTTTTTTATAAAAGAGCTACCAACTTCCCCCAAACCATTTTTTCTTCTTAGTTGTCGATCTTCCTGTCAACGGAAAGGATATTGGGCAGGTGGCACACACCACCACAGTAACACTGCAAAACTCTCACCAGAAGGACAGAAATAGCATCAGGAACATCACCTCAACTTCCTCCAAAATATCCATGATTTTCTAACAGACCTAAGAAGCAAACACCATGATAATCCCCTATCCTAAGAAGATAATGTCATGGGGGAGCAGGAGGAGGACAACTATATCAAGCAAGACTCTTTCCTATTCCTTTCTTGAACCAAGCCTGCTTACGAGAGGCAATCTTGCACAAAAACGAGAATTTTTTTTGGCTGATCTTTCTCCTTGGCCATTTGGAAGTGGAATTTATTAAAGAAGATATTGTATTTTTGGATAGGGGTAGTTTAAGAGCTTTCCTTCTTAGAATCTATGAGAAGATACTTCCCTCTTCGGTTCAGTGAAGCAGCACAAATTTGTGGCTAAGAAATTCTGGGTGTAATTCTGAAAGGAACAAACAAACAAGCCAAAGTCCAAGTTCACGCAAATATCCTCTCAGGACAGCTGTTTATTTATATAATTCTTCCAGCTGTGCAAAAGGTGCTCTAAACAAACAGAGCATGTCACAGAAGAAAGGGAAGTAGCTCAACACAACCTGCAGTACAGCAGAGTTCTTCCCTGGGGGGAGAGAAGCCCAAGCCCCAGAAGCTGCTGTGGCACACGACACAGGGCAGCAAGACCCAGGACCTGAAACTCTGTTGGCACATGGGACATTTCTGATGGATCATCTCAAGCAACGTGTTAAGAACAGCACACAAGAATCCACTGAAGCATTCAAGTGGTCAGAGGATTCGCATATTTTGCAGGTATATCCTCAGCCACGACCTGCTAGTGCTTTATCTATGAACTACTTACCAATAACACAAGTATCCCTCTATTTCCTAGTGCTACTATGTCACAGAGCACCATCAGACTAAGTGGTGTAGAAATAAAACCACAAACATTTCTCTTTTGCAACTGATGAGTAATATGTGACTGAAAAATAATGAAAGCAGAGTAGAAAAGCAATCTGGTACGGGGAAATAGTACATTGAAAAAAAAATAGTAGTAATGAAACATGCAGGGGAGGATGAATCAAAACTAAAACCAAACTGAATGTTTCCTATAAATCAAAGATTTCAAAATACTAAACAATAAGAGGCTTGACATGAAGAAATCTAAACACATGCAAAAATAAAATGGCCAGATCAACAAGGTGTTTTGAAGTATTATTAAAATAATAGTCTACCTTGAGAAGCTAGTTTTCAGATGCACTGACAACTTGCAACTGGACAACCTTATTTTCTCCTCTCCGTTTTTTCTTAAGAGATATAAATGAAAACCGTTGTTGAGGAAAACTGCACAAACTTGGAATAAACAAGTAAGACTAACAAGATGGGAAACAAGTCACTACTAGACAGGAAAAGAGAGAAAGCGGAAATCCAGAAAACCTGAAGCAGAATAACAACCAGTTTAATCTTTTTGAGGGCAGTGGGACACAGTGATGATGGCCAGGAACACACTTTCTTCTGGTCCTCGTCTGCTATAAGGAATTTATCATGGGCTTGACCTCTCATATGTCTTGGCTTTTTAAATATAAAAGCTCCTCTTCAGTAAATACGTTCTCATCTTTAAAACATAATTATGGTCTGAAAGTTGACACTAAAAATAGGACTAAGGAGCTTCATATCCCTGTCTTCTTGATTTCTGTATCAATTTACTCGATTGCAACAGTCAAGCGTATGTACACTGGTCCTCAAGACCAAAAGGAGTTCTTATGAGGGTTAGTCCTAAAGAGATGTTTGACAGGGTGACACTTTTGAGTTTAAATCCATAAATAATAGTTGAAATATCAATGTGTAATTGTAAATCTTATATATATATATATAAAGAACAAAGCATTCACAAATGTTTAGCAACTCTCTTAAGAACAGCAAGTATCTGAGCAGAAGAAAAAAAAATTAGATTAGGGAAACACAAAAAAAAAAAATAAAAAGAATACATATTCCACTAATCCATACTGGCATGCCAGGAAAACTTAAAGACAATTTGGAACAAACTTCACAAATTCTTACAATTAGGAAATACATGAGGAATAACATCATGAATAAGTCTTCAAATTAGCAAGTGACCAAGAAGTATACGCTTTGCCAATTTCAGTTCAAATCAAAATACTTCATGATACAAGCATATTTTTAGTACTTTTACAAATAAATGAGTTCTTTGGAATAAGATTCTTCACTCACTAACATTCTTATTTTTGTTCCTGCAGTGTCAGAAACAGCCATTTCAAGATGACTTTTGCAAATCTGCAAATTGAAAGGGACAATTAACATGTAATCTTCTACGAAGTTAGAGTCTTTGAAAAACGACAAAAATATTTTCAATAAGAATCTTGGAAAAGCTAGGGGTTTTCCTTCACTTTAACAACTGTCTGAAACAACTACTGCACTAACCTGATGACACACTTATTTACTATATTTTCATATGCCCGTTATTCAGTTGTTGGCAGTGATACAACTTCATTTAGCAATAGCTTGGACCCCTCAGTAAGGGAATGTGTACGTAGTAGCTCTCTAATCTTGCTGCCCAGCTGCTAAGACAGTCACATGAGTCACTTGCTGCCTTTAGAGCAACACACACCACTTGCTGAATTTAGAGACATTCTCTGTTTCTGCACTGCCCATACATATAACTTGAGTAATACCCTATACTAATCACACACATAACTCTAGGTGTTTGTTGGTTTGATTTTTTTCTTGATTTTTTTTTTTTTTTAATTTAAACCAGTAAACCAAAGAACATATTTTTCACCAATGCAGTTAACAACCCAACTCCATAAAGTGATTTATGTACCGGTTTTCAGCATTACTGTTTTCACTCCAGTTAGGCTAACTTCAGGAATTGCTTCAAATGTAGGTAACTTTATCTAATTGTTCAGTGAAAATCCAGCCCTGGAAGAACTAAGAACTCTTATCTGCCAGGACGATTCAGTATACAGCTTTGGAACAAAACACTTTACAACAATTCCTTCCTTATCAGGATTTTAAACTGTGACTGTTTGGAACACCACCTTATTCAACAGTCTATTTATAAACAATTTACATAAAGACTGGCACAGTTACTTCCATACAGCACTTCTGTCTACTGATACATAAAACTCCTTGTTGAAAATATTTTATTTATTAACATGATCTATAGGCACTACGTAGGAAGTACTATCACATGCAAACAGTACACAGCCTTACAGCAAAACACTATGAGGATAATCTTCTTTAGACTCACTGGGTCCTCAGTGTAGGCCCTATGATGTTTCATTTTACTTTATATCACTTATTCTTTCTGATATTCTCCCTGTGTCTCATGATGGCACTGTTCTTTACAGATGGTTGTATATGGAAGTGATCGACAACACAGTGTATGATGGTCTAGTCATGTGTGTTTATAGACTATCAGCATAACAAAAACCCCACAGAATCATACTTCAAGGTATAAGGCTAATGCTACCAAAAGCAAGGAGTCTTTTAGATTATATGAAATGTACTTCTCCAGTTCAAAAATATCTTGGCCCAAACTGCAAAAGGTTTAAGTGTGCCTAAGGAAGAAAGCAGCGTGTCACACCTTACCTAACCCTTATTAGTTTCAAGTACAGCCACGCTGGCCTTAAAATGGTCTTTATAGACTTCCTGCCAGTAAGAAATCACAGTAGGCAACGTCCCCACTCACCAGTTGAGCAGCAGCACATTTTCAAGTTAAATACTCTAATCTGTCAGATAACATTAAATAGAGCTCCGTAACTAGCCAAAATAGCGTATCAAGTAGTAACAACTAACTAAACTTTACACTCATGTTGTACCATTCTAAATTAGCATTTGTAAAACTAAATGAAAATGGTTATTGTTAAGCTGATTCAGACAACTTTGCACTGTAATTCAACTAAGTACAAGCAAATTCCTTGTATCGGTATTTAATATCTAAAAAATTCTAGTCACTGATGTAAACAGAGGCAGTCAAGCTACAGTCAAATTTCAGACTCACACATATCTACTGTTCTTAAGAGCAGAACTATATTTTTCGGTTGTATTTTTTTCACTTTATGGCATTTTCTGTCAAGTCAGAATAGCCATTCCCCACGTTTGCGTCACTCTTTACACAGCAACAGTATACAATAGCAAAAATTGAATGAGGAAAATACAACTTCAGAAAACAAAGTGGCAGAGGAACATGGGACAAAATCAGCAATTGAAACTACTAATCCAGATGAATCTCGGAGTCTCCAATCCAGATGGCATAAATTCTCATCCTCCTTTACTCTATCTTTCCCATAATCAGTAGAGCATTCCATTCAGGTATTTGGCTACTACAATATAATACTCTATATTAAAATTAGGAATTGGTACCCCTCCACACTGAGAAACTATTTTTGCATAGGCCATGTTTAATCAGTAATTTGTCTCAAATAACGACAATGCCTTAAAGCAGGCCAAACCATGCTGACATAAAAAAAAAATCTTGGAAAAAAGGCTGCAATTTGATAATGCACATATTATGCATTCTATTAAAGAAGCCTCTCTCCTTAAGAATTTAAGTTTACGGATATATTTCTGTGATAACCTGAAACCTTTCAGATGGACTCTAGTAAGAAGAGGCTGCCTGGAATAAAAACACTGCCTACAGAATGATGTATAACGGTTTAGTGGATTAGCATGTTAAAAGCATAATCTTTTTTTGACACAGCTATTTTTATGTAGTCTAAAAAAAGTATAAAACATTAATCCTGTTTTCCAATAAACATAACTTTTGATCTGCTGAGTCAGAGGTGTTAGGCATAATAATCACAGCAGGAGTATAATGCTATTTGTAGTTGTTTGGAGGAAAAAGCACGAGCACAATTTTGTGCAAATAATAAAAAAAAAAAATCACAGAGCAGAATTCAATTAAAAGTAAATACACCAGAGGGAAATAGTAATTCTGACAAAACAAAACACTTGTTTTCCTAGGTATAATCCATATTACTAGAAAGTCAACTCCACAGCCATGTAACATCTACATTCAGGTTTTATAACACACACTTACAACACTGGACTAAAATACTGTGTGCTACCAAGTCAGTACCATATCACTTTTCTATGTATCGCTTTTGATTCTGAATTCAAACCCACAAAACCAACACACTCACTAACCTTAGAAAGCACTTTAACATGCACTATCTGAATGCAGTAGAAGAGTTTTGTGTTTGTACAGCTCCCAGAAATAATCATGGCAGGGTTCTCATTCGCTGTGCATGTCTAGGTACCTAACCTTT
>VXBH01000327.1:74816-90421 GCA_013400035.1 Rynchops niger | reverse complement strand
TCTTGTATGTATATGCGCGTTTAAAAAAAAAAAAAAAAAAAAACATACAAACGCTTTTCAATGGGAGGGAGCCTGTAGAAAAATATCCTGATGGTTTATGAACTGGAAAAGCCCTAGGGTTAAAGACCGCGCGCAACAAATGTATTTCTTTGTGGTACAGTTTACAACTGTTAATGTGTCAAGGCGTAATTAAGGACTGCGGAATAAACAAGCCTTGGGTTGTGGTCGGGCTCAGACCTGTAATCTTGAAAGCAGGAAGGGGAGGCAGCCTGTGCATGGGCGAGACTGGAGGGGGGGAAGCTCCCTTCCTGCTCAAGCGCTCATTCAGGCGGGCAGCGGCGCTTCGGTGTGACCTGCCTGCCCTTCGCGCCGCTAATGTTTCAAATCCTGAAGTGCTTCGGAGAGAGGGAGAGAGAGGAAACGCGCGCAGGAGCTGTCGGACCTTTTTGGTGGTGCTAAGTATGTTTAAGCATTTGCCTACTCTAAACTAAGCAGCTTCGCGAGAACCCGAACTGCCTGTTCATTAAGTAGGTGTTTAATGCATTGTGTGCATTCTTGCTTAAACTGGGCACGGTTGCGGTCTCTAGTGTAATCAAACTGAAGATGTTAATTGTAATTTGTATAATGGACATTGATGACGCATCCTAGGACTCCTTTAGAGAATAAGGCTGAATACTCTTTTAGAGAGTAAGGCTGAAGTCAGTCCGATACCGTACACCTTGAGGCATGTCTGCTTAAGTGGTACTTATGCCTCTAATGTCAATGAAACAGAGTTGTAACACGGACACAGACAAACCTCTGAAAACATTGTGTCTGTGGTACTAACTTAGATGAGGCATAGTGATATGCTGCTTTTGTTTTCTTCTACTTCCACCCCACACACCCCCCTTCCTTGAAGTCTGAGTGATGCTATTGTTCTACATGCTTTTGTTTCCATTTGAGTTGGAAGTGCCCGATCAAAAATCCTCTTGCACCCCCCAAAAAAGCAAACATTTGCCTAGCTTGTAAAGTTAACTTAAACACTGGATAGTTCTCAAAGGTAAGTGGAAGGGTTTCCTGGTGCTGTTCTTCAAAAGACCCATCCGCAGAAAGCGGTCATGTGGCATGCAGAAAAATGCTGCAAGCACCAGGAGAGTATACTTGCACAGAATGTAAAATCTAGGGCTTATTCACCGGGAATAGCTTACTCAAAGAAGAACCTTCATCTAAAATGTTGTTTTCTATCTGTGAACCACTAAGAACAGGATTTGATTTTTGTTGGCTGATATCAAGCAAAACTGGCTATTTACTGCAAACTTGCAGTTATCAATCTCTAACATGAACAGAAACAGGTTTAAGTATACGATTAGTAGCAATGTCTTTAGGAAAAAAAACACCCAACAAGAGCAAGTAAGGATGTTCTCTCACAGTTTCCTTCATCAGCTGTACTTTAATTTGCTGGAAAGAGCACGCTCTTCCTCAGCCCTGTGTTTCTGCCGGCATTGGCTCAAACAATCATCTGGTCAACATTAATTCATTTTTGGTTAGATTTAGTATTTGTTTGCAAAAATACCTGCATGGCCATATGTGTGCCAGAGGCAATGTATGGGAAGTAGTAAAGGGAATGAGGGTCTGTTGTTCATCTTGATGTCATCGTCTTGGATCAGTGTAGGTTCTTGGCACTGAGCTCTGTCTCTCAAGCTTGAAGTTCCTAGAGTCAGTGTCAAATTAATAAACTGGTGAAAAATGTGATTCAAGCTGTCATACACAGTGTAAGTGGGTCTGGTCCCTCCTTGTGGTGAAGCTATTTCTGTTAAAGTACAGCAACACAGGAGATGGTTGGGCACTTGTTACACCTGGGAAAGCTCAGTGAAGATACAGATGTGATCCAGCTAAGGAGTAGGCACAAATCCGGAAAAATTTACTTGTATGTTACTCCCCCACGCTACTAACTGAAGTGTCTACAGTGTGTTGCTGTGAACAGCTTCTGTAGAACTGCCTTCTCCTGGACATGTTCACTTCCTCAATGCTATGACAGGCTGGTAGGAGAGTCACCAAGTGACTCCATTCTCTGCAGGAATTTATCAGGGAGTGAGCAGTCTTGGTGACAGGCTGAATTTGCCTCAGTTGTCTTGCTGTTAGTGCTTTTGATATAACATTTTGCAAAAGAAGTTTTGTGATGGTGTGTTTTTCTTTTTTTACAGGCAACTAAACTGTGTACATCATTGGAAGGCCTTTATTACGTGTTATAGTTCAGACTTAATCCTGAGTTGCTGTTAAAAGTAGATACTTAACCTGTTTCTTTTCTGTTTCTAGCTGAGGTACGAGTGTCTGTCTAGAATGTCCAGGCATGCACAACAGCTTAGAGACCATGATATAAATCCATGTGTAGCGGTAAGATGATCAAATTGGGATTTCTCTTTGTATGTTTCAAAGTTAAATAATACAATTTCTAGAGGATTTCTTTGTGGATAGCACTTTGGTATTGGCATTTTGCATGAAAAGTTTCTTAAAAGAGTCTGAAGATGGGAAAAGCTGAAAAACATCTGTTACACTACATGTGAAATAACAGCCAGTAATTCCTCATAAATAGGACGAGTACAACTGATAGGCATCTCTTCATTTTGCTGCCTGTAAAACCAGAGCCTGAAATCCTGGTTAGACAAGCTTTGATTTTTTTTTTAAGTGTCTTTTGTGGGTTATAACAAGCATCTTTGTAAACAAGTATTCTGTGGACTCTATCCTTACTATTTGAGGAGTACTCATGTCTGTTATCTCTAAATGAAGTCATTGCTTGGTATTACTGATTATCCTTTGTGATAGATGTTCCTCTGCTCTCTTTGATAGTATTCTTTCATCTGAAAAGCTGCCTCCTATCTTCATAGATATTCTGGGACTTGTTATAATTTTTAGACACTGGGCACAGTAACTTCCCTCAGCTCTGAAGTATGTTTTCCCTATTAAAGGAAACAGATGCCTCTAGAAAATGTATGGATGACAACAACTATAAGAAGGATATGTGTACTGCTTATTTTTTGAAGTACAAAAGCTGCAGGAAATTCTGGGTAAGCGCAGTAGATTTTTCTAAATTTTACTCCATGCTTTGCTTTAAGCACATTACTTCTGACACACCGATTTCTGAACTCTTCAGACCTAGCTAGTGCTGACTGCTGCTGTTTTTATGGTGACTTACAGGCCTAGGTAGTCTTGATAGGTGTTGCTGGAAGACTTAAGCAGCTGCACATCAAAGTACTTGGTTCCCCTAAGTTTACCCTCTTAAAGTGCGAGTCAGTGTTCTTTGTTCTTGCAGTACCTGAGATGTTTCCCTCTGAATTTGAGTCAGATATTTCTAGTAATAAGTCCTGTTTTAAATGGATATAATGAAAAAGTACTGAGTTAAGTTCATCTGTTTTTCCGTTGGTTTGGGTCATGTTTACTTTAACCTAAGATAAAAATTAGGAAGAGTTCATTCTTACTTGGTGGTGTCCATATTTCCTCCCTTATGGTAGAAAAGTATCATGAGGAACTAAGTGCAGTTAAACTGTTCTCTGCTGTTTTCTTTCCTTATGCCATAGTAGTGAAGGGACTTTTAGCTTAATCTTTAAACAATAGTGCAAACTACCAAAAAACTGCTTACTGACAATTGCACATCAGTCTTATATGGTGTAATGGGAATACTGTAATTTCACTATCTTCTGAAGCAGCAAGGTAAACTATCAGATGTCATCAATTGAATACTAGTACATTTAGTTATTTGCTAATCAGACTTATAGTATCTGGCTCTTGGTGTATATACAGAGTATTTCCATTAAAGAATCTTATTCATTTGGATCTCAGAGGCAGAGAATTTTGAGAAATCTGTCTTCTCATGGTCACTTTCTTCTGTTTTCAGCATGGCATTATGATGCAGAGGAAAAGAAATGGTGTGAAACCGGAGATGCCCACAGCAGAAGAGAGAAAGAAAATATTGGAATCAATGGGGAAGCCCTACTGACCAGAAACTTGCACTGATTGGCTGTTTTCACTGCACACATGAAGACTTAACGGCCTTTTTGTGAACTGGACTTTACAGTTGCCATATCTTGGATGAAAATAAGCTCTTAAATTTTGAAATGTGTGAGCTTTTTAGAATAGAACTACTTTGTTTTATTCATATTCCATGTCATGGGAACTTGGTCCGTCACTGGAAGACATGGGTATCAACACAGCTTATGTCTAGACACTTTGGAAGTAGAAACTAATTTGCTGTGAAATGTCAAATATAAAATTAATGGGACTCTCAAAAAGTCTGTTTGAAAAGAGGAGTGTTGGTGAGTGTCACAGCGTTGATCTAAGGATGAAGCAGGTTGAGAGGCTGGTATGTGCAACATGTTTCTTGTATCCAGCTATTATGCCTAATATTCTGGGCTTATCAGGTGTGATCCTATCACTGTTTTCACATGAGTTGTATTCTGTGCCCCTGGTTTAAATAAGACACTTCATGAACTAAAATCCCGAATCCAGCAAGCTGTGTCAGTAGGTCTGCTACTGCACTCATCAGTGACAGCAGAAGCTTGCAATAAATCAGATCTGCAAGCTTTGCTTGTTACAAGGTTAGAGAGGTTGATGAAGATAGAACTGAACTCCTCAGGTCTGAACTGAATAGTACTTTGTGGATAGTAAATAGATACTTTGCTGGCGGGGAGGCAGAGGGACTTGTAGACATGTAAACATATACTCTGAGTGACACGGCAGGTTTAACTATAGTACATCTATCTAGCTCTTGGGACAGCTGAAGCCCTGGGTTTGGAAATGCTTACTCATACAAGACTATAAAGCTCAGTCAAACTGGTACTTTAATCTTAAGTTAGATTCCTTAACTAAACTGAACAACTAGTAAGTGTAAACAGGTTGCTGTCTGGTGGAAATGCCGTTTTCTTACCTTTAGTACCTTCAGATGTCCTGGCTTAAAAGCTTGCATCCTGTGGTGAAACAGAAAAAACACTGTCATGAGCTCAAGTTCCATGTGAAATCCTTTAGGACTTACTGCGATCAAGTTGGCAGAACTCTGGCTGACCTCATGGAGGATGGTGTAAAAGTGTTGTCTCTATTTAGACTGTTTTGGAAAGACTTCATGGCTTCCTGTTTCTCCTTCTGTCTGGCTTGTCTTCTTTCTTTCCACTGGAGGCCTATTTCTATGCTTAGTGGGATTTTTATGCTGTTTCCACCTTTCCCCTTGTCATTTGACCTGACTAGTAACTAATGGAGATCTGCTTTTCCTCCTCCGCTTCTTTCTGTCTGTTCTGCTTATACATCTGCGTTTTGAAATGGATTGATTCTACCCTTTCTGTTATTGGAATGAGTGTGTAACTCTCTGCCTTTTGAACATGCAGTTCTCTGAGCGTAGCTGTGCAGCCTCCAAGCCGTGACACAAGTTCTCTGGTCAGTTCCTGGCAAGGGAAATAAGCTTTCTTCAATGAAGATCATCACATTCTTTATTTTGAATTACTTTCTCTGCACTTAAAATTCAAACTTTGCTGACTTTTTTTTCTTGTGAAACAGAGAATAAATTTTCATTATAGATTCAAAGGTTCTTTCGTGACCACCACCTCCTTGACACCTTCTTCCAATACCCTCCTACATACCAGTCTCTTTATTTTTTTCCACATTTGGCACCAATTCTTTTTTACTGATTCAAGCATTTTGGTCCATTCTCATTCCAGCTTTTTTTTTCCCTAATAACTCTGATCTGTCTTTGATCTAATGAAGTCCTGCAATAACTTTCTGATACAGCTCCCCTTGAAGGTCTTGTGTTCTCTGTTCTCCCTGTCTTAGTGAGAGGAGAACTTGCTGTTGCTAGTCAAACTTAGCCAAACTACTTCCTCATTGTCCATGCCTCTGTTTGGTCTTGTTCATCTGCAGTTTTTGGGGAGCTGGTTGTCTCCTTCTCCTTAGGGCCGTGACTCTCTCTGGACTCTTCTGGTTTTGCTGTCTTACTTGTCTAAGGGCACCTTCTCTCCCACTTGGCACAGGTTTATCATTTGGCACCTCTGCTGTATCTTTGGGCATGTTCTTTGCTCCTATGGCTTTGGCTACTATTCTAGTGCTTGTTGTTTTCCTGTTGTTGCGTGCTTATATTCTGGGCTTACACTAAAATCTACTGTATGTTTTAGTTCCATGCAAGAAAAGCAGCATCTCCTCTTGATGTGATGATGCTGATTCTTCCTTGCATAAGCTTAAGTTCCTCAAAATCATCTCATTTATCCTAGGTTTTTCTTCCAAGTTTTCTTTGAGTGTAGAAATGCCCTTTCTCCTAGGTTAATTGTTGCACTTAGAATTTTTTTTTTTTTCCCTGCCAATATTTACTTGGAAAGTTGCTATTGGTTTTGTTTCCTTTTAAAGGATGAATGACTTATCTTTAGACTTCAAGATACCTTGTACTGCTTTGTAAAGTGTTTGTAAAGAACCAGGACTGGACTTCAGAAAGTCAGAAAAGAAGATGCATTCCCTGCTTTCAAGTGTCAAAGAATGTGGGATCACAGGACAGGCTAAGGCACATGTAATGCAAGAACAGTATTCTAATATTAGACTTCCTGATCATCAGTGGACACACATGGTAGGCTCCCTGTGAGTGTTACAACAAAAATGGGTTTAGTGAAGAATTAAGGGCAATTTAAATAGTGACCTTGTGGTTTTAATTCAGGTAATCAGTCATCTGTTGTGGGGAATGCCATTTGTTTCCATTCTGTATGCTTTATAGTTACTGTTAAAGAACACAGTTTATGAAAGTCTTGGAAAGCACAAGTTTTCTTCCTTATGTTATAATGCCTCTTGAGTAATCCATTAGTTAAGTCTGAGTTCTCATCATTTTTCCTCCCTCACTGGACACTGCTGTTCTTCCTTTCACCACTGAAGCTTAAGAGTGGTTAGTTGATAGCTAAAACATAGGCTCTTATGTATGAAATGGTTGAGGTTTTTCCATTAATTTTTGTAGTGTGATTAACTGTTGGTTGTGAGCCAAAGAAAATGGTCTCTTCCTCATACCTGAGAGCTTATATTCCACGCTTCACTGAAACAGAGAGGTAAGCCATAGCCTGCCGGTCTTACTGGGCAGAAATAAACTGGGTTGAATTCTTAGTTTTGCTTGTGTGCTAACCCAGAAAACATAACACAGTGGACCAATGTAACTAATTCAGACGCAGGGAAAAGACCCGTGGGTTTTCTTTCATTTAATAGTTGTAATTCTTCATTTTTGCTGGTGGTATAAAGGATCAAATCTGGATAGTGGCATTATTGTTTCATTATTTTTTGCTTGACAGCTGGATGGTGCTGTTGCACAACACACTGTATGAAAACAGAATCACTCCACCCCACTACTGGCTCTTTTGAGCTTTTTTAGCCTCTTCCCACAGAGATAGCAGAATCCATGAAGGCGAAAGGGAAGATTGGTGGTGTCTCTACACTATAAACAGAAGAGGAGGAGGACAGGTCTAAATCACTGCTGGAAAATAGGTTTCTGTGCAGCCTGAGGAGCTTTGGAATATGATCCTTGAAAGAGTATTTTTCACTGTGGTCATTTGATCACAGCTGAGCACTGAGCAGCAGCTACGGGCTCTCTGCCAGGCTCAGGTGAATGTCCAGACTCCTATCTCTACATTTTACCATCTTACCTTTCCCGTTACTCTACAGCGTAAGGCCTTTGTGTGCTTGGCTCTGGAAGTTTTCTGCTGCCACAACTGGGATGCATCTGTGCTCTTGAAGGCATTAGGAGAAAGTTGTCTAGCTCTAGTGTCCTGAAAACTCCTTTGGGTTTAATAGCTGAAGCTTTGAAAGGCAGGGAGTTGCATGTACTGCAGCTCTGAGTCTTTTTCATGGTCTTCTCCTAATAAAACACGCCCCTGTGTGACTGAGGATGTAGGTACAGGGGAGGTTTCCTTAAAACTTCTGCACAACAGATAAGAGGAATTCAGAGTATACAATGTTACTCTACTCCAGTGCCTTTGGAGGCAGCCCTTAACTCATGCTAAAAGTATCTGCATCTTTAAAGTCTGTCTTCCAAAATAGCTACGAAAAAAGTAATCGGAGTGTGGAAAAAAGTTTGTAAAAATAGTACACACTATTGCCTCAAATTCTTGCAAGAGAATAAAAGCCTGCAACTGGAGGAAACGCTTCTGTTAAGTTTTAAAGTACTAAAAAGTAAAACAAGCATACTACAGAGTTTTTCTAATTTTTGCAGCCTATTTGATTACAAAAAAGGTAAGAGGGGAAGTACTGTATTTATACTGATTAAATGCAGTGAGTCATTGAAATAAAACCGTAGTAGGTTTTAAAGCCTTCAACATAATGATTCTCAAATCACACGATTACTTCCCTTTTGACAATTGAGCTGCTAAACTGAAGGCAGCTAATTTGAAATTCCTTTGCAACTTGCCTGTTTCTCTCTTCAGCATCCCCCTTTCAATAAGTTGAACCTCTTGTCTTCCTCGCACTGATGCTACATTCTGCCCTGTGGACGCTGTTCTCCTATATATGTTATTTTTATTATTTTTTTTCCCCCTCGGGTACAGTACTGTTTCATCTACTGCTTTCTATATTTCTTTAATTACACTGCTTCCCACCCTGTCTTGTTATGCTGTGATCACCGTCCATGCCTGAGATTCAAAGTTCATCTTGGAGGTTCCATTCTACAGCGTTATCTTCCCTAATTGCCTTTTGCCTAGTCATCTCTGTCACAAGCTAATTTCTATTAGCTCTGGCTGGAATATCTTCCCAGCTCATATATGCATTATATAACAGACTTTTTTTTTCCTAAATACCTGTTTTTTACAACACTATCTTCCCCTTTTACCCAAAGATGGACTTCTGTAGCTAATTCCCTGTCACTTAATAAAAAAAAAAAAGGCTTCTCTAGCAGCAAACTCTTCAGACTACATGTGTGTCTATATAATAATTAGGTAGCCCCTTGTATATTTTTTTTTTTAAGTTCCGGTAGCCCTTTTTGAAAAAAAGCTTTCTAGTCTCATTTATTGTATGGTGGTGCATCATGTTTAATTTGGGCTGTCAGCTCCTTGAGCAGCAACCTGCTATTTCTTATTAGTCTGTAGCGTGCTGTACACAGCTGTGGCACCGGAGAAGCCATAAAAAAAAATATTGAAGTTGCTTAGACTGAGATTTTCATGTCTTTCTGTTACTGAAGTAATGTGGCAGATGGCCTAATTATTATTAGCTGTTCCTTCCCTAGAAAAATCCCCTCTGAGGAGAGACGTGAGGGCCATTTAATATGAAATGTGTTCTCCCAATGCTGTCTGTGGGAGTAATTCCTTAATTTATTGCATAATAGCTAATAAAATCAGACATGTTGGGTGACAGGGCTCTTCCATCAATAGGACAGAAGGTTCTTTTGGTGGTATTTTTTTTACAGCTAATAAAGTCTTCATTGTCAATGAAGCTAGGCATACATCTGTTTTTCTCTAAGAACGTTATTTTAAAATAAATTTTAAGAATTGTTTTCTACACGTAGGCTTATTCTCCTGTTAATGCAAATATCACATTTTACTTAACTTCTACGTCCTTCATATACACCAAAAGATTGCTCATATTCACAGCCCCCCTCTTTCAGGGGCTGCATGGTTTGGTTTTGGTTTTGGGGTTTTTCTGGTGGGTTGGGTTTTTTTTTGGTTTGTTTTTTTTTTTTTTTCAATGTTCAGTTTGAGTAGATTCTGTCTGGAACCCCAACCCTATAGGAATCTATCTGGAGCTATTCCAGAACCTGCTATTGTTGTTGGTTTTGTTTTTATTTCAAACTCAAACATTAATGGTTGGCAAACTATGTTTTGCGTTGCACTGTTCTTCCAATCATTGCTCTCTCTTAAATGTCCCACAGCCCTTGGGCTACCTCTTTACCTATTTTACTTTGATAAACAGCTGTGCGCTGCAAACACTTCCTGATATTTAAGTGACTTTGGCAGAACACAGACTTGAAACAAAAATGAAAGTTGCTCAATCCTTGCTGTTTTCTCTAACATTGTTTTCATTTTCAAACAGTTTCAAAAACATCTTGCTGCCTCTTTCATATTTCTTCTGGGTCACATCAGTAGATACAAGCTATGAGCCACCTTCTGAAGCTGCTGTGTAACAAATGTTTTCTGTTATTGCCAAACTCTTATTTTACCTGGAAAATGTTTTTACCCTTTTATGGTAAACATTACCACAAATATTGACTTCTGTTTTAGCTTTTTCTCTGTACTACATACTTTGTTCTCTTCTAGCGAAGAGCTCGTCTTGTATGGAACATATGGAACAGAAATTCATGCATCTTTATTACCTGTTCTTTATCTCTCACTGCTCAGTATTTTAAATTTACACCTTCTCCAATGCACTTTGTATATTTTTTTTTTTTTAAAGGCTTTTAAATTCAACCTTTGTTTTTGGAAAGGTGCTGTTAAATTTGTATGCTTCAGCACCTTAACTGTGCCATGTTTATGTTTTGGTTTTGGTTTTTTAACACTTCATGTGACTGTTTCCTGGCACAAAACCTGTCCTTTGTGCCAGGGAGTTTCAATGTCATCCATTGTCCTGTACAATAAGAATAATCACCAAGCAAAACACCATTTCATGTCTGTTATGGATCCATAGATCTAAAATAGAAAGTAACAAATGAACAAAATGATTTATAAAATAGCAACCCTCTTTTAAATTTACTGTTACTGGAAGGGATGAAAAAAGATATTTTTTTTTTTACTGCTTTTCAGTAAGAGCAGTTGAGTATGAATGCTGGATGACGTTAAAAATAGTTGCATACTGTACAGTTTGGGAACTGTATGGGTCAGATTTTTGTTGTATATGCATACAACAGAATGGAATTAACATCTGCTAAAATGGAAAACAATTGTAAGATGAATAAGATGATGTATAGTGACAAAAAAAGAGTATGCTCAAGACAGAAAAGAGGTACTCGCTGAACATACTGCAAGCAATTCGCAGCTGTAAGACAAAGTTAGGCTAACAGCAGAAATAGGGGGCATCAGCTCAAGCTTGCAAACACTCAAAAACCTATGAAGAATCTAAACCTTTTTCATTGATGATAAAAGATTGCAGCTGTTTTGACAAAAAAGGATTTTGCAATGGTTTCACAGAAAAAGCCTGCTGGTCATATTTTTTTTTATTATTCTTGTGCCACATGTCTCAATTTTTCTTACCTTGAAATGTGCAGACTCCAGAGCAGTCCTTGGCTCTCAAGTTGAGTGCAACTGTTGAAGTGGTCAGTGAATGTGGTTGCACGTGAAAAGTAGGATGACAGGAGTTTTGTTGTATTTTCTCCTGATTTTTGTTAAATAGTGGAATTGGGTGAAGTTGCTGCACTGGAATACGTTAGCCATACAGCGCTTGCTTCAAGGCATAGGTAACACAAGGATGGAATGAAGATAAAGGGACAGATCCTAAAGTGGGGTGGTGCGCTATCAATTTGCCATATCTTGCCGTATCAGTCGTCTTTGACTCTAGGTTTCTTCGTGGTGAATGAATTTGAATAGATGTTACTGATGGTCTGAGAAATGCTGTGTCTTAGTATTCTGCTTGACAGATAATCAAAAGCAATTCCTTAAATAAGTTAAAGATGACAGTTGAAGATCCTGGTCTGGTCCTATACAGGATGGAAGAACCACTTTGACTCTCAGATTTAAAATGTAGATCCCTGAAGGCCTGTCCCCCCGTTGGCTGTCTCTGTGCTCAGACATCTAGAGCTGGTGGGTGCCAAACACTTGGCTATCAGAAGTCCCTGGTGCTTCGTGTTCTGCTCTGCCCTTTGGTGCTGGCAGTGCTGGGTGTCTGTCCCCACCTCGGCATTGCTGGGATTTACGGAATAAACATTTCACTCCATCAGCCCTGGGGAGCAATTTTGAAGTCTGCTAGGGTGTGGGTGAGCAGGCAGAGTATAATTTTCTGCAGGGTGTTACTTGCTGGTCGTACTTGAGTGATTCCCTTCAGCAACTGCCATTCCAAGTCCCTTGTTCCTGCCCTCCAGCTGGTGCCTCTCTGTGATCCCCACCTTCAGTGCTGGTGCAGGGCTCTAGCCTGGGGAATGTATCCAGCCGCAAAATAGCGAAGGGAAAATGGGGGGGAAAGGGAGGACCATTGCTTTTCAGCCCAGCTGGACCCCTGGGTGCCTCGCTGTGCAGCTGCAGCCCCAGTTGGGCTCCAGGGCTGGAAGGGACAATGCAGGGTGTCTGCGTGAGCAACAAAAGACGGGGGAGCAAAGGCTTCCTGTGCTTGAGAAGGGGGCGTAGTAGGTATTCAAAGCTGTGACTACGTGAGGGCTGTCATTCTCCAGGTGGCAGGCAGCTAAAAGCAGATAAAACCTAGAAGGAGCCACAATTTCCTCACATCTCCAGTTGGGTAGTTTAAATAGGCTTCTTGACGGCGTACACCAGTCTTTTTAATCCTAGATGTGATCACATTGCAATTAAGTGCTGCAAGAACATGTGTATGAGGAGTAGAAAAGCACTGAAAAGGCTTGCTGGTAAGTTTTACCTACCTGTGCGTTAAAAGCAATTTTCAAGTTTCTGCCCTTTAAATTTTAATGTTCAAAACCCTGAGAATCAATTATGTTAATAAGTACTTTTAACACCTCAGTTCTTTTAGGGTTGTTGTTGGACGCAAGAAGAGTTCACGAAACGCTTTGGTTTTCTGCGGTGTAGAATTGCCAGTCGGGAGTTGGCAGAGAGCATCCATATCTCTCTGTATCTCTCTCGGTCTCCAGTGGGCAGCTGCAGGAGATGGGCCTGCTGGAGAAGCTGCTGTCAAGCTGGATGTTTGCGAACAGCCTCTCCCTGCGTCAGGGAAATCTCATTCTCGGTTGGACCCAAAGAGGTACAGATTTTGTACAGGTCTGGAAGTGCAGACTGGTCATTTTTTAAAGCGCTGGTGAGGTCATTTATTGCTGATTATTGGTACCAATTGGGGTCCGTAAAGCAGCGAGAGGCTGACCCTTTTTCTAAGATTTGAGTAATTTGCTAATTTAAAATGTTAACGGATTAATTTATGTTTTTCTTTGCATCCTCTATCGGGTCTAGAATTGCTGCTCACTTTTAGAGAGTGATTTTATCTGCAGGGTTCTCCTCGTGATTTATTTTGGTTCAGCTTTCACGTTGCTGGATTCTGCACCAACCCCAGAGAGGCAACGTTTTCTGTTCAGTGAGGGATTAATATTTTTGAGATGTTTCTGACACAGGAGGCTCGCAGATGTTCTTGCACAAGCCTTTAAAAGGACATTCGACATGTGGCGTTGCAAGAACATAATCAGCAAATTTTAGGTAAGTAAACTGACTTAATTTAATAAACTGCTTTTCATCAAACTGCGTGGAGCCAAATCCAGTAGTTTGCCAAGAAATTTATTTTTTATTAGGGCAATATAATTTGGTGCTTACTGAGCTCTCCGGTTCACGCGGTCTTTTGGAGGGGAAGGAGCGGAGCCGGTGGCGTTGGGAAGTTTCCTGCCGAAAGAGGGCGGCTCCAATGGGAGCGCAGCGGCGGCAGCAGCGATTACTGCAGAACTGCTCCTTTTCCAGGGTTTTAAAGCAGGGATCCATACCGTGCTACACAACCCATCCCTGAAACTTAAAAAATAATAATGTCGTAATTTGAAACGAAAGCCAAAGAAAGGTGAACTATTTCATATGCCCAGCTCCCTGCTTTCCATCACTGGGGATAAAAACCCGAGGCGGGCTGGAGTAGGACGTTGTCACCGCACCAGGAAGCGTCCCAGGACTCTTGCCTCCAATCTCACAGTAATTTCTGGGGTTTCTAACAAGGGGAACCATTCACCATGTTAAATTCACATGCAGAAACCCTTCTGTGGGGAGTGAATGCTCTGGCATATGCGGAGTTCTTCTTTCAAAAGCCTATATTCAGTACAGTTTTCAACATTTGCAGACAGCAAGTCATCTCTGTATCGCCAAAGACAGAGAACCACAAAAGTTGGGTGCTTTTTATGATTAAGTGTGATTTTTCCAAAGAGAGATGATTGTACTGTAAGAAAGGATTTTTTTTTTTTTAATTATTCTTTTTTTCCAGAAACTGCCTGCCTATATCCCTTTCTCTACTGAAAGATGTGTGTGGGATGCGGGATATGCTGTATTGTCACAGTGGGTCTTGGATGAGACATTACGGATCATGTGCTTTGGATTTTGTCCCACACAGAGCCTGTCAGGCAGCTCACAGATAAAGTTGACTCCTGCGGTATTTATCCAAATGACCTTAAAATGATGCAGTCAAAGGAAAAAAAAAAAAAAAGGCTACAGCCTTCCCCGCCTTACTTCAAACCCCCGAAGAGCTGCATAAAGATCAGATTTCTTTCAGAGATACAGGAAGAAGACTCTGTTTATATTCCCCTTATTTACTTCACAGCAATTGTTTAATATGTCCTGCTGTTTCTAGGTAGGTAGCACTCCCCCAGTGTGGAACACAGTTCATTAGACTGCCAGAACGACAATTTCACGCTGTATCGTGCAGGCAGGTCCTTAGCATGGGCTTTTCTTAGAGTAAGGTATCTACAAGCCCTTTGTTTCACTGCCCGTGATCCCACTTTAACCTATCACTTCTACCTTCGTCCCCCAGCGTATGCTGGCTACTCTGTTTTGTTAGGGCTTAATAAGTCTTTCTTGACGTTATGTGAAATAATTGGGCAAACCGACGTTAGATGTCACTATTTCAGCCACTGGAATAAGAGTTTGTTAGCAAAGTGAGATAGAAGTTAATATTGGTTTGAAATATTAGCTTTTGGTTGTGAGGGTATCTGTTTGCCAAGTTAATTTTATGTTTCTTAATATACATATTCCTTAGAATGTGCCATGATTTCCTGGTTTCTGAAGCTGAAACAATATTGGTTTTCTTCCTAGTCACCTGTTTTTTGTTAAAAAGGAGTTTAGATTTGGTTCTTCTAAAATTAGGAGCATATTTTGATTCAGTTTGGTTATTCTTAAAGTTTAGCAACTCTGACAACAGAAAAAAGCTTCTAAAAGCAATTTCTTAAAAAAAAATCTGGACACTTCAAAATAAATGAAACAACAACAACCAGTTGTCCTTCAATAACCTCATTGTATTTTAATTTCTCTTCTATTAACAGCATTATCCACTAAGATAACCCAATAACGAGATGTCTGTCACTGGGTCCATAAAATGGTATTAATTTATTGAGAAACATCCACAATATCTGACCTAAAGTTTACTTCTGTGAGATGGATGAGAAACACTTAAATATCAAATGCTAGTTACATGTAAGAAAATGCATTGCTTTTGTCAGGGAGTTTAGACATTATTCTTCCTCCTGACGAACCTCAGAATGTCACAAGTTTCTGTAAATGAGGATAAGAGCCTTTTGAAATGTTCTCTCTCTGCTAAACAGAATCCAAGCCGTTTGAGAGAGATACAAGTGTGACATCCTGCTTATTAGCAGGTGCGTCATCTGCTCCTAACAACTTATCTGGGGCTGTAGCAAACAGTAGCGCTGAACGTGAACTTCACCTATAGACATTGAAAAAAAGTATCCACAACCTCAGAATAGAAATTTTTCTACTCCCAAGAAGCCGGATCATGTAACTGCTACTTCTCTTCCTCGTGTACTATGAAAACCTACTTCTTGGGGGGGGGGG
>VXBH01000327.1:37372-74702 GCA_013400035.1 Rynchops niger | reverse complement strand
AGATTTTATTAACCAAGAAGAAAAATGAGACTTCCATGTTCCTCACACAGACCATATTCTACCAGCTGTGCTGAAAAAAATGATGCAAGGAACAGCAGCTAATGGCACCTCTGCAGAGTCCATCTCTAACCCTATTAAGAAGACAGGTAGTTTCCCAGGTAAACCTGTACCAGTGGTTTCGTTGTTCAGACTTCTAGGCTTCATTCCCCTTAAAAAAACCCCCAAAACAAAACACCAAACAAAAAAAACCCAGAGCAAAACTAGAGAGGAAACCACCACACGTCTAAGCAGGCATTTACATGTCGGTGTTCACTGCATGTGTATGATCATGTGCATGTTTGCTCTCTGGTGAAGTGATCACATTTTAGCTCTCAAAACTAAAGTGTGCCCCCCCCCCACCCTTCCTTCTTTGAGATCTGTTTAAACTATTTGGATGTTTTTAAGTGAAGTATCATTTGCAAGGACAATTCAAGCAAGANAAAACACCAAACAAAAAAAACCCAGAGCAAAACTAGAGAGGAAACCACCACACGTCTAAGCAGGCATTTACATGTCGGTGTTCACTGCATGTGTATGNACCTAGCCCACAGATACTTCACTTATTTGAAAAAGTTTTAGAAATTCATATGCTCCTGTAGTATCAAAGTTCCCACATCAGTAAATGGCAATGTCTGGAGCCTCAATCACCGTTGATACATTCCGTTAGAGCACATGGGTGGGGAACAGTGCCGTCTGTGTCCTATTCGTTGTAGAACTGTGGCATCCTCGCAGGACTCTTGTATCCATAGACCTGGGCCCAAACATTATGAGTTTCCAATGAGGTTTTCGTAATGGAAAGCTGTGATTTTAGGCAGTGCTTCTTCCCTATGAGTGTTGGCCCTCTGGGTGTGTCTCAGGCTCCACTCGTAGTATGGAAATGCCCAACCAGTCGATATGTCTCAAATCCTGACTTTTAACTTCTCATATCACGCTCCTGATGTTTTTAAACCTTCATTTAAGTTCCTCAGGAACCTGCACCACGTGCTAAATTCCTGTCTCTTCCTTGTGTCTGATGAAATGGGGGCAAAAAGGGAGAGAGGCCATGGGAATATTTTGCCTCCACTTATGCTCCCTTACAGAAACTGAGCTGGGAACCTGGAGCCTAAGTTCTAGTCCAATATGCTTGTCTTGAGGTAAAGCCAAAGTTTGCCTTTTCTTTGAGGAGACAAGTGTGTCCACTCCATTAACGCCCATCCTTAATGGTAGAAACTGTTTACAAGCCAGGCTGCACGGTTAGAGTGGAAATGGAGTGGATGCTCCTTTTTAGTGGAAACTACAGATCAAAGTGATTTTTGAGACGTATTTTGACTGTAGACAAGTGTTCTAAAGCATTACACAGTCTGTGAATTTGCTTTTTCTGCACTCTGGGTTAATGAATAATCCTCTGTCTATCCTTTGCAAAGTTTGGTGTTTAATTTTTGGTTGCAGCAGATAGAAAACAAGTAATTATTACTGATTTGCTGCCTTTTTTTTTTCTTTAAAGTGGTATCTGAGATCAATAAACAAAATGTTGTGAGTTAAATTGTAGGGCTGAGCTATCTGACAGCTCATCATTTTCAAATGGGGAGACCCTGCTGCTTTTACCCCATCCTCTTGCCTAGGGACTGTCTCCTCTTCAACCTTCTGCCAGTTCCTTGCTGGATCCTTCACTGCACTGATCAAATTTGCTGACCCAGCAGGTTAAAGGGAACAGCTTCTGTGGGGTTAATGACTGGTTTTACGTAATTTCACACTTAAGCAAAGGGATTGTGCAAGTACTGGGACACGTGAGCATCGCCCAGCATCTGCTCACAGATAACCATTCGTGATCTCTGCCCTTCTGGTCAGTTATGAACGCTTAGGCCAGGAGACCTCCTGTGTAAGCCTGGGTTACCACCAACCGAAGTGATGAGTCAAGACTCTGCAACAGCTTATGTCCTCTGCGGCTCACCAGAGAGACCTCTAACACCAAAAGACTCCAACTACATGACAGTGGGTTCAATTCCAATTTTCCCATCTAATTGTTTGACTTCTTAACAACAAAAGTCTGCAAAAAAAAAAAAAGCTTGACAAACCAGACTTAGGAGTACCGCTTCCTGTTTTCTGAAGCCGAATCCAGAACAACAGTTTGTGTAATGATGATGAATTGTTAAATAAAATTAAGTCTTTTTCCCTATGGACTTTGTAATAAAACTTGTAAACAATATTTTGCAAATAAAGTTGCAGGCCTATGGAGTGTCACTCCCAGATGGCATGAATTAGTGGAGGACGGTTTGTTGTGCTGCCTTCTCCCAGCCATCCACCCCTCCCTGGGTTTTGGATGTGCTAGCCTTGGACGGGGATGACTCAGCTGCTGGTGAATCACCTGCTGGAGCACTAAAAGTGACGGCTTGGCTCCGTTTCCTCAAGCAAGAGTGAGCTGTCAAGGCAGACGAACAAGAAAACTGTCTTCTGCAGCTGGGAGGATTTTCCTGCTTGTACATCTAGATTTGCTGCAATTAGAAGCTGTTGCACAGATTTTACTGTGCCTTCAGCGGTCCCTGTTGAGATCTTGTTTAATAAAAGCTTCCTTGTGCAACTGCTCGTGCGTGATAGGGCTTTTCACAGGCATTGCTAAAGCTTTCTTTAGCAGCAAACCAGTCGGTGAATAGCTCATGTACAATGTAACTGGAGAAATACTGGTCAGGGATGTCTCACTGTTTTCCAGTAATGGAATATTTCCAACCGGAGAGGTTGTTCCCCGAAAGAGACAAGATCTAGAAAAGCCATCAGAAATCTTGCTGTTTCAAATTACTGTTTTCTGGATTGGTGATGGTGGAGGAAGACAAGAGAAAAGCTAAAAACCATATAGAAAACTGCCAGGCTCTACGCGCCCACGGGACTGCATGTGTCCAACCAGCTGCCAGGGAGAAAAACATGGAGAACCTCCTGTCACTATGTGGTCAGTCTAAATGTCCTTTAGAAACAGAAGCTCTGAGAGATCCAAAATGATAGTTTACCACAATAATTTTTAACTAATGCAATCAGCGGGCCTTTTGGACTATTTCAGTGTTGGTACCTTCTTTCCCTTAACAGTCAAAGAAGTGTACAAGCCCGGCTGCCTGTTCTCAGCGACAGTAGCACCAACCACCCCTGCTGACAAGCAAGTAGACATTGTGAGAAGATCATCTCCGAGTCTTTTCTGTGAACCTTGGCAAGAAACAGGATGCATTTGGTTCTCTACCTGCTCTGGTACAGAGTTGTACTACTTAATCTAGCCAGCAACAGTTCCTTGAGTGGCTGAAGTTTGAAGAAAATACAGTCACAGCTGGTTACTTTGGCTGCCCACCATCAACAGGATAGAATTCAGTAAGTGCAAAGGAAAAAACAGAGCTTTACCTACAATGGCAATTATTTTGCTGGATGTCGTTTACTTCGGGCTCTCTGTTATACGGCTTAATATATTTTTGGGAATTGGCTCCATCCTCAAGAGAAGCACATCTTCAGCTCTCCCTCCCTCCCCTGTGGAGAGCAGCAGTGTCATGGCCCCTGTGGAGCTGGTTAGCCAGATCACCCTTTCCCAACAGATATTTCCTATCATCTTTGTCAGGGTCCTCTGAGCCAAAATCCTCCTGCAGACCAATGGCTGCACAATGATGCGTTAAATTCTCAGTCATCTAGGGTAGAGAAAACAGTGCCAAAAAGGATTATTCAAAGTTATGTATCGGTGTAACTCCTCACTGTAGCAAAGCCAGAGGGTTTATCACCTGGCAGGACCAAGCTAAATGAACAAGTGGAATTCTATCGATTCTTACTTTTGGAAAAAGTCTGATTGTTGTTAACATTTTTGTGGAGGAAGGTCCAAGGATGTGGCAGAATCGCGATGTGAGCCAGGTTTGCTCATATAATCGTGCTTACTGTCTCTCAATAAAACCTTCAAATTAGTCTTATGATAAGCGAGTTGTTTGAGAAACAGATATGAGATCTACTCAAAGGCATTCTTTCACATATTTTTCCACGAACACCCCACATCTTTAGTATCAAACAATATTCCATTGTCTGGGGTAGCAGACATTGGACTTGATGCTATTTGATGTTCTTACATGGAGACGTAATGTTGAGACGTAATGTTCCAAAACTTCACCACATGCAGAACGCAGATATCCAAATATCTGCAGAAAACCAAATGTAAGGGTACACAGACATCTCTAAGTGGCGTGTGATGCTGTGCACACCAATACCCTTCCAACCTCAGTGGAAAGCCGCTGCTAAGCTGTGTGCTTAGTTGCATGACAGCAAACACAAATCTTAGAGCCAAACAAGTACTATTTGCATCGTACTGACCGTGATTTGCCTTTTTCTGTCTTTCTACCTCAATTCATTTTCAAACCATCAGCCATTTTAATGTTGGAAGGCTCCAGATTAGTGAGGCTAACTATTTACCATACTATTAACTTTATTCTAAAGTTAAGCACAATTTATGTGTATGTAAGTTTCCAGGTATTATTTTTTTTCTCATGAGAGAATTGCTTTTGTTAAGAGGGATCTTATTTCTTAAGGGATTATACACCATTTACAATCAATCCGTTTTGCTAGTCTTCTTTAAAAAGCTCTAAGATAACAGCAGTCAATTTATAGCAGTCCTTTACGCAGACAAAATACAAAGGTTCTTAATATTTTCCATCCAAGTCTCCTTACAGTTCAAACTGGGAGTGGTAATAGTATGAGAGCCAAGGAATTTCCAGAGATTTTGAATTGCTAGTAAGTCGTTACTGACACAGTGCCATGAATATTTGGTTGATGAAAGTTAGATGCAGGATCATTCTGCCCCTGATCAGCAGATATTACCAGTGCATCCCAACAAAAGTCAAAGCTTCTCGCTTGCTTACACAGTGGGGAAAGAAGAAGACGAAGGAGGATAGTTCTATTATACCTCCTCCAAAATCCTCAGACAAGGAATGGTGTGATCCCCAGACATCTCTCCTGGCTTGGTCCCTTGGTCTATGTGCACTTTCAGTGCTCCGTTTTGGATATTAAGAGAACACTATTGAAAAAAAACCCAACAAACTAACCTATAATTCAGGTGGAGAACATGGATAGATGTTCATGGTACATCTTTGTGGCTTTAATACAGTAAGACAAAGAGGATATGTATACGAGAAAACACAGGACAGGCCTCCACAGTGGAAATAATGTAAAACCTCTTCCTTCGGATGTGAAAAATCCATTATTTCTATGTCACGTTCTAAAAAAAATCATGGCAAAAAGGCTAGCCTTGTGGCTGGGTGAACAAAAATCTTTGTGAAGATGCCACTGTCTCCTTAGCGTGGGTTCTTAGCAGCCAGGGTGCTGCCCTGTAAAATGCCTGCTGTTTTTAAAGGGATTATTTAATCCAAGAGAGAACGCATTGCACAGGCAAGTCACTACATGGCCTCAGATGTAAAGCTCGAGCCTGCTATGGCATACCAAATCACAAAAAGGAGTTAAAAAGACTTTGGGAAGGGGGTGGATTTGAAAGTCTTCCTGTCTGCCTCAGGAAGGGGGGGGCGTGCTGCTCCTTCACTCCCAACAGCTCTGATCTACCTCTTTTTGCCTCTGTACAGGCAGAGTCCAAACCAAACTTAAAAATATACTTTGTATATCTAAAATTGAAGTATATATGTGTGTGTATACATACATATATATATATATATACACAGACACCCACCCCCACCTCCTGTCCTATATTCTGCTTTTCCGAAGTGCCTAACCCTCTGCTTATCCTCTTTACAAAACACCTTGTTTGAGACTTTAAGGCACAAAACTAACCTACCCCTTTTTTAGCTCAGGAAATTCTCTAAAACAGTAGAAACAGGTCCAGCCTTCAAGAACCCTGTGGACCAAAAGGACGTCGTCTGGTACTTCCCATAAGGAGACCATGTACCAACTAAGTACTCATCAACACTGTCACCAATACCACCCTTCCCTCTTTCCTTGCATCCCTCCCCATATTTAGTGGACTCCCATTTGAACTGGTGAATTAATTTTCCTCGCAACTTTTTCATCCTTCCTCCAGCCTTCTTCTCCAAGGTGGCTTTCCACTGTGGAAACCGTAGCTCTCTCCTATCAAACCTCGCTGGCTCTCTCAAAATCTGGGAAGAAGCAGATGAAAGGACATTATTTCTTCAATGTGAAGTGATTGTTTAAGTGCTCTCTCCCCTTTGAAGGGAATCCGAAAACCTGACGCACTTTAGATGGGCAGAGTTACAATCACGCAAAAAATAAAAAGCACAGATACGTTGTTGTTTTTAATTATCCGCATGCTAAGGACCAATCCATAAAGTGTTAATATAGATATTATCGCAGATAAAATTATATGTATCTAAAAGCATGAGTGAAGGCAGTCAGCCATTTCACTGGCAACGCAAAAAAAAAAGTTGAAGGAACACGTTTCACAGCTGTCTCCCAAGTCCTCGGCTCAGAAGCAAAGTAGGAAACAGATTTCTGCCTGTTGCTGCAGGTGGAGATAATTTCTACAAGCAAGCTCTACCTTCGTCACACCCTTTTCTTGTGCATCGGTTGCCAGATTGTGAGGACATTGCTGTTCCTGGTGTGAATATTACATAGGGCAAGGGAAGAAGTTGGGGAGGGTTTTCTTTTCACCCCTCTTCCCTAGACAAAACGATGTTTTCCTCAGGTACATGCTACCTGCACAACTTCAGGACGTGCAGTGGCTTTGTCAAGCAGAGGAAAGATCTGTCAGGGACCATTGAGAAAGTGTGTTACACTCTGAGTGGACAAAAGCCACTGCACGTAACGCTCCCCCACCTAATGAAGCATCGATGATCCCGCTAAGTCTCACTGGAGAGACGGTAGTTCTGCATTCCCCTGGAATATCCGATAGCTGTGCATCCAAACCTCTTGTCTACTGACTGACACAGCAAAGAAAAACTCAGTTATTCTTTGAATAAGCTAAGAGATGCTAAGTTATTTTGTTAAAAAGATTTATTTTACAAAGCCTATGGTTTTGGACAGCTGCTTACCAAAGCACGCGGTCCACACAGGTGTCTTCAGATCAACTGCCCCTAGGAAAGTTACCAGAAAAAGAGGTATCTGCTTGATTCCTTCCTGAAATGAGATCAGACCACCACGAAGACCAGCTTCCAAGCAGCTGCATATTGCTCTTGGGTATGATTTACAAATTTATAAAATAAATAATAATAGAGCCTGTATCTCAGCTGCTTTTTTGTTGTTGTTGTTTTCTTCCTTGGTCTTGTTCAGAGGATCAGGTTAGTGTCAAAAAAAAAAATCATATTCTCTGTGATTTGAAGCATTAGAGGATAGAAAGATTTCTGCTACCACAGCAATATGAACTCACATGGAAAAGAAATACAACAGGCAACAAAATACCATGTTCTGGCCTGTCTTTGAATCACTGTATCAGTGACTAACAANTCCTCCTCAGACGTCGGCCATTGAAGAAGGAGCGAGCCAGAGCCCCCTTTGCCCCTTGGATCCCTCAGCTTTTATACTGAGCGTGTTTGTTGCATATGGGATGGAATACCCTGTTGGTCAGTTTTGGGTCACCTGTCCCGTCCGCTCCTCCCTGCAGCTGGGAGCCCTCTACGCTTCTCCGCTTCCGACCCTCTAACGGGGCAAAACAGTGAAGTGAGCTGGCCTTGGTTGTTATAGCAGCAAGTCTAAGCAAGAGCCTCTGTAACACCGTTCCTTGGTATAATCAGGTCTTATCACTCTGAGAGTGAAGTGTCTGAACAATGTGCTGTTAATTTCAGACTTCAGTCAGTTAGAAGAGGCCCAGCTAAAACGTAAAATTACAAATCAGAAATTTGGTTCTGTTTTACCTCAAACCAGGACACAAGCCAACACAGCCACCCCAGTCAAATTTAGGACCCAGTCATTTTGTTAGAGACTATTTAGAATTTCAAGTGATGGTCATGAAACCAGGAATTCCTTTGTGGGAGCTGCCTGAGGTACTTCAGAAAGCAGTCCCCTGCTGTTGTCAGCCATGCTGTTGTCAACAAATGAGATGCCCTTCCATTTCATGTTTATATTCTTGTTTGGGTCTCACAGCAATCCCTCTGTGAGGAGTCCTCTTGCAGAGAGCAGGAGGAAAGAGTCCTTCTTGGCATCAGGAAAGCAATCAATCAAGGTCACTGTTATGCTGGAAGTGAGACTTTTTTTTTTCTCAAGAAGTTCATATGTCATTTGAAGATCCAAACACTCAACCCATACAACCCCCTGAACACAGGAAAAGGATTTGTGCTACTTGACCTCCAGGATACAATTCTACATATCTGCCATGCCATCTCAGGAGATGTGGGAGATCAAGACCACCAAGAGGATAAGCTATTATTCTCCAGTCACACAAAGTAATTTGACGGTGACCATAACATTCAAAGTCGTAGCAGCACACTTGCATGAAAGCAGTATTTGGGTACTCCTACCAGGACATCTAGCTAACAGAGATTTTCTACTGAAGCTCTGCATGACAGATTTTGCACAGAATCACAGAATGATAGGGGTTGGAAGGGATCTCTGGAGATCATCTAGTCCAACCCCCCTGCCAGAGCAGGGTCACCTACAGCAGGTTGCACAGGAATGTGTCCAGGCGGGTTTTAAATCTCTCCAGAGTTGGAGAATCCAGCACCTCTCTGGGCAGCCTGTTCCAGTGCTCTGCCACCCTCAAAATAAATAAGTTCCTCCTCGTGTTTCGGTGGAACTTCCTATGCTCAAGTTTGTGCCCATCACCTCTTGTCCTGGCCCTGGGCACCACTGAAAACCTCAACCTCATGCTCAACCTATTACAGAACTCTGTCTCTAAAAGTCACACCTAATCTACAGATATGAACATACTGGAGTGAGTCCAGTGAAGGGCTGCAAAGGCAATTAACGTACGGGAGCACCTGTTGCACAAGAAGTTGAGAGCTGGGACTGCTCAGTCTAGAGGAGAAAAGGCTCAGGCCCAATGTGTGCAGGTACCTGATGGCAAGGTGTAAAACACAGAGCCAGACTCTTAGTGGTATCCACTGAAAGGACAAGAGGCAACGGGCACAAATTGGAAAAAAGTACGTTCAATTTAAACATGATTTTCATTTACTTGTTTTTAAACTGAGTGTGAACAAACACTGCAACAAGTTGCCCCGAGAGGTTGTAGAGCCTCCAGCCTTAGAAACATTCAAAACTTGACTCAACACAGCATTAAGCAACATGCTCTAATTGACCTTGCTCTGAGTAGAGGTCCTGTCCAAGCTCAATTTTGTGAAGTACAAAATCCCTCTCGGCATGTACTTCTCTGGCACAGATTATCAGGTAAGATCCTTCTAGTGGTGTCACAAACCTGGAACTGCTGAGAATCCACAAATCCCACAGCCAGGCTCACTGCTTTCAGTTTCCCTCAGCAGAACATATTCATGGAGATGCTAAGAATGAAAAGCTACTTGCTCTGACAAGAGCTGGAGTTTGATACATACTGTTCATATGGAAAATCCATTTCTCTTCTCCTTTGCCTCAGAACCCTGCACGCCTAGTATTTCATAGTTAGGAGGAAAAATATGCTCCATTAGCATAAAAAGGTGAAGAGTCTGCAAGACACAGATAGACCTCACAGTTATGAGCAATTGACTTTATTACCAGCGAACAGTGCAATGTACATAACGACAGCATATTTAGGTAATATCTGTTTTCTAATTAGTAAGTTACATTTCCTGAAGGATAGTGTAAAATCAGCAGAATTTCCGAGGCAGAAAATCTGCAACTCTGAAAGGATAGTAAGACAAATCTTTTCTTCTTCAGTCTGAATTCTGACTCTCATTAATCCATCATAAAGGTAAGGCCATTTTTAACACATTAGTTTTACTCTGTGTTTCTTGCTCATCGGTAGTAAAGTAGGTCTATGTAAACTTTGCTGGTAAACCTCACTAATTGTATAGACACGGGAAATAAAGGTAGTTTGTAGGCCACTGTGGAAAAAAAACCCCAACCCATTAAAGAAAACACCCTTCTCTCCATACTGTCCTTCATTTAATTGCATGCTAATGCATTTTAGCCTTAGTTTGCAGGTGTTTCCAACTGCCAGAAGAGTACCGTGACATGAGGTGGGCTTAGCCAGCATGTGCATAAATGGCATACACATTTAAAGCATAATTATTCTTTTTCTCATTTTGTATTTACCAAAAGTCAAGGGAGCTTTCAGTTTTCTAAGCAGCAATTGTCAAAAAGGGCAAGGCCTCCTCAGCCTACGTCCAAAATAAATGGATAGTCCTAGGAGTAAAGAGAAAGTAAAACAAGTCTCTGTAGACACAAGGCAACCTGCCACCCAATTCAGAGAAGCAAAACATAATGCTGTTTCACAGGCTATGGGTGTAACGATCCCATTCACTCCAGTTCTATCAGCATCATTCCTTTCTGAAACAGTGCCAAGAGAACCCCTGATTATACCATGTATTATCTTTGCTTTTAGTAGCTCAGTGTCTTACTTAGCAAGATGTTTGACGGCCCACTTAGACTGGCAGTCTTATGCTTTATAACTACAAGTTTATTCTGCTTAGGAGATGAAAATTTAAAATTGTTCTTAAAGTATTGCACTTAGAAGATACAAAATCACTACAAAGTTGCAGTCATAGTACTAGCGTTTAAAAGAAATGAGTCAAAAAGTTGATTAGCAACACAAATACATAATTTACATCCTTTCCCCTCCACGTCCTGACATCCATAGTCATCTGTGAATCTTGGGACTGAATCACCACCTCCAGAAATTAATACATTTCATTGGTTTTGCACCAACACAGCACATATTTTCATTTCACAAAACTTCCATTTGTATAAATGCCAATCTGTTGTTTCAGGTAACTCTTGAATTCCTCAGCTTCTCAGGGAGTGGTAATGGTACTGGCAGCACAGCCCCTCCTCACGGTTCAGTGAAGGGCAGCGAGAAGTCAGCTCCAGTAGAGGCTTTCCTGTCTCCCTGCCAAATACATGTGGTTTCTTGGTCCCTCCTCTCCCCAAAGTTGCCCATTATTATTTTGTGATACAGGATCATTTATGGCATTATAACAGACATAACCAAAGGAACTAACTTCAATTAATGCATTTCCATAAGGAGGTGAAAAGAAATCAGTTCACTGGATTAAAAAAATAGTTTAAGTGAAAGCTGGTGATTAAGAGCAAAATAAAAAGCAATTTCCTTAAAAACTGTTACTAATGAGAAGTGAGGCACCTTAAGTTCACAGCTGCTAGAGAAGCAGACCTCTCCCACCACCACCTTTAACAAGGTCCACTTTAGAGTTGCTGGTCTCTGAATTTTATGCTTTTTCAGTCCTTCTTCGCTCGACCTTTGAAGCTATCCATGACACGGAGGTTTCCAAAATAGTCCAAAAAGAGAACAGTTAGTTTCACTGGTAGGACACTGTAAGGTAGGGGAGTTGAAGAAGAGGAAAAAACAAAACAAAACAGACATCAGAAGAGTTGTGCAGTTTTACCACAGAATTAGTTTTACCTGGGTAATATTGGCAAAGACAGTGTACTCTCTACAATATAGTACCACTGCTCCTCTCAAAATATCCATTACGCTCATTTGGTAGCCTGAGTTATTACACAGATCAATTTCCCAACCTGGCTTGCAACAGAGTCAGAATTGCCCTAATGCTGGGGCACGACACCAGGTACACAGCTACTGAGGAGCAGGCCCCTTCTCTACAGCCCACAGTAAAACTGCACCCCAACGGAGTCAGGAAGTCACAGACAGACATTCCTGTCTTTGTTCTGTGATCCAAGGGTAGACCGAACCCCTAGAAACGAAAAAAAGAAAACTCCAGAAATGCGCAGAATTTCATGAAAATTACCACCACCAAATAGAAGCCTGGTTTGCACTTTTAGTCAAAAACATAACTGAAACATCCCTGGACAGAAGAGAGGAAAAGAAGGAAATACTTACTGTTTCAAAAAGAGTAAAAAATAAAGAATGCGTGGTAGCAGCAATATTTCTTGGTCCCGCCGAATAGCAGTCATTATCTTCTCAGCCACAAACTCTGGCTCCAGACCAGGAAGCAGCCTTGGCCACCTGGAAGAGAAGACATTTCTTACTGTAATACAAATTGCTTTGGATTCACATTTTACTCAAATTAAATCTCCATTTTGCAGTTATTCAACTGAAAGAAGAAATAAATACCACAAATCCCATGAACAACAGAAGCCTCACTATGCTAGAGAGTGAGTGGCCATTGTTATTTTCCCTTGATCTCTGTGATCCCTATGACCTCTCATAAGACAAATCCACATGGTACTCACATTATGACACACTAGGCTTTTATTCGGCTCCTAAATTTGTCATTATACAAGCACACTGAGCAAAGCTATGCCACTGATTTCAGGAGATGAATGGGGGTTTAGAAGCCAAAAAAGACAGCAAGAGCATTTGGCTTCTGCAGAGGAAAGGACACCAATTAACGTTTCACGTTTCAGCCTAAATGAATAGTAAAGTACTGAGGGCTTTGCCATTTGGGTTGCCCAGTCACTGCACAGTACTTGTTAACACCCATCTGAGGCCCTAAAAATAACACAAGCAGAGAAAAGCCTAGCTCATGATTTTCATAAAGGAAACAGGAGTATGTAACATGCTAAACATGCACCTTGCATAAAAACCTCACAAGAGTTTACTCACTTGCTTCTACAGCCATCAAACATTCCTGTGTTTATGAAGTAAGGACACACAATTGTGGTTTTAATACCAGACTTTCCCAGAACTCTCATCTCTAAATCAACTGACTCTGCAAAACCAACTGCTGCAAATTTACTTGCACAGTAATCTGTAAAATAAATAGAACATTAATTGCAGTTAAACATTTTAATTTACCAAATAAACTTCACTAAACAGATTCAGTGAGTCCTACCACTGAACATGTACACAGGAGCAGTAACAGCTTTTCAGAGGGAACAGGTACAAAGCTACGCTCCACTAAGTAAGCTAAGTAGCCACAGGTCTTTTTTACAGTATACAAAAGCAGCACTATACTATAGAAATAGTAGAGAAATGAGATAGATATATATAGTATGATACATATGCAGTATCTGCAGGAAATTACTGTCTGATAATACATTACTTTACAACAGAGTAGGAACTGTTTTCAGCATTAGGTTACTAATAAAATTTGCCTTTGATGTAATTTACTCCTTTTGATTTCCCTTCCCTAATTTACCTGTTGTTCCAGACTGGCAGCCAGAGGGTTTCTCATTGCATCCCTGCTATCACCTTTCCACTCGCTACTGAACAACGGCAAATGAAATTATCTTTTCATACCACACCTTATCTTTGAGTCCATGCACTAGCTTCTCATGCATCAAACTCAAGCTTTCAAGACTCTCTAATGTGGTTTCAACTTGAAACTCAATTAGTCTTCATTATCACTGCCTTGAAGCTAGATTTCTTTTACTGCTATGTTGCCTTATTTCATTTTCCTCCCCCTTCGCATGCGTTTTCCAGAAATGCCTTCTGAGTTTGCCCTATTCTCAACACTTTCTTTCAATAACTGTATGGGTCCTCTTGAATGAATTGCTGAGAGACACAGAATGCAAAAAGAGGTATCGCACCTCTACCTCTGTATCACATCTGTATTTGAGTAGTTGAGTTAGGGAAACCTGTACAGGACTCGGCTTCACTTGAGAACATCCTTGGGGGGAAAAGAAGAAAAAAGAAAAGGGCCTATTCCCCACCAAATATCTTCAGGTTAAATTTAACAACATTGAAGTTCTCAGATTCCAAAATTCGGTGTGGCTCCTAAATCCTCTAACTGCCTTGACAGAAAAACCTGTTTCACAGCACTACTGAGCATCTGGAAAACTTTTTGAAAGGAACGGTCTATTTAAGGTCAGCTGGTTTGAAAGTATGTCCATTTGCTTTACCTATACACAAAGACCCAGAAACTCAAAATCAGGATTTCTTTCTTCCTGAGTATTGATTGCAGCTTAAATCAAATTAATTGTCTAAATGAACGTAAGATTTAATACGCTACCTGCAAGACCATTGACTCCAATAATTCCCGCTGCGCTTGCAATACTAACCAAGTGTCCATGGTTAGCGGCCACCATTGCTGGGAGGAAGGCTTTGTAAGTCTGCAATGTATGTGAGAGTTGCAATGAAATATTTTACTAAGTAAACTATATACTAATGATATTTTGGAAGTCTCGTTTTTAAAGTGTCCCTACAGCTTCCCTCCCTTCCATTATGGAAAGGGGGGAGGAGGGGCAAAAGGAGTTTGTTGTTTGAACTGTAACCTTCAACTACTAAGGTGGTATGTTCCAGGCCCCACCAGTGCCACTTTCTCCTCAACACCAAAGACAGATGGTAACTTGCTGAAAGCTAAAGATACAGCTTCAGCTAGTAGTTAAGTTTCTTTCAGCCTAAAGCTCAGCACTGCAGTGTTTCAAATGAGAATTAAGCATTCACTGCAATTTTTGTAAAATGGCAAAAATTTGACTTTCATGTTTTCCTTCTATTAAATTCGTTTAATCTTTGTGATTAAATTTATTTATGAAAAACCTGGAGCATGTTTTAATATCCCCTTTCCAATTCTTTATGATAGGAACATCACATAGATGACCTGCCTTCCCGGAAGGAAGAAAAAGCAAATTAAGTTACTCATTTTGGACAAAAGCCCCACTTATTATTAAGAGCATTGTCTGAACGCGTGGTTTTTCTCACTGAAATTGTCGTAACCACAAAGCAACTAGAACACTAACAGAATTGAACACTCCTCTGTTACTAGAGCAGCAACTTTTAGGCTGGACCTGCTTCAAGGCAATTAATATTGAGGGATTATAACATACAACTAGCTTCAGAATTTATCAGATGGTAAACGTCAGCTCTTAAGAGCATTTCTAAATACGAAGCAGTTTTGCTTCCACCTGCCTACCCCGGAAGTTCCCAAAGGATCCATTCTTCCACCCTTTTTTTATTTTACAGACTCCCAGGCACAGAAAGTAATTTCTTGCATCATTTCTGTCTGAACTTACAGGGAGCATCCTTACATATCCTTGCATATTTTCCTCAATTCCAAAAGACAAAATTAACAGTGAAAAGGATGTTTTACGATGATGCTGTATGTATATGCAAAGTACAGGTATTACCCAGAAGTGTGCCATTATGTTCACTTCCATGCTTTTTTCCACAAGTGATTCTGGAGAATCAATAAACTTCTTCCCAGTTACAATACCAGCATTGTTGACTAGGATGGTAACGTCACCAACTTCTTTTTTAACCTAAACCAAAAAGGCTCAAGATATTATGCAATAAATACATGCTTTCCAAATTTTACATATGAAAACATGAGAAATAGAAATATTGCACATTTCAACTAAGTTGAACTTATTATGCTTGTTTCAGATCCAGGTTCTTGCACATTCTCACCTGCTGCCTTTTTAGAGCTGAGCTTACAGCTGGACTTTCTTTGGAGGCGTGGAGCCCAACAGCTCCACACAGGCTTCTGCTTTCAGCACCTCTGGTTCTTGCTGCAATTGTTCCAGGTAAGTCTCTATTGCAGAGAGCTTAACTCATTCAACCAGGATTTTGTTACAGTAAACCCACCTAAAAAACCAATGAGCAATTCTTTTTGTGTTTACCAGAAGGAGGTACATCAAATCTACGTGAGGGCTGTAATACCTAAACTTTCGCTTGCAACGCTCCTTGCATTGTACTCAAATCCTCTTGCGTTTTCCACAGAGTAACTCGAGCACAGAAGCCGTGCTGCCATATGACTTGAAGGCTGAAGCCAGCTTGCACAGTACTTGAGTCTTTTGATGAGCAGAAGGAAAACAGGATTCCCTGTTGGTACTGTTAATTGCCTGCACCCAAACAGTCCACAGATTCGTCTCTCCTACTGGACAGAGCAGCAGCTACTTAATAGAATCTTAATATTTCAGCTATTTCAAGATTGTCTATGCTGTTTTCCACTTCTCCTGACTGTGATTGTTAAACACTGACGTGTATTACGTGGTAGTTTTTCACTAGCGGTAACTTGTGTTACACAGCACGCATGTTAAACCAGACTTCCTGGGGGAGCAGATGGAGTTTTCTGCCCTCAGCGTGTTGGAATTAGAATGGACAAACAGTCACATTCGATAAGCAGTATTCCGCATAGGCAGTGAGAAAAACCACCTGCAGAATTAATTTCCTTCTTACAACCTTCTTATTTATTCAAGTATCTTGACTACTTCAAGCAACTTTACAGGAACTTAAGAGCTTATCTTACTAAACAAAAAAGGTTTTTTACAAGTTTATTTCTCATGAAGGCAGCCTGAAAGGACCCTATGTCTCCATTGACACTAGCTCTCAAAACAGCACAAGAAATAAAAAACCTGTGGGAAGAGTAGTAGTTTGTTATGAAAATTAAACAAAAGCTGCAAGGTCCTGAATGAAGGAAGATTTTAGAACACATGCATTCACAGAAGGCAAAAGCCTTATAAGTTTCTGGGGCTCATGGTGCAAAAGCTTGTTTCTAGAGTATTTGCTTCAAGAATCCTTGTAAGACGGTTCCCAGAAAGCAAGTTGGCTAAAGAATAATATCAACACATTTAGTTCAGTAAGAGGAAGACACGGTCCCCCACAACATCATTCTCTCTAAGTTGGAGAGGTATGGATTTGATGGGTAGATTGTTCAGTGGATGAGAATTGGTTGGATGGCGGCATCCAGAGGGCAGTGGTCAATGGCTCAATGTCCGGATGGAGACTGGTGGCAAGTGGTGTCTCTCAGGGGTTTGTACTGTTTAATCTTCATCAATAACACAGACAGCAGGATTGAGTGCATCCTCAGCAAGTTTGCAGATGACACTGAGATGGTGCAGCTAGCATGCCTGAGGGACAGGATGCCATCCAGAGGGACATGGGCAAGCTCAAGAAGCGTGCCTGTGCAGACCTAATGAGGTTCAACGAGGCCAAGTGCAAGGTCCTGCACTTGGGTCAGGGCAAGCCCCAGTATCAACACAAGTTGGGGGATGAAGGGATTGAGAGCAGCCCTGCCCAGAAGGACTTGGGGGTCCTGGTGGATGAAAAGCTGGACATGAACCAGCAATGTGCACTCACAGTCCAGAAAGCCAACCATATCCTGGGCTGCAACAAAAGAAACATGGCCAGCAGGTCAAGGGAGGGAATTCTGCCCTCACTCTAGTGAGACTCCACCTGGAGTATTGTGTCCATCTCTGGAGCCCTCAGCACAGTAAAGACATGGACCTGTTGGAGCAGGTCCAGCAGAGGGCCACAAAAATGATCTGAGGGCTAGAGCAGCTCTCCTGTGAGGACAAGCTGAGAGAGTTGGAGTTGTTCAGCCTAGAGAAGAGAAGGCTCCAGGGAGACCTTACTGCGGCCTTCCAGTACCTAAAGGGGACCTAGAAGAAAGCTGGAGAGGGACTTTGTAAAAAGGCATGTAGTGATAGGACAAGGGGTTATGGTTTTAAACTAGAAGAGGGTAGATTTAGACTAGATATTAGGAAGAAATTCTTTACTGTGAGGGTGGTGAGACACTGGAACAGGTTGCCCAGAGAAGTTGTGGATGTCCCATCTCTGGAAACATTCAAGGTCAGGTTGGAGAGGGCTCTGAGCAACCTATATAGTTGAAGATGTCCCTGATCATTGCAGGGGGGCATGTGGACTAAATGACCTTTAAAGGTCCCTTCCAACCCAAACTATTCAATGATTCTAAGTATAGTTCTCATTTTAGCTTCAGACTGAGGGCTTCCATGAACAGACTCACTTGAGAGAACAACCATAGGCCATCTGATATCAAGATATTGGGCCATCTCTCAAAAGGAAAATGAAAATATTTAATGCAGTATTTGAAGTACGGTTCATTAACCTGAGATATCTGGCAAAAAGGATATCAGTGCTCCTTATGTTGTTTAATTCATGATTTTCAGATCAAGGGCTAAACACATGCTGATCAGTAGCTTTGGGAAACCATGTTGGTTTTATGCCATCTTGCCATGCGGTTGCAGGTTACAGAACCTCATTTCTTAATGGCATTTCCTTTGTAAAGTGCTTACAGCAACTGAAGAATCAACAAGCAGACAAGGTAGACTAGCCTGTATAGCTAGTAAAGAATTAGAGGATAATTTACTACCTATCCTCTATTCCAGCTTAACTTCCTTTTCTTCCTTAAACTTGTTTCAGTTTCACCTACTTTTGTTAACTAAGTAAGGGTTTAAAAAACAGAAAGCAGCCTTTGTAGGATTATACAGAATAGCTTTTATAATAAATTCATCAGCCAGAGCCCCTCTCCACCTCAGTCATTACTCACACATTCTTGTCTGTCTGTTCACCTCTCAAAAAGTTGTCATGTAACAATTTAAATATTTCTGAAGCAGCACCACATGATCTCCATAGGTAGCCTTAGACAAGTTGTTCTAGTCACTAACCTGAGTATGTACCCCTCATCACAAATTAAGATTAACATGCATTCAGAGATATAAATGTAATCATTAGCAAATGCTGCTTTAATACTGCCTCATGCCAGATAATCTAGCAATTCTGGAAGACTGGACCAGTACCCCAGATCTACCCTTTGAGGAAAATAACAAATACCTTAATAGGTGGTCACACTTCTTTTGTGTGAACAAAAGATGGACAGAGGTGGGGGTGATGTGGTACGTACAGTTAATAACTTGGTGATTGGGGCATTCAGGTTAGATGGGAGAAGGGAAATAAAACCAGAACCTTGATCACTCCATTTCTAACTAGTGTCGAAAACCTGAACAACCTCTTCCTTTGCCATCTGTCTCTACTCAGTCTTCCAAGATATATTCACACTTTGGATGGAATTCAAACCAGATTTGAGGGCCTTCTTGCAACCTGGACAAATAATTCCAGCTTTACAACACCTCTGTTGCTGCTGCTTCCCCACTAACTAGCTGTGGCAGCTCTCTTCTTCAGCAAGTTGGCTGTTTTAATTCCCTTCTCTCAGCCCTCCCCTGTGCACGACAGAGCCAAGACACTCAGCCTTCCACACTTTCCTTTGAGGCCAAGTACAGAAGACCTTTATTGAACCTTTTCCCTAGCTATTAAGGGTGTGTGTGTGTGTGTGTGGGGGGGTGTATATGTGTGTGTAATGTCAACTTTTCAGAGCTCTCAAGGTCTCCATTGGTGCAGTACAGGAAAGCATGTTCCAGGTGTTTATTTCAGGCCTGGGTAAGGCAAGCATTATGCAAACAGCTAATCTGGTTAAACATCTTTTTCAGGTATAAAAACTATTTCCTCTTTGTTTTTGCAGTTATATTTATGTTTTTATATTGAAGTTTAATAGTAAGTAATTCCCGTGATTCACAAAAAGCATCCCAAAGCTTTCTAAGAACCAGAAATCCCTCCATAACAGCCTACAGGAGGTGTAAGAAAGCATTTCATATGTTTTATAGGCAGCATGAAATGCCACCAGGAAGTGTGCTTCTACTGTTGCTCCTCTGCACAGGAAAGACTATTCCCAGTGAAGAACTGACTGCAACTTGTCATCTTGACTATCAAGCAAGAAAAAAAAAAAAAAAACAAAAAAACAGTGTATAAGACAAGAAATACCATGCAAGAGAGATCCTGGAAGTACATGTGAGCCCCGACACAATTTTACATGATAATGAGAAAAAAGCTTCTGTTTCCTCACAAGTAGGAGGATCAAAGAACAGAGAGTTACTTCCCTCTTTCAAAGCCCCAGATTCTTAAAGTTTAGCTGAACTCGAGGGAGGGGTAGGTCAGAGAAGGCCACATTCCTTTAGGGTTTGGGTACTTCTGGAACATTAGAAATAAATTTTAAGCTATGGCTCTTGATAGCAAAAAGCTGTCCTTCATTCTGTTGATACAGGAAAGGAACAAGGACACCACATGTGCAGGGCTTTTTTGTTTTCTTCCTACTGAAGTGACTTTTCCCCAGTCTCTCTGTGTGGCTGATGAAGTACCAGAAGCAGGTATTTAAGGTTCACATACATTTTATTTTGGCTTTGAGATTGTTTTACTGGGCAAAAGTTTTCAAACATATCCTGCCCTGCCTGCATGAATTTAGTTCACTATAGTCTTGCAAAACTCCAAGTCACTGCGTGAAGCTGAATCACCAGGGGGAAAAAAACCCAAAACCTGAACCGCGCTACCTCGTCTTGCAAAGGCTGACACTGCACACCATGAGCCAAAGTCTAGCACAGCACATTAAGTAAACAGTGGCACCAAGCACTACCTAATACCAGCCTTCTTGTCACTAATAAGATGGGAAAGTTGTCAGCGTGGTCCTACATCAGTTGTCAGCAGAACATGACACTTCTGAAATAACAGCAGTAGGGTATTTTCTTCCGTGTGGATCAGCAGGAGGATTGTTAGCAGATCAGCTGTTAGTGAACTGCTGACAGAAGATTTAAGCGAGGACTCAAGCACCAAGGCCCTCTTATTTCTTTATTCCTGTCTACCTTTGTTTTTAACATCCCTAACCTGCATCATACACATATCTACACCCTCTTCTCCATTTTGTGTTTGGCCATAAAGGCTTTGCTACTGCTTTTCGCCCATGGGACTGAAGTGCTAGCCCTTGAGTCCTCAAAACTGACAGACAGTTTCCATCTTCTTCATTCCAGTGTCCTTCACACTGCAATACTCCCTCCTCATCTGCCTTCTCCTCTGCTCCTCCCAGTTCAGTGGGAAGCACAGTTACAGGCCTGCGGCAAGACACACGCAACTGCTCTGCGTGTACAGCAGATGTGCAACTCAGCTGGTGTAACAGAGCTGCAAAGGGGACCAAGGGTGATCAGTGCTACCAGAATACAAACCCAGTAGTACCAGCATCTCACAAGCTGCAAGTCATACACAAGCTTCACTTACCAGAAAGTTTGTTCTAGTCGTTTTTGCACAGATAGAAAAAAAAAAGAAAAAATAACAGAAAGCTAGAGCCTCTTAAAAAGCACCAAAAGAGCAACTTCATTTCAGTCAAAAGATGTTACTGAAGACAGCTGAACTTTATTGTTATTAAGAATTCATCCTCAGGCAAACACTCACTGTGGAAACTTTCCAGTCCAACAGTTAAGTTTAGCAACATTTTAAGCAAATGAGAACAGGTTTTTATAATGGAAACTGTTAAGCAATTTTAGCTTTTGGCAATTCTACCACTCTGCCCAAAATATCTAACTAAATGCTACATTCACAATGCTCTTCAGAAAGGAAAATAAGAAATATTTAAGACTTCAAGATACATTTATTAATTCTGATAAAGTAAGTCTGCAAAAGTCTATTCACAGCCATGGAATTATTTGAAAATTGCCTAAGCAGTTAATCCTTTTTACAGTGCATGCTCTTTAGGGTTTACTTTTGGTAAAAGGATGCCAAAACCCGAACTACTGCTTTAGCTTCAATAAATTGATTTTCTGCACTTTACCAGTTAAGTGCTTACTCAGTAACTGAATGAATGAGAAGCTATCCAGTTGAAATTAGCTACTGAAAAAGAGAACCAGCTCTTTTTTTTTTAGAGGAACAGAGGTACAATTCAACTCTAAAAACAGTCTTGTTAAAATAGGTAGCATGCACAATACATTCTGAATAAATTAACTTTAATCTCTTGTCTCGAAGTCACTAAAACTTATCATACACCATACACAGGTGCATGCACTCAGATTAGTGTCAAAGATGCAAATAAGATACCTTACCTGATCAGCGACCCTGTAGATGTCCTGCCTTTTGCTACAGTCACAGATGTAACTGTGTACTCTCACCGCTCCGTTTTCTCTGACCAGTCTACATGTCTCCTTGAGCCCCTCTTGATTAATGTCCCAGAGAACCACTGTAGCTCCAAGGCTGGCAAACTTTAAAGATAAGAGTCTTCCAATGCCACTTCCCGCTCCTGTTATTAATACTATTTCACCACTAACGTTCTTCTTCCGCTTAGGCACAATAAGGAACACTAGTGACTCCAGCATGTAATAAACAGAAAGTCCAATGACTTTGACTGTTTCCAGGAAGAAATTCATCTTGAGGCTATTTCTTTAGATACCTGATAAAAGAAAAGTATTTACTAGATAGAATAAACCATAAAGAGATAAAATACCAACATGCATATTTCAAAACTGAAGAGCACTTTCGGATCCATTCTAAGTATTTCCTCTAGCCTGCTTCTGAGTATTGTTTCAAAAAAAATACATAGGCTTACATTTGCACATCTGACCTATTTGTCCTGTTTCTGTATCATCTCCAGGTTGCCCCTAATCCCCTCCAGAATGCAACACACAATTGATTTACCATTGGGCAGAGGCAGGAAACACCTCCCCTCACCTGCTTTAGAAATTCACCACCCCTCATGTCCACAGAATCACAGAGGACCTCTAGAGATCATCTAGTCCAACTCCCCTGCTAAAGCAGGATTGCCTAGAGCACATCACTCAGGACTGCATCCAGGCAGGTCTTGAAAATCTCCAGAGAAGGGGACTCCATCTCTGCTCTGACAGAACGTGGACTCGACTCAAAAAACTAGAATCAAAAGAGTGATAGTTGTCTCTTGAGCATCTTAAGCAGAAATGCATGGCAATTACAAATCAGAGCTTATGGCTTGATCAAACAACTTCAGTGCTCACAAGCTAGTATTTTAGGTCAGGAAGAATTCTCCTTTTAGGACCGTGACTTTTTTTGCTTTGTAGGCACTCCCTGTCATTAAGAAATCATATGCAAACCAATTCATAGTCTCAACCCTGCTGGAAAACTGCCAGCATAGGGAGCTTCAGAATACAATATGCTTATAAATCTCCAAAACACACCAGGTAAATTACTGTATATCACTACTAGCTTTTCAACTACCAGTGGTACCATTATTGGTGAGAGACTGCTTTTGCATTTGAGCAGTGTTTTGTTTAGGGATGCATTGCAAAGCTGTTGACTTTCTTCTCTCCACCTCCCTGCATTAAGTAAGTGTCATGGGCTTGAATCATGCCATCTCAGGTATGCATTTAACTCCACCATCTGTACTCACCACAGTAATGCTGACACCAAGCAGGCGTTTAAGCCCTTGAAAGAATGGCAGTTAATTCCCAGGACACAAATGCTATGCAACAAATGCACCCTTCGTCAAAGACGATTTTAATCTTTGACTAACTACAATATGAAGGATTAATATCTTCCTTCTCAGCTAAAGGTAAAGCACGCCGGTGCTTACACTTCAGCCTTTAGCACTACATGCCCAGTTGGATCACATCTCTTAGTTAACATTGCTATCTATGTGTATAGGTAATTGTGTTTGACGATTGCTGAGAGGTAAGTTACTTAAATCTCTACTACTCTGAGCAAAGTTCATGAAATTCAGCATGTGGACACACACGTGTTATCATGAGTCTCAGGTTTCGTACACGGGTGACAAGGCCAGTCCTGAAAAGGGACAGGCCACCGCTAGAACAGAGCAAGTTATTTCAGAAAGTTTTCTGGAAGAAACATTAGGACACAGTACAGCTATTCTGATAACAGAAAAACGTTTGTCAAAAACATAGTGGGTAGGGAAACAAGTTCTTCTTTCTGAAGAAGAGGAGTCATAGGGTGAATGTTTTCTGTTCTTCATTCTCTTTGAAATGGGACAAAATGTGTGCAGAGGTTCTGGCACAGAGGAAAGGCAGTAACACCAGAAAGAAATGGAAGAAATACCAAAAAGGCACAGGAACATCTTTCTAGGGCCAACATTGACATCTCCTGTAATAGGCTGTCATAGCTATAAAGCTACTATAGATATAAGCAGAACTAGGGTTACACAGGAAAAGTGTTATTAAATTTCATGTACATCAAAAACCCAACAAGTTTTTTGCAAGACAAGTTGTTCTTTGCTGGGTTTAAACCAGAAGCAACAAGTCTTTAAAATAAATGCAGTTGTTGAACTTAGCTTGATTAAACTAACTTAATGCACTTAATATTCTCCATGTTAAGGAGATGGGTACCTCTGGAATAGATAAGGATGTTACAGTTAGTCCCTATGGAAAAACAAGGGAGGCAATGGCCTTCAGAGTATAGTACACAGTTTGACCTAAATCCAGTTTATAACTTACATCAGTAATTTATTAAGTAAAATAATCATGTATTAGGCTTACCTAGGACAGAGGCACATTAGATTTTAGAGAAGTACTGACTTTCTCTTAGAGAAGTAGAGCTGTTTAGGCATACGGACCACAGGAGACTTTCTGTTAGAACACCAACCCCACATCCTTCAGTGAGACCCTTAATTTCCACTGACACATCTCTCACCTAACCCAGCTTTGACTGGAACCATTCTCCCTGGTTCACTGCATTAGTGCTGCTAATTACACCAGCTACTCTTACCAAACGTATCCATACAGGTAATTAAAATCAGCCAACACACTTGGCTGATTTTGGCTCCTCAACTAAAGCGAGCAGGGATCTACTTACAGGTGAATTAGCCAGGGGCACCCTTGGCACACATAAGATCTCAGATCCCTTCGCACACCACGTATTGTTTTTTTTAACACGCCTACATCCGCACAGATGTAAGCGTGGAGGGCTTCTACACTGTAGTGAAGCACCAGAGGTGTTACAACGGCTTAGCAGACAGATTTCTTTCCGAGAGCAGACAACTTCGCCAGCATGGAGGGGCTGGCAGAGGTGCCAATGGTGGTAGCCAAGTGGGCTCTCACAGGCTGCCGGCACTCCCCAGGCACAAGGGCAGAGCTGAGGCCAGCATCCAAGCCAGCTAGCCAAGGGGATGAATGGCTGATCACGCAGCCACCCGAGCTGAGGCTGGCCAGCATGAATTTGCTCACTGCATCTGCAGGGTGTGTGACACCCCCAAAAATACCCCACAGCGGCCCTGTAGCCACGGGCGTCCAAGGGCTGAGGTGCAGCAGTGCCCTCCTCGCCACCTGGAAGACGCTGGACTGCCTTACTCTCCCTCGGCGCACCTCATTTGCCACCCCAATTAGCGTCATTAAAAGAAACCCCAACCCCAAAACAACGCTAAAGGCGGTTTCCAGCTGCGGTGACCGGCTCCTCCCCCTCCCTCGGGGCCGCCTCCCGGGGACGCGCCGCTGCCCGCCCCGGCCCCGGCCCCGCCGGCGGGACCTGCCCTCGTAGGGGCGACAAGAGGCCGGGAACGCGCCTCCCCACGCCGGGCGCAACCTGCCCCGACTCCCAGCCCCGGGATCCCCGCGGCCGTGGGTACCTCTGCCTGCCCGGCGTGGTGTAGCCCGGTGGCTCCGGGGCGGCCGAGAGGAGAAAACAGACCGAAGGGAGCGAACGGCGTAGCGAGGCGGGGCGGGGCGGCCCAGCCTTTATGCCGGCAGTCCGCCCCCGCCGCAGGGGCGACCGGATGCCCGGGGGCGGAGCGGGAGTGCTCCGCGGGGGCGGGAGGCTGGGCCGGGGACTGCCGCTGGATGAGCTGTGGCCCGGTGGAGGGAGCGGGTGGAGGGGCGGTTGTCAGCCTCCGCGCTCGGCCCGGGCAGGCGACAGGGAGCTGCGGGGCCGGCCCCGGTAAGGGGAGCCGAGGCCCGGGACCCGTGAGGGCGCTCGGCCGCCTCAGCGCCTCGCTGGGGCCGGAGCAGGGAGAAGAGCCCTAAGGCCGGAGCAGCTTGTGGGGCGGGGGTGCTCGGGGCAGCTCCCCTTACCCCCCGCCGCCTGCTTTGCTTTTAAAAAATAGCAGTGTTTATTACGTCCTTTTGATTTTTGTGAGGGGAGAAGTAATGTCTGTTGGAGAAGCGGTGGAGTGGGAGAAGTTGGATTTTGTGGGCCGGGTGCAGGTGGGCTTCAAGGGGAGCTGGAGGAGGGGTGGTGCTGAGGGAGAGGAGGGCGCCCATTTTGTCCTGGGAGCAAGTTTGGAGAAACCTGTTGAGCTCTGGGAGGTGCAGGACTTAGGGTAGCCCCTGTGAAGAAGTCACTGAGCTTGGGGTGGTTGTGGCTTCACGCAAAGAGACCTGCACCGGAGGGTACGCTTGGGTTTGAGGACATCTGTAAGGCCAAGCCCTGTGTGAAGCCATGCTTCCGGAAAAGGTTTAACTTGGCAAATGTGGCCCTTCCTGGGTGGTGTCCTCTCAAGGGAACTAAGGGAATTCTTATTCCCCGGAGAACACATTTGAGCTTGCAAAACGTGTTCTAGCTGTAGTCAGAGTCACGAGTTTGCTAATTCGGTGCTCTGTATTTACTGCTATAGATACCTATGTCTCTTAGAGCAGCATTGTTTTGGAAGGTTTTTCTAACTTGCTCGTCCTTAGGCAGCAGAACTGTAAGGTGCTGAATGTTCACAACTTCAAGGAAAGGTTGTATGAGGAGAGGATGCTTAGTACCACCAGAAAAAAACATGACTGAAGGTATTTTCTTGGCACTGAGATCATTAATATTCCTCCTTTCCAGCTTGGCATGTTTGTGTTGCTGTTACACTTCTGTAGAAGTTCGAGAACACAGCTTTCTGAATGTTATTTTCACCTGATGAATTAAACAAATGCTTCCTCATGAAAGACTAGATTTAATTGAACTGAAAAGGAGGCTGAAGGGAGACATTATCGCTCTCTACAACTACCTGAAAGGAGGTTGTAGAGAGGTGGGGGTCGGTCTCTTCTCCCAAGTAACGGGCGATTGGACAAGAGGAAACGGCTTCAAGTTGCCCCAGGGGAGGTTTAGACTGGTTATTAGGAAAAATTTTTACACTGAAAGGGTTATTAAGTACTGGAACAGGCTGCCCAGGGAGGTGGTTGAGTCCCCATCCCTGGAGGTATTTAAAAGACAGGCAGACATAGTGCTTAGAGATATGGTTTAGTGATGGTTTTTGTCAGAGTTAGGTTGACGGTTGGACCAGATGATCTGAAAGGTCCCTTCCAACCTACACGATTCTATGATTATAATATATTGCACAATAAAGAATATGGAACAGCAATTCATAATCTAAGCTTCTTTAGGCAGCTTTAAAAGGCTGCTGTTTGATCCAGTAATCTCCAAAGAAATTTTGAAACCCTCTTGTGCACAAACATTTTCCAGGAGAAAGGGTGGAGAGCACGCTTGGCGATACATACTGGTGAGGGAGCAGGTTGCTTTATTTGCTTGCTTGTCTTTGAGCAAAAGGCTCCCCCTAAGAAGAGCAGGGGTTTGAAAGGTCCTGTGCTGTTTAAATAAATACTTGTCTTGCTGTACTCACCACAGTAATGCTGACACCAAGCAGGCGTTTAAGCCCTTGAAAGAATGGCAGTTAATTCCCAGGACACAAATGCTATGCAACAAATGCACCCTTCGTCAAAGACGATTTTAATCTTTGACTAACTACAATATGAAGGATTAATATCTTCCTTCTCAGCTAAAGGTAAAGCACGCCGGTGCTTACACTTCAGCCTTTATCACTACATGCCCAGTTGGATCACATCTCTTAGTTAACATTGCTATCTATGTGTATAGGTAATTGTGTTTGACGATTGCTGAGAGGTAAGTTACTTAAATCTCTACTACTCTGAGCAAAGTTCATGAAATTCAGCATGTGGACACACACGTGTTATCATGAGTCTCAGGTTTCGTACACGGGTGACAAGGCCAGTCCTGAAAAGGGACAGGCCACCGCTAGAACAGAGCAAGTTATTTCAGAAAGTTTTCTGGAAGAAACATTAGGACACAGTACAGCTATTCTGATAACAGAAAAACGTTTGTCAAAAACATAGTGGGTAGGGAAACAAGTTCTTCTTTCTGAAGAAGAGGAGTCATAGGGTGAATGTTTTCTGTTCTTCATTCTCTTTGAAATGGGACAAAATGTGTGCAGAGGTTCTGGCACAGAGGAAAGGCAGTAACACCAGAAAGAAATGGAAGAAATATCAAAAAGGCACAGGAACATCTTTCTGATGAAATTGGAGATTGGCTGCCGCTTTCTTTTTGTGGGCTGTATTATTTACAGTGGCTTGCTTAAGGAAGTGTAAAAAAAACCCCACATTCATTTAATTTTCAAAAAAGTTTGAATAAAATATGTGCTTTGTAGTAATACTTGGAAATTAATAACGTTTAACATTCAGGCTGACCTTGTGATCAGAGTTGGAGGCTAGATGGTGGGAGACCTGGCTCCTTTCCCCAGCTTGTAGAAAGATTTCCTGCAAATAATAAACTCACTGAATAAAACTTGTCAAAATAAAACTCATCAAACACCTTGAGTTTACTAGTCTGTATGACAAAAGGCTAAAATTAGCCTTAAGGTAAAGAAATCCTTTTAAAGATGGCCAAGTTAGTGTCTTCCAGAATCTGGGGTCAGGGAAGACCCAAGTGGAATCATTATTCTTGATTCAAATCCAGAAATGGAACTACCTATTTTGTATTAGAAGAAGAGGTCTCCCTCTTGCCACACCTTATTTTTGGGCCAATTTGTGAGTGTTGGCAAAATTGCAGGAGTGCAGAACTGAGACTGGCATCCTTTGTGCGTTTTTGTGTAACATCGTGTTGGATGTTTTCAAGGAACCCAAGGACGTTCAAGTCACACGAACAAGTTTGAGGAGCTTTGTAAGTGCTCTCACTTTTGCTTGCCTGTAGTACTTGTGCTACCTAAGTGTGCTGCCGGGCTGTAGACGTTTTTTACCGAGGGCTATTTTGGCCTACATTAATTTCCAGAGAGCTCTTGGCACTTGTTGTCGGATAGATATTGGCACCTCTAGTGGAACAGTGTAACCATGAGCACACTAAATTGCTATTTATGCTTCATGTGAATCTGTGGTAGTATCTTTATTATACTCACCTGACTTCATCTCCATTTAATCTTCATTATGGTTGTGTCACAACAAATGAGGATAAAGCAGATAGAGTAAGGGTTGGTCTAAGCTGGATAAATGCAACTGAATGGTTACTAGGATACTCATCCGTGCTTTAGAACTATAAACAACAACAACAGCCTGGCTTCTTTTTGGAGCCATATTCTCCTAAAAGCGCTCTCATCTTTTTTGTTTTTTTTTCTTTTTATCACAGCGCTCAGAATATGATAAATAGTTTAAAGCATTAATTACCCCTCACCTACCCCAGCCGCTGAAGCGGAATAGCACAATATGTTAAAGGAGAAGCCGCTGCCCAAGCATTCACACACCATTCATGGTGTTGTACACACACACGCTTACGCTCAGGTGCTTCCTCCTTGTTCAGGCTCAACCCTAACTTTCCCGCAGCAGAGTCTCAGGAGGCAGATTTTATAAAATAATTACCTGAATTGAAAGGTACAGCAGCAAGGACAGCCTGGGCTGGGTACCTCCAAAGAAAGGGACCTTGGACAAAGAAATCCCTGGGCAATTATACCCTTGTGAGCCATACACCCGCCCCTCACACACCCTCCACGTGCTGCCCACGCGTCTTTTAGTCCAACGGTGATTTTTGGTCTGGGGTCTTCTGACATCTTATTGGATTCTTTTTCTGTGTCCAGGCAGGCAGGCTCTTACCTTGGTGATTTGCAGTTTCAACTGAGGGTTGAAGCTTCCTCGTCTTCTGTTTTACGCTCCTTGTGCACCTGCACTCTCTGTCAGAACATGGGGAACTGAAGAGTCCCAGACTTGGGAAGAACACTACCAAAACACTGTGACATCAACATCTTTTCCATACTAAAAGACTAAACACAGCACTGTACCAGCTGCTAGAAAAATTACTAAGAAAAATAACTCAGTTGCGGCCTAAAGGCTTCAGCAAGTCTAGCTACTCATGCTAAGTAAAACTAGGCAAACAGCACAGATCATGCCATATTATAATCCTAAGTAATTTGTTCTAATTAAAACTTATTTATGCTAAACAACTAATATCCCTCAACAAATACGCTTGTAAACAGTCTGATCTTCCTGCTTTCTTTTAAGTGGCAAGAAGTAGGAAAGGCAGTACAGGTCATACCACTGGTGCCTATATACTGTGATTTATTCCGTATGTCTACTGTGAAACTTGTAAAATCCTAATAATTTTCCCATGGCAGTGTCAGCTGCTTTAGCAATTGCAGGTACCTTATTGCAATTGCAGCCTACACAAGCTTGTCCTTAGTCACCTTTTGCAACTGGCCAGAGAGGAGTGGGTCTTACTTTGAAAACTAGTGCTTTGCTAATAGAAGTCAAATGTCTCCCATGTTGCCTATGAAAGAAGTAGGGCAAACACCACTAAGCCAGAATTCTTCAAAACTGACTTTTTTCTACTTATTCCAGCAGAAGAAAAACAGCTGAGGCAAAGGAGACTCCAGTCAAAAGGAAGGATCATCATCCTGAAGACAGAATACTGAGTTACATCCTGAATTTTCATTTACCGTATGAGTTTCCCTTGAGTTATATTTATCCTCTAACGGGAGTTTATTGAACTCTAGTTCCTTCTATCAGCGGATTGAAAATACAGGAATTGTAGAAGTGACAAACTATTACCCACTGGTGCCCCATTCACTACATGTGGGAAGAGTGCCAAGTCCAGTTAAGTGAGAGTGAGGGGGTGAGATGTGCTGCACTAACATCTTCTGCTCAAGGTATTTACTACATACACAGCAAATATAACCAGCAGCTTAGTGCACGGAATAGCATGCTTCTACCCCTTGCAAATCAAATTAAGAAGGGAAAAAATCCTCACGGGAAGAGGAACATGCCCGCACTAAGTTACCATCATGATGTATCCATTGGATGCCCAGATCCCAGAGTTCACAGCCTGTTAAGTAACTGTTTACAGTGTGATAGTTGGTGTCAGGACCTGACGCTTTGTCTTTCGTTCCCCGAGCATTTTACTGCAGCATGGTGAACCTCAACAGAACTGGTAAAACCCTGCCAAGAAAATATTTGGGGTTTGCTTTTTCATCCGGGCCAGCTCTGTGATCAAATTTACTATGTGCCCAGACAGCACAGAGGATTGCGTGGGAAGAGTGTGCAAAACAAGACTAACTTACTTGGAGTTCCCATGGGTTGTGAAAGTGTGGCATAGGCAGAAGCCTCTAACCTTGGCAACTGGTAGCATTATAGATAGGGGTGTGTCTCATACTACGTTCTTTACACAGACAGGAGCGCTTGTTACGTTAGTCCTCTAATGCTCAAGTCCAATTATTCCTTGTGGATGTAGGTGGCTACATCAGCTCTTAGGATTAACTGGTGTTTGCTGATGGTAAAAGCAGTGTATGCCCCTCAGTCATGGAAACCTGTGCCAGTCTCTGTTATGGTAGGGTTATGACGATGATGGTGTGAAGGATTTAAATACAATAATTGTTTATAATTTCTTCATCAGATCTGCAGAGCCTTGAGTCATGGTGGACAAACATAAGTATCTGGCCTTGTTGATAACTACCCTCGCCCTGCAGTATAAAAGTGGATGGCAGCAGCAGCGTCACCGCTTTGAAGCCGTATTTGCCCAGGGCGCTGAACTTTATTGAACTCCCTGCTATGGGGATGGAATTGGCCCACTCTGATCCCCTCTGGTGCAGAAGCGTTCAGGCTGTTGATCCCAAACATGCTTTGGCATGAACCGGCTGGGAGCGGCAGCTGAGGGCTCACTCAGGTAAGCAGGCAGCATTGGCTGCGCTGGCGTCTGCCCCCAGAGCTGACCCATTTAATTCAGAAAGAAAACATGCAAGTAATTCTAGTGTGATACAGAAACGTTAAGAGCCTATGCTCAAATATTGAGTATGTGTCCAAGTGGCCTTGGATACGCACTCAAATCAGGGCCTCATCTAGCAGTGTCATGTTCTCTGATCCCTCCACTAGGATTTTATTTGCAAATGCACAAGCTATAACTGAGGCGCAACAAATATAGATAATCAGTAGCTTGCCATTGTTGGCTGCAAAGAGATTGCTGCTGTGTAGCTCTGCTCACTGTTTTTGCGTGCTCCCCTATGCACCTGTGATATGTATTCCTCATAGTATCTACTTTTCAGAGAACCTGCCTGTACTGCAGGAGGAAGCGGCCCACAAGAGAGTTACGTCCTTTCTCCATGAAAAAAAATGTATTTGTGAGTGGTTACTTGGGTAGATTGGGCTAAAACATCATTTCCAATAATATAATCCTCACTGAATAGTAAACAGACTATAAATAGTAAACGCTATACAATAGTAAACAATAATGTAATCCTCACTAAATAGTAAACAGAGTGAGGCAGCTTCCTACCATTTGTGACTTGGAAAAATTTCTTCCTAATAAAAAATAATTCAAGGTTTCTGACGTGAAAAAATTAGAGACACAGCAGGGAAGCAAAACTAGCAAAAGAGATCCAAGGTCTGTAGTGATGTTTGGGAAATGAGGCAGCAAGGCTGATGATAGCCAGCTAACAGAAAGAAAAGTTAGCAAGGTTTTAATTAATTGTGTATGAAAGCAGTGGGTGGGAGAGTGTGTTCTAATACAGGAATAAGCAGGGACTGGAGGAGAACAGGGGATGGAAACAGCAGGGTATAACAAACCAGAGAACTAATTTAAACCTCCCTGCGCTGGGGGGAAGACTCCAGGTGAGGCCATGATGAATACCTCATCTGGGCTTGCAGATCTGTGCCTGGATGGAAAATTGGGGCAGCCTTGCAGGTAGGCAGGGGCTGCATGTGGAGATAAATGACAGGGGGAGAAGAAAACAGATAATGATTCTGTGCCAGACCTAATCTTAATTTCTCTGCTTTTCCTTCTTTTTGAACTCTGTTGCTTTTTGTCTTGTTTTAGATGGTAAATAGTCTGGAGGCAGTGAGGTGCAGAACTTTCAGTGTACTCTAATGCACTCTGTAACATGTGGTCACTAATTCTCTGAGTGTTCAGCCTCATTCCATACTTGTATCACTGTAAACTACCATAAAAAAGGAAACTTGTGCTTTCCCCCCACATCTTTCATTACTGTGTGTCGTCTTACAGGCCTCAAGGAGATGAGAGTTTCTAGCTCTGTGTACTGTGGTCTCTTGGACATCTGCTGATGTGATAATTAAGCATCAGGTTTTTTGGCTATTCTGAAGAAATCCAGAGCGTACTTGCATGTCCTGTGATAGTCAGTTTTGGCTTGTGTATTTCTCAGAAGTTGAGATAATGCTGCAAATGGCTGTGAGAGGAGTAAAGGCTGCAACACTTCTCTGCATTAATTGTTGATCTGTAAATTGAAGAAAAATGCTATGAAGGGAAAAACTGCTGATACTTTTATATTAACTTTTATGTCCATGATCTCATACGTAGTTACCAGATGCAATGACATTCACCCTTGCATCTCTACTGTTGGCAGAATCCCAGCACTGGCGCTTTTGGATTTTAACTTGCCTTTTTCTCTATAATTTCTAAATTATTAGGGTCTTCAGCTGCACAGAAAATCCACACATAAAAACCTCGGTGAAACCATTTTGTCAGACAACATGTAAGTTCATGAACGTTGATCATGAAGTATTTACAGGAGTGCGCTGGCTTGTACTAGGTTTCACTGCCTTGCCCTGGTTGCTTCGGAAGAGCCCCAAACCTGCTACTTTCTGAGTGATCCAGCTGGTATCTGAGGAACCAGGGATTAAATCACCTTTGCTTTGCCAGGTTTGGTTCAAACTTAAACGTCATTCTCCCCCATCAACAGATTTCGATTTCTACGGTCCACTTAATAGTTATTTGAGTTGAACAGCTGCCCGAAAGAAGATAAGGCCTGATTTCCGCCAGGGGGTTCTGGATGTGCCTCAGTGGTACACGCTTATGCTGCATGGTACACACGATACTACGTGCAGTGCAAGCCACTGTTTTCACGATGTAAAATTCTGATCTAAATCAGGGAGATTATTTGTATTCAGGACTTTGAGGTCTTGAATACTAACGAGGCTATTGGTTAGAGAGTGAGAGAGCATAAGGAAAAAGACATTTCGAATATAAAAGCGGGTGAAAAAATCCTGTCTACCTCTTTCAGACACATTTCCCAACACTTTTGTAAGCTGTACAACATTTTGGTGTATATTAATTACTATATTTACATTTTGTTAATTTTTTATATCAGTTTGCCTACATTTATTTGAAATGCATCCACTGCATTTGTTAATATATTTTTCCTACAATAAACTGTTGTATCTTTGTGTATTTGTATTTTAAAAAGTCACTGTTGTCATACTCCAGCTCTGATTTTAATTCCTATACCTGGCTTTTGAGGTGTGAAATTGAGCATCATGTCGTTAGGTGACAAAGGGCTGATGCGCTTGATACCACAGCAACACAAAGGGGTATGATAAAAAAACCCCTCACTTTCTAAAATACATTAACACCAATGAATTTTGTGAAGAAAGGAAACCTGTCCAGGAGATCTTTACTCTCAGCTAACCCTAAGGAAAAAGCTTATCACTGCTTTGGTAGCCCTTTATCTTTCATTGTATTTTATACTAGAAAACCTAGAAAAACAGGGCTCAATTAAAACTTTTTTTCCAGAAATTACTTTGAATAGCCACAGGAGATTTTGACTTCTGTGATGTATTTTTTTTTTTCAGATATCACCTAGCTAAGTGTGAAACTTCACCCACAGAGAATCCTATGAAATCAGCTCAATATTACAGAGGCAGAATTATTTTCCCCTTTTCTTTTGGTTACTTCTGAATGCAGGATACGATCTTAGCACTCACTTGTATATTTCTCATTTATCTGAATATGAAGTAGGTTCCTAATATTTTCTAAAATGTCTGTATTTCACAGTGCTCATTTAATTTCTGAAATATTTTTCTGTTCTAGACTCAAAATCTATAATGTGTTAATTCCATAGCTCAAAGCCAAACAAAACCATTTTTAAAAAGCTTCACTGTTGCCCATTTAACTTCCTGTAGCTAAAAGGTAGTTCCACTAACGTTAATTTCCTCAGCCTCCTTCCCATTCCCTGAAAATTACACTTGGACAAAACATGATTACTGAACCTGGTTTTAGACTGGACTTTGTTTCAAAATCTGTCAGACTGGCAATCACTTGCTCTCTAAACCCAAAACAATTGTTTCTGAATTAGGGAAAGAGCTGTGGGAGCATTGGGAAGAATGTGAGAGTTAACACGTGAAATGAAGTAATAGTTTTTCAGGGAAGAAATAAGTAATAAATAGAAAGCAATGATCATGCCATGATTTAATCCATAGCACACTCACGTCTTCAACCCTGAGTGAAGACTAATTCTCCTGCATCTTCCCCCTATGTAGGATCTAGTAGAACTTGAAAGGTACGCAGAAGAGTGATAAGGCTCATTACAGTATGCAATAGTGTTTGCTTAAGAGACGTTGCAACAGCTTGGAAGCGAGTTGAAAGGGGAGGGGTGTGATAGAGGAATATAAAATTCCTAATGGCATGGGTGAAGTGAATGATTGTTCAGTTTCTGACAATAAATAAGTAGGTAATAACAAGTCAACACCATCCTGAAGTTATAAATAGAAGTAATTGCCCTTACACTGGAAATCAGACTGATTTGCCTGCTGCAAATTTTAACCCTTTTATGCAGGTTGTTTATAAAACAAATGCATACCCATAAAAGTGTACTTATTAACCAGCGTTTCTAGTAATTGCCTACCAGAAGCCCCTTTTCAGTGATTAGCAGTCAGCCAAGTTATGTATTGGACACTTCATATAAAGTGATTGTGGAGAATGTTCTTATTGATCGGAGTAGCAATTTGAAGAAAAAAGCATTTCATTTCAGAAAGCTAAATTACATAGCTGATCCGGCATGACTGATTCGTGTACCTATACAGTATTGGCTGTGACACAGTTCTCTACAGAAGAACAGCCATGCTGTGTTAGAGAAAACATCTATTTAATCTAGCATTTTACTTCTCGGGTAACCAGCAGCACGTACTTAGGAAAGGAGTGTAACAGGGAAAGCATACAAGTGGTATTTCCTCAGTGCCTACAGACACATTCAGTTCAGGGACGACTGAAGCCACAGAAAATAGTTTTGTGTTTAATGGTCCCGATGGATAAATGGAGCAAATGCAGTAGACGTGCTTACCCGTTACAGCAGCTTCTGAGTAACTATGGAAATGGTGCTTTTCTGCCTTTTGATCTCTGGATAATCTGTGTGAATTTCCCCTAAGAAAGACCTTTTGTATGTAAAGTCCATGTTTTCAGTTTGTCCATATTAGTATGTCAACCATGGACATTTAAAGTCACAGGGTTTTATCTAACCATCTGCCTTTGTAGGCATTAGAGTACAGGCACATAATATTTATACTGTGCAATTAGGGGAACCAATTAATTATTGAAGGCACCACTGAATTGGAAAACAATGTATATTAGCCTATCTATCTGCTGCATTTTAAACTGTGATTCATGGATTGTGTCATCTGTGGATCATAATGACAACTAAAAAAGTAAACCTCTTCTCACTGGGCTTAAATTTGCCATATGGGCACCTGTAGCTCCATTAGAAAAATTCTAGGCATCTGCAAAACGAGATGGAAAAATATATGAAGGGAAGATCAGCAAGGAAGATGGAAAACAGCTTCCCATCATGTTCAACAGAGACCTCCATCCTTTTTTTGTCTTTTTTTTTTTTTTTCTTCAGACAACAGGCCACCCAAAACTTGAGAAAAACAGTCATCTACTAACTTTCTGAGCAAAGAAAACCCACAGGCCAGATTGTGCAGTATTGTCCCAAAGGTTTTCAGTTAGAAGCAACTAAACCCAAACCTTAAAGATTCTGTGCTCATTTTCACGTTGTCTGCATTTTTTTATTTGCACTCCCAAATACCCGAGGGTACAGCGTTGTTTCGCTTGTTTATGGTTATTTGATAGCTTGCCTATTTGTAACATTGGGTGAGAAAACAGTGTTCAGGAAAGTATTGCTAAAGAGATGGCTCAGCTACCAACTTCACGTTCCTGGTCTTTCCTAGAAAAGACCAAAAAGCCACAAGAAACAAAAAGATGTGTGATATATCTTCTAATCTCCAGTCACGTAAGAAGTGGGGAAGGGCGTGCTGCCAGTCCTGATGGAGCAGTCCACAGTGTGTGCCTCCCAGGGCCCAACCTTTGTATCTGGAACAAAAGCCCGTACATGCAGTCCCAGCCCATAGGCACGGCGGCTCTTGAACGGCCGTTCCTCCCCAGGATGTCTGTGAAGCGATTATAGAGATCGTAAATTTAATAAATGGTTTTTAGAAGTGGTCCCTGAAGCGCCACAGCCCTCAAGCGGAAGGAGCGGCTTCCCCCTTGTATACAACCACCTGGGAGACAGCTGAACGCCTCCTTCCTACCGACTGGCGCTACCGTTACTGGTCCCAGCAGCGACGGCGNCCCCCCCCTCCCCCCGCTCCCGGGGGCTGCTGGGAAATGTAGTGCCGACGTGGGGCCGCGGGGAGGCGGGCGCGGCCCGGGAGGGGGACGAGGTGCCGCTGGTTCCGTTGGGTGGCTCTGGGCCGAGGGCGGGCGTGGGCGTCGGTATGGAGGGCGCCGCCGTCCCCTGGCCCGGAGCCCCTCCTGGGGTGGCCGGCCTGGGCGGCGGGAGGCTGGGCAGCGGCG
>VXBH01000327.1:0-37107 GCA_013400035.1 Rynchops niger | reverse complement strand
TTTTTTTTTCCCCCCAGGCTGTTGGACTTTCCCTTTTAGCTTTGCACCTACAACAAAAAAACCCCAAAACAAAACGAACTCAACCTTTCCTTCCTACGGTGCACCAAGCCGCTGAGCCTCCGGAAAAACAGGAGGCGGAGGAAGGGAAAAGAACCCCGCCGGCCCCTCTCAACCCCCCCTCACGTCATCCCTTACGCAATAAGCAATGACGTTATATGCCAACCACCGAGCTTTACCGGCGCCAGCAGGTGCCCACCGCCACCCCCACGCTCCCCTCAGGGGCGGCNCAAAATGGCATCTGGTGGCTGCGGCGGAGCAGGCGGGCAGGCCCAGGGCGCGAAGCTCAGTCACATCGCTGAGGGCGGATGAGCCTCCGTATGTCAATGGTGGCAGTTGGGCAACAGGCCCTGAAAAAGCTGTTGGCATCTGATAGAGTATTGCGGGTCCCGAAATGTTTTCCCTGAGCCTAGAGCTGAGGTGTGCCCCTGTGGTGGCATTTCCATGAGTGGGAAGAGCACCCGGGCGCTTACATGTAAGCAGGTTTACACCCTACAAGTTTCACGCTGCCGGGGCTCAGCGTTACAGGCCACATTACAACCAGACCTGCGTCTCCGTGTTGCCGGGGCTGATATCTCGCGTGCCACATCTGTGATGTTTAAGGCTTAAATCATCCACAATTCCTGGCTTGCCTTGTGTTCCCTGTGGCCTTGCCTTTGGTGGTGTCATGCTTTCCTCAGCTCTTGGTATGAGAAACACACAGTCTCCTCCTTTAGGGGAGTCCTTTCTACATCCGGTGAAACAGTTTGGAGATCCTTAGCTAATCCATATTTACTACATGTTGTAATTCTAGCATTCTCATAAGTATCACGTCTTCGTCATTTGGCTGTTATCTCCTACACACCTTTTTAAGGGCAGATTCTCAGCTCTTCTCACCGTTCCCTTTTTGTGCGTTACTATCCTCAGCGCTCCCAAAACTCAACAGTCCTTCCTATTCAGCAAGCTGACCGCTGTTTTATTCTTTCCCCCCTTACTGTCCTCTTCAACTTATTTTATTTCACCTCTTTAAATCTTATAAATCAATTGTCATGGTTTTGTCCAGNGAACAGACAGGGTCCTCCTCAGACGTCGGCCATTGAAGAAGGAGCGAGCCAGAGCAGCCTTGCCCCTTGGATCCCTCAGCTTTTATACTGAGCGTGTTTGTTGCATATGGGATGGAATACCCTGTTGGTCAGTTTTGGGTCACCTGTCCCGTCCGCTCCTCCCTGCAGCTGGGAGCCCTCTACGCTTCTCCGCTTCCGACCCTCTAACAGGGCAAATAATGAAGTGAGCTGGCCTTGGTTGTTATAGCAGTAAGCCTAAGCAAGAGCCTCTGTCACACTGTTCCTTGGTATAATCAGGTCTTATCACTCTGAGAGTGAACAGTGTCTGAACAACATGCTGTTAATTTCAGACTTTAGTCAGTTAGAAGAGGCCCAGCTAAAACATAAAATTACAAATCAGAAATTTGGTTCTGTTTTATCTCAAACCAGGACATCAATCCTTCACTTGCCAGTCCCATTGCTAAAATGGTTATTCGTGTCTCAGTCATTCCCCATTCACCTCAGAAATCTAAGGAAAGACTTTCTACAGTAGGAGGTTGGCCAGACGCTTGAGTATCAGGACAATGAAATGTATAGGAAATTATGAGAGGCTGGTGTCAGATCAGTTCCCATACAGCAAAGCCAGAGAACCTCTTAAGCATGAGGGATACGAGCATGAAGAATGCATTGTTAGTGACCCAAAGGATCTGCTTCTTTCTTCATTCCTTCTCTGAGGTCTGGAAAACAGGGACAGGAGGACCTCTGATGCACAAGCCTGCTGCCCCTTCAGAGGAGGCTGTGTGAGGAGGGGCAACAACAGTAGTCAAAGCTGGGATAATAAAGCACATAGGATCGCGGTTTGCCAGCCTGACTTACACATGTTAGGACTGCAGTGTGAGAGAGCCTTCTGCTGCATGGGCCTGAACAGGAGCCAGTGAGGAGAAGAGGGGTAGCAGCAACATTTTACTGGCATCATTCCTCCTTGGCTGCTTTTCCTTGGCACTGGAAGGCTGCTGGCCTGAATTGTGCCAGCCATTAAGTTACCCACCGTAATATACTAAAAGGTTACAGTAAAGTGCAGAGCTCCTCTAACAAGAAATTATTGGAATACCTTGGTGACAGGCAGAATTCTTTCAAAACCTATACAGATAATGGCTGACTTATCTACTCTTCTTGCTGAACATTCAAATATTTAGGTCTGTCTCCACAATTTGCTAATGTTTGTTGTCCACCTTTGCATCAGTTCTGTTCCTGTTGTATCTCACTACCATATGACTTTTTCTGCATATAATGAAACGCGAATGAAATTTGTGTAGGAGGCAAAGTGCTCAAGAACAATTTGCCCAGAGGCTTGCTTGCTTTGTTTGTTGTGTGGTTTTGGTTTGTTTTTTTTTTTGTTTGTTTGGCTTTTTTTTTGAGAAAAAGATCTGTGTTTCTTCATCTGCCACATATTTATCCTGCTATCACTGTGTTCAGGTGTAATAGGAAGGGAAACCCACTGGGGTTTATTTCATGTACTTCCCTGTAAACCTCTTTCATGTTTGGCAAACTTGCTTTGCCATGTGGAAAATTGATCTGTAACCACTTTGAAACTAGCATGGCTTTTTAACTTCTCCTCTGAAGCGTTTAACACATTCCCTAGCAAAGTTTATAATACTAAACATTATTTCCTGATGGTCCTATAATTAAAAAAAAAATTAATTGAAAGTTTTCTGAGTGCCATAGTTCAGATACAGTGGCTGCTTTATGAGGTGATGGTCATTAGGTGTTGCTGGAAATTACCTCTGTCTGTCCTTTAACAGCATATACTTGATGGAGCCACAGAAAGCCACAAATTAATCACTCTTCATCCAAAAGAACAAAATTGCAGCATTTCAGCACCAAGAGGGTGGTCAAACACTGAAACTAAAGAGGCTTCCTAGAGAGGCGGTCAATGCCCCAAGCCTGTCACTGTTTAAGAGGCATTTGGACAACGTCCTTAATAATTTGCTTTAACTTCTGTTCAGTCCCAAATTGGTCAGGCAGTTGGACTAGGTGATCATTGTAGGTCCCTTCCAACTGATCTATTCTGTTCTAGTCTAGTCTAGTCAGCGAATGAAGAATTATGTTGGGAAGTGTAGTTTTCATCTCGTTCTTATAAATTTAGACATATTCTCGTTACATTAGCTGTGCATGAAATGCCTAAATCTAGGCACTGTTGAATATTTGAAGATCAGCGCAGTACGCAGGTTTCATATTCGATGAGTTAATATGATTCACAAAATAATCTAATTTTAAAGAAGATACATTTGTACTAGTATGGAGGAATTTCCTCAGTGTGTAATTTTATTATTATGGCTAAATCTCCTATGACTGAAATCTTAAGTGAAAAACCTACACAGTGACGGGCGTGTGACTCCTTGAGGAGCTGAGCCAGCAGTTGTCTATCCTGAACAGCTGAGCCAGTGCTGTCTGGTTTTCAGATCTAATGCCCAGACTAATCAGTCCTTACAGTGGAGCTATTACAGGTCTATGTGTTCTCGGCATCTTGTCTCTGGTGTCCCTTTGTAGAAAGTCCCTGTGCCAAATTTCTACTTTCATTTGGTTTCTCCTGTTTCTTCTTTATGAATGAATCCTGTGAACTTCATCTTGTGTGTTCTGACACGCCTCCTGCATAGGTGTAACGATGCATTCCTTCATTTATTTAGGACCTGTAGCGACCACAGTAAAAGACACACCAAGATATTTAACATATAATAAAATGACACCTTAATTTGATTTATTACCAAGACAAATGGGACAAATGTAATGAGGAAGTTCCGGGCTTTCATATTCGTGTAATTAAACGTGTGCGAAACGGAGCAGGCAAGGTTGTCATCATCCTGTGTTCAGCCTTACCTAACCTCACTACCGTTCCAGTTCCTGGTGACTGTCTCTCAAGGCCTGACAGAACTGGAGATGAATAGAAGACATCAGAGATGAGAAGGCTCAGAAGTGTAATATGAACCGGAGCTCACCATGGGCAGAAGTCAAAATGCCACCTTAGATTTGAAACAATATATATTTGTTGCCTCATACAGGCTAAGATAACTTTGTATCAGCAGTAGCTAGATTTATTTACCTCATATAGGTCAATATAGTTTAGTCATAAAATATATCCCATCACCTTGTACAGATACACCCGTAAAATAACTTTATACTATTGTGAAAGGGAGAAAAGAAGGGTTCTTTTCCAAGGGAATGTTCCTCTAGCCCTAAGCTTGTGTTCACCGTGTTGCACACCTTCTCTGAGACTTAGGTGTGCTAGGAAGGGAAGATTTTCTTCCCTTGTGGGTTATTTTTCTGTTGGTACTTGAAGTAAATTGTTAATTTTTAATTTAAACACATTTCTTTTCTTTTACATTTATTTTCCTTCTTTGTTATCCACAGTTATACATGTCCTACACTCCATATTATTGTAATACTTGAACTTTTAATGTCTTTTCTGTGCAGTCCTGTTCTTTGTTTACTGATGTGAAAATGCAACTTTTAGGGGCTTTCATTTTTCCAATAAGAGCACAGTACTAGGTGTTTCTTGTGAAAATTAGACACTCTTTTGCAAGTCCTGCGCACAAGCACACAAGCACATTAGAGTTTCACCAGCTGAATAAAAAAGGTGTCCATTAAAACTTCTTCCATTTCTCTACGGCCTGTTGAGGTTTCACTTTGTCTATTTTTCAACACTTGGAAGCACAGTTGCAGGTCAAAACTCAAAGTGGCTACAGTCTTTGCAGGATGTTATTTTCCAATACTCCATATCAGTTTCAAATGCCATCATGTTTCTCTTTACAGAAAAAACGTACATATTTTGTACTCTACAGAATAGTTTGCACAGGTAAAATACAAGCTTGTTTGGCTTATGACTAAGTTTACAGCAAACAAGAACACCATGCATAAGCTCTTAAACCGGAAAACACAGGGACAGCAGTGCGTTATAGACTCATGAGAGATAAAGTGTCTCAATTTTTCTGAATGGGATGGTTGCACAAGGGAAGAGAGGATTCCGTGCAGAAGGGTGAGGGGGAAGTGAGTGAACTTGTGATTTAAAAAGCTTGGTCATCAGCTCAATAATCCTGCTGGTTTCACTGCAGAAAAATGTGTTAACACACTGTCAAAGTTGCTCTGTAATGTCTCATGCTCTTTCAGGATGTGCAGTTCAATAACACTCTGTTCTCTGAAAACCAGAGGAAGGAATCAAGGTACATGCTAATGCAACCTTAGCTCTGTCTCCTGGAATGGACAATAATCACTTGGAGTTGTCTGCTGGTATCCAGCTGTGTCCTCATCTTTAGATGATGCTGAATTGAGGGATTAGGGGATTATCTGGAGCATTTTGAGAGAACTGTTATTGGGCCATGAGATGATTGACCCCATTTATATGATCAAAAGAAGACAAGAAAGATTCCCTAAGGAATCCAGAATGGCCACAGCCAAGTTTTATACCATGTGTCAGTGGTGGACTCCCATGGCCTTGTAAGGGCTGCTGATGAACAGGGGAGAGAAGGTTGTAGGGATCCACAGTGTGGACCTGTGAAAGTATAACTTTGTGTAAGAGTTATGTCGCTGAGAATAGAATAAACAGTTTTAAAATTTAACAGGGTTAATTGTGGGTACCAGACTAAAAGCTTGAGTGCACAGTTTTGTGGGACGTTTTGGTTTAGTGTGTTTTATGTAAACATACGGTTAGATTTATCAATAAGTTGGAAACCGTGTCAGAGCCTCAATTCTAGAACAATATCTATAATTTTCACAGGCAAAAATATATTTATGTGAAATAAACTACAGTTGCTCAAAGAGAGCAGAACTTAGGTGTTTTGGGTGTGTATCTTAACTAGTTATTGCCTGAATTCAGAAGTCTGAGTGACACTGAACTCAGTGCATGGTTGATATGTGATCCTAGTCTGATCTTTCCTCTCCTTGTACACCTCTCTGTAGTGGAGCAGGGCTAATGGTCATACTTTGAAGTAGCTAAAATATGTTAGGACCAGTGAGAGAAACAAAATATTTGGTCTAATTCTGCCAAATCCTGACAGCGTATTGGGGACATCCCTCTCCTTTCCACTTAGCTGCTCACCTTTCCCCCAAGTACCTCGTCCTTACACCTGGCAGCATTCCCAGCTCACCCTCTTCAATTCCCATTGAACTGTTGCACGTGGCGAAGTTGTAAGTGTGTAAAAAGCTGGTGCTTTCCGTCTCGCATTTTCTGTTACTGGACATACCATAGACATCAGTTTAGTTTGGAATTCAGTAGTTCTGGGTTACCTGGGGTACCTGATGTTCTCCATCTGGAGAAGCCTCTTATAATGGGGTGATTAGCTTGATTGTTTTTCTTTGGAAAGGAAAGGGTTCAGCCTAGTGAATTTGTACCAAGATCTGATCAAAACAGAGAATGAATTGCAGTAGTTGAATCACTACGTCGATTGGAGTAGATCAGTGGGTTGGTTGGAAGATGCGTGCAGACCAGTGACTCCTCAGTAATTTATGCACAGCACAGGTATGTTAACAAAGAACTTGTGATCACTATAGTCACCCAAATCATGTATAACCATATGGGAATAAAGTGCTCCAGGAAAATAAGAAATAAGAGCTCAAGATTTTCTGGCAGCAGCTTCTGGATGAAACAGAGCTGAGATCTGTGATGGCTTGTGAGAGCTCTGTCTCCTCTGTGGTGAAGAGGAGGCTTATTTAAATCTCATGAAACTGGAATGTACTGTAGTTCTGTTCTTCCCAGTCTGAGGGTTAAATATGCATTTCCTTCAATGTCTCTCCAGCTAACATGAAAATAACTTCCATGTGTCACTTCTTTTCTCTTTAAAAATATCCCCAAGTACTTGCATATAGTTTTAATTTTTTCATTTCGGTATCTTCTGGGTTAGAAGAGCTACTCTGTTCTTTCTTCGGTGCTAAAGAACAGCAGCCTTCCAATATTCAACCGGTGTCTTAAACTCCCAACACCTTTCTGAGCATTAGTTTTGATAAGTTATTTCACGTTTCTATTATGTAGATGAAGAAACAAGGAGTGAGGTAAAGTCCCTTTGTGGGGAGCACAGGGAAAGCTGGTTGTCAGTTTGGGTTAGGACCCCAGGGCTCTCATCTCACAGGCCTGGCTTCTGATCATGATGACACATTACTAACCAGGATGTCTTTTGGCTGCCCTGCTGGTATTCCAATCAGGAATATTTGGCAGAAAGACATAGAAGTTACTTTTCCATACTTTTGGGGAAGAGTTGAAGGAGACAAGAGAGTGAAACTCAGGGAAATGCAGGAAGAATTGAGTCACTGCCAGCTCCAAGAGGCAGCCAACACTTGGCCAGTCCTCCCATGCTATCTCGAGAGGGTGCTGTCAAACCCGCAGGAGCTATGGAGAGGAGACAACAAGGGTGTGAGCTAAGTAGCCTGAGCTGGGCATGCAAGGCTGGACTGAAGGTATTGTGGGGTCCTCCCTTGGTGGGCAAGAGCTGGAAGAGTTGCACTGAGGAGCAGAAGGGATGCAGGCGAGGGAATGGGGGTGCTGTGATGCTGCTGCTGGGGAGGTATAGGGCATTGTGCAGGGCCAATTACTTGTGCTGCCCACGGAGCAATTTATTGTTTAGGAGTTCTGATTACCATTCAGAGAAAGAGGCGAGAAGAAAACAAGGGTGGCAGAGAATAGTTCTGTTTCTTTTTGTGATGAAGTGGGATTTCAATGAAGGGTGCAAGATCACATTTAGGGCAAATATAGCTTTGCTGGCTCTTTCACCAAGAATGTTTTGAAGATGAGATTACTAGATTCTGACAGAGCTGTCTGTCTCCATGGACAGGAGCAGGCTATGGAGGGGACAAATGCAAACCCAAGTTTTCATTTTGACTAATGCTGTTTTCTTAGGACTTGCCTGTACTGGGACACTCAGGAATGTTGAAATGAAATAAACTGATGCATATATGCTAAGTTGCACTAAACCTCTATGCGGATGCTCTCATTTGTTGTAATTTAGGTCATGATATCTTAGCCTACTGTGAAATAAAACAGCCTTTCTTCTGAATAAAAATGTAATAAAGCCTCACTTATATACATTGACTAGTTAATTTGTCTTGACTAGACATTTTCTTTATCATCCACATGTAAACGAAGCCTGAAGTGAAGACAGTACTGAGGTCACATTGCTTGGCAATGAAGATCCCAAGCTTAGCTGAGAGTGGTGTTAGGGTACGATAGGACCAGACATCGACTTCTCTTTAGGAAGCCCTTGTTAACACAAATCTAAAAATATCTGCTTCTTGATGCAAACAGTCACATCTATTATAGAACGTTTCAATCTGCCTTTTTGAAAAAGTTTATAGTGAGGCAATTCCAGAAATATTTGGAGGCTTCATATTTCCTTGATCCCAGCCAAATTGGTTTCAGGCCTCATTATGGTAGGGAAACTATAAGACTGTCTGTCTTATTAGCTTACTGGTAATAGCCAAAGACTGAGTCTACATATCAATTATCTACAAAAAGTAGGGCCAAGAAGTTTAGGGAAATCCATGGTAGACAAATATACTTCATTGGCAAATAAGTTTCACAAATACACAGGCACTTCTTTCCGTGTGGAAGGTCACAGTGAAAATGACAACTGATCTTGTGTTGCAGGATTTATTGCATGATGCTTGACAAGGTAGAATGAATATGGAGTTGTATCAAGACAAGATATTATAGAAATGACTCCACTAACTGGCAGAGCTCAGAATTTCCTATTTTGTGATAACGGGTAGATACATGACTTTGAATATGTCTCAGACGCTTGCATTTAATTCATTCTGGCCTTTGAAAATACAAAAAGCTGCCAATATGTTGTGGCAGTGATCCCACCTATAGGTAGTCTTGCTTGTCCAGAAACTAAGAAATGTTTCCCACAAGAACAAGAAATAGGATAATTACCATCTTCAATCAGTCAAGAATGCATTTCACACTTTTCATATCAAAAGAACCTCCCTATCTGAAAGGGAATTCACACAGGATGACGAATGTAGGTAACACCCTTGTTTATAAGCGGGGACTGGCTGTATCCCAAAAGTTAATTGAGTTCTGAAGATGGAGATGTGGGAGAACCACAAGCGTTAGCAATAGTTCTTTGAAAGATCCAGAGCTGAAGACTTCAAGGATCTGTGTTTGTCAGCCCATATGAGTATATCTGTCTGTACCTGGATAATATGTCACATTCTCTAAAGAAAATGTTTCTCTAAACTCTGAGGAAAGCAAAATGACAGGTAAAGGGAGAATCAAGAAGTATATGGGTGATAGCTCTAAACCGGAGCAGAACTGTATGGATTTTGTTTGTTCTTTTTCCAAATCATTAGTTGCACTTTAGCAATTGCATGATTTTTTATTCACCAACAGAGAAAGAGTAATATTTAAAAGAATTAGTACTTAAAAAATAGCTGATGCTGAAATATTGAAAATACGTGATCAAAAGGAGATTCCAAGTCAAATAGAATTGTTGCACTAAAAAAAGCAAAGCAGAATTACCAAAAAAAAGAGTAAAGAAATACATTATACACTGAGGCCACCTACTGGGTATTGTTGAATTAGCAGAGCAAATGGTGGAAAAACTGGAAAGAGTCAGTTGGCAAGAGTCCAAAACAAAATAAGTGAACTATCATGGTCTTAAAATGACAACAAAAAAAACAAACCAAAGGAAATAAAAACAACCAAAAAACCACTAGGTGAAAAAAGATATAAAATCTATGTTCTGGAAACTCAGATTTTCTTTCTTACTCGTTAAGAAGTTTCAGAAAAAGAAACTGAACTTGTTATGAGGCTTCATTTTTTTTTTGTGGCTATCAGTCCTCTGAAGGGGTGTTATAATTTTTTCCAATGATAACATGGTCTCTTGTGCTCTAATAAAAGTGACGTGACAGAGCTGGTGCTCAGAGTAATGCAACTCCTTGGATCTAGATTCTGCTATCCTAGCTGGAAAGCCTATCTTCATCTTTCCCCTTTGTAAAAACAAAGTAGGTTGTCCTAAAGTAGTCTTGAAGACATCTTACAAAACAGTTAATTTTCGTGCTTTAAACTAGTCCCATTCAAACCAAATAGTAGAGTTCATCTATGATGGTACGGTAGGAAAAGGGCATTTTTATCTCTTGAAGTGTGGTCAAGAGATTAGAAATGATGACTAACTGTTATATAACTGAGTGATTTCCCTTTAACTTAATCATTAAAATGAATTTAATAACTGGATTTGCTAATTTCAATTTAAGGCAAAGTTACTCTGAGAAGAACGTCGCAGTAAAATTGGCGTGCTAGGCATTGGTCTTATTTAGTTCTGTTAAAACGCAGTTTGTTTTTCACACGGGCACATTTAGTGTATATTCCTCAGCTTTAAAATACAACTCTTCCTGAGCAAATTCATCAGTCCGGGAAAGTCTTCAGACCTTATAAATGTTGGTGCAGAGTCAGGGGATTATGACTGAGTGTAACACACTTTCAGCACTGTCTTGAGGAGAATTTCGTATGAGTGTAGCCAGACTGTAAAACTGAAAGATTTACAAGAGCTGAATGTTCTTGATGTCTGATCTTTTCTACCACTTGACTTGCAAGAACCTGTCAAAGTAGTAGAGTATTTTGGGAGGATGGAATGCCATTGCCAGAAGATACCTGCCTTTTGGGCTCTTCTCCATTCCTTTTCCACAGCCCTTCCCTCTGTTGGTATGGAAAAGTGTGAATGACGAAAGAATGTGTAGAAATTTGGCCGCTGATTTCAGTGCAAAATCCACAGTGAAACATAATCTAAACAGAACACAGTTATTCTACCACCTCTATCAATACAATCTGTAGCAATGAATTATTGTAAATGTCTTACGGTAACACCAGGTTTTAAAGGAAACAGGAGCAAAATATCATGGTTTTGTCAGAGAAAATTCTCCTTCATTTCAGCATGGAAGGTGGCATTAAGCTAATTTAGACAGTAATGTGTTGTGGGTAGTGCTGTAGGCTGCAGGTGGAAGCAAGCTCCACATGAGGTCCTGCTAATGGTCCTCCACTGGTGTCAAGAGCAGTGCTGCCACCCCAGTCCTGCTCTGTGAGCCCTTGTGTGGCTGGTTGGTAGGACGAGGACTTTGCACGCCGTGGGAGATCATGACATAGGAAAGATGCTGTGGTGCTCTGCTGTAAATGCATGAGAGATGGGCTTTGGTGTGTCAGAGGGTAAAGTGGGAGCAGGCGATTCTGTACGGGCTTTGGCTCATCTGAGATAGAAATGGTTTTGAGTGGGCTGAAAAGAAGGTTAGCTTCCAGGCTGGCCCTCTGAGGGACTGTAGGAAGAACTCTGATTTAGTCATTGCTGGATGCATTAAAAAGTGGGCTATGAAATTTAGAGAAGAGAAGACAACAGAACTGAGTGGAAAAGAAGAAATTTTAGCCTTCCTGAGAGAGATAGTCGAGGCCTACTGGTGTGGTTGCCCCAGGTAAAGGCATTGGAGTGAGCACAGTGCATCCCATCCTTTCAGCCTGTGCGCATAGCTCAGTCAGACTCCGAAAACCTCATATCACTGGGAGAGCTTTCCATCCAGCAGGACAGGGCAAGAGACTGCCTGGTTATCCAGTGAAAACTCGGGCAGTTTTGGTCTCAGTTGTCATGATTTCTGCTTCTGATTGTTTCATAATTAAACAGAAGTGGAGAATACAGAGCTCAAGAGCTTATTCCACAATTAAAAAATAACATGGGCATGATAGACATGGACATGTAGACGTGGCTACAGTGATGGGGAGAAGTCTGAGTGAAACACATACTGTCTGGACAAATGATAGGGAAGAGGCACCATTTTTCACTCAGAGTGTCTGAGCAGTGCCCTGTGCTTGTTGATGCTGAAACATCAGAAATGGGGAAAAGCACTGTCAAAGCTGAAAGTCTACTGTGTGGTTTTCCAGGCATTTCACTGTAGATTTATAGTCGGTAAACTTGGCTTCCGAATAATAGGGATGTATTCAATTTTTTTGCTGGCTTCAGTATGTTGCTGATCTTCTGTATACAATTTTTTCTTCAGAAAAGTTTCCAGTTCCTAGGGAACAGATTGTAGTTTTAAGTTCTTCTGTTTTCTTCCCTGCTGAAAATAATATGCTGGTCTTCAGATGGTCTGCAAGAGCAAATCTAGCTTTCAACATATGTGCTACTTGGTATTTACTGAAACCGACTGTCAAAGTGATTATGTAGTCACAGCCTCACACAGTGTAAACAAATATACTCACAATCTCAATGAGAGGCTTTTATCACTCTGAATCAGGTACAGAACAAATTGTAGTGGCAATGAACAGCTATCGGATAGGTTGTCATGAGATTGGCAATTTCTACAATGCTTGAGCACTGGAGAATACCTCACTTCACACATCTTATGTGGTAAATTCGTTCTGTGTTTAAAAAGTTAGTGGTAGAGCTGGATGAATATATTCAACTTGTTTAGAACCTTATTGTCTGAAAGCCACATTTTTTTTCCCCAGGACATGTTAAGAAAACAGAATTACATTTCTTATTCTGAGCCATTTTCTGTGTAGTCACCAGTTGAAAGTAAGGACAGATGGGGCCTACAATAAGTCCCCACAGTTTGGATTCCTGATGCATGTCCTATCAAAATGAAATCATAATTGCTGACCCATTGGTTAATTCATATTTCTTTCATCTGAACTTTGTTGTTAACTGTGTCACAAAAGAGCTGAATCCCACTCAGTGTTTGAATATGTGGTGGAAAAAGCAACCTGTCTATTTTTATGGACACAAAGACATGCTCCTCTAACAGCAGAGAGATACCCACAGCCCGAGTCGCAGCCCTGATGGAAAAGACCTGGGTGTTACAGGGGACAAATTGTAGTCACATTTGAGACAAAACTGTGTGCTGGCGGACAGTAAGGCAAACTGCATAGTGGGATACACTGGGAGGAGCATGGCCAGCAGGTTGTGGGAAGTTTTTGTTCTCATCTGATCATCTAATAACAAGGTGCAATAACCACAGACTCTGGCCTGGGATGTTCAGGACAGACATTAGGAAAAATTTCTTTATTAGACTGATAGTGCAGCACTAGAGGGTGAGTGAAGGGAGATGGAGGAATCTCCTTCCGATTTTCAAGGCTCAGGTAGCCAAAGCCCCGACTGACCATCTTGTGTTGAGTAGGAAGTTGGGTTAGAAACCTCCAGAGATACCTTCCGGTCAATGTGTCTATGATTCTGTGATAAGTCCTGTGAAAAAGAAAAGATAATTCTGCCTGCCTGAAATGAAAGCTGGCAACATTTAGCTGTGCTTAGTACAGCCCATGAGTATTTTTCATGTGATTTAGAAATTATTCCAAACACAGTGACATCATTCACACAGCTCTGGACTGTACAATGGTTACAAAGAATCACTGCTATCATTCTTTGGCCGTTGATAGATGTCTATATGGCACAAATTTAAAACAGAAATGTCTATGAAGCCCCTACAGTCCTTGCTCCAGGTTACTTGTGGATATGAATTCCATAAACAAGAAGAGAAAACACCTCTACACTCTGACTTTTTTAAATGGTTCTACAGCAAGTAGTTCATGAATCACAAGAAGGAAGTGATCAGTCACCACAGCCTTCCCTGTCTCCCCTGGGACTGTGCAAAGATGCATCATACCCTTGGTTTTCCTTTTCATCTCTCAGGGCCTGCATCTGTACTAGTAAAGAAAACAGCATCAGAGTCTGAGCACTCTCCCATGGTCATCTGTACTGTGGTGTAATTAGTGTCCTACCTGATGCGGTTTTTGTCCTCGCCAGTCAGCACTCTCCCAGACAATGCATGACTATGGTTTCGAGGATTGTACAGGCCAGAGATTGTTCCCTGAGGCCACTCCATTTTTGGGGAGAGAAGGACTTAAGTTTGTAGACCTCAGCAGCTTGACATCCTACTTATTATTCACGTGCTTGTTGCAACACAAAAATATCCGAAGTTGTATCCATGTGCGAGGAGTCAAGTAAGAGAATGTGGTTTCTCAGGTGTCTCAGTAGACAGAAAGAAGATTCAGTGGCAAACATTGAAGTGTTGCTAGTAGATTCAGGTACCTTAAAAACTGCTCATCTATTGTCTATGATTGTTCAAGAGCTTGCAGCTGCCCTTCTGGTGAAAAAGAAGCTATAACGATATACACATTTGTATCTACAGTGCATTTTGTTGCTAGTATCATTTGATGTCTCCCAGATATTTTAGAACAAATTCTCTATTCACCTTCTTCATGCCACCCTTGATTTCTAGACCTCTTATCATATTCCCATCTGTCTCCTCACCAGGTTCATTAATCCTAATCTATTCCACCTCTTCTTTATAGGAAGGCCACTCTGTGGTTCAAAATTATCCTTGCTAGGTTTGTCTCTACTTTTTCATTTTGGCTACACCCTTTCAGTCATGCTCTTGGTATTCGTAATACACATAACTGATTTTACCCAGTGGCATAATGACATTTTTTGTCTTGTTCACTATTGATCTCCTAAAAATTCATAGCATTTTCCGTATTATTTTTTAAAAAATCATTATTCAACACTAATATTTGATGTTTGTGTCGATATTTTCATGTAACTACCTATATCTTTAAAATCTCACTCTCTAGTAGTAATAGCCAATTTACAGCCATCGTTAGTTTTGTATATGCAAAGTTAGGATTGTGTTTTCATGTATCATTTTACATTTGTTTACATAAATATAATTTCCTCTGCTGTTTTCATACTTAGTCACTCAGTCTCCTGAGGCTCTTCTGCATTTGTTTTTCAGCCCTCATGATGCTGTATAACCGCATCAGCAGCACGCCATTCCTCCTTCTGAGTGACACCTTTTTGTGGTCATCTTGGATATGATTAGCACTTTGGATCTGAGCACAGGTCCTAGAGGTGCTCCACGTAGTCTGTGACAGCTGGCATTTACTGCTATGTCTCCTATTTTTTTGGACAATTGTAACGACACAAGGGCTTTTCCTGCTAGCCCTTGTCAGTGTATTTTTTTTTTAATCTCGTCAAATGCCTTTTTTGAATATGTATAGACTATGTTAATTTTTCTTCTCTTTGTGTCCCTTATAGACTTCTTGATTCCTTCAAAGAAGAAGAACAGATCTGTGAAGCAATGTAGTGGCTTTCCTAAAGTATATGAAATTCTGTCTATTCTTTATTGCTGGTGTCAGTCATTTGCAGGAAACAGATACTACCTCTGCTTAGTATAGGTAGCAATGTATTGAATGATATAAATGAAAATGGACACCTGAAATCATTCAGGAAAAATATTTCTGGAATATATAATTTGTTTGCTTTGTTTGCACTGCTTTAATAATCTTCTGACAGAATTAACGACAATGTATACACTGCACATCTACCGTTCACAGTTTCCTCAGTCAAGAAATGTTGCTGATGTGAGTTATATTTTCCCATCAAAAATTCCTGAGTAGTTATGCAGAGGCAACTAAGCACTAGTAAACAGATATTATTACTTTTTCGTATTCCATTACAATGAAGATGTGTAAAATATAAAGCAATGCTACAGAATATCTGTTTTGACCAAACAGTGGTTTGTTCTGTGCTGCGAATGAGAAAGTAAAGGACTCTCATGGCTGACAAAGAATTTGAAAAAAAAATTCTGACGGGTTCATTGTATTTAACTGTTCCAGTCACTAAATCTTCAGTCTTCATTATGATCAATTAACTAAAGAAAATGAAATGGCAGCCATTACAGATCTCAGGTATGGACGACATGTCAGCCCCCTGTGGGTTCCAACAAGCAAGCACTTACTCTACAGAAGAAATAGGATTACTTGACCGCGGGGCTGGCATTTGACCTACAGAGCCGTTTAGCTTGAGTGGCTAAACGTCACTAGCATTAATAGAAATGACTACTTACAGAGAACTAGCACATTCACACCCTCCTGTGTCCTCCCACAGCACTTGAGATGGTCAGCCATGAAAATAAGTTGTTTCTTCTGAAAGGGAAGGATGCTGGAGAATGGAGTTGCTTTGAGTCCTTTCTGCAGGCTTGCAGTGAGGAATAATTACTAGATACTATCAAACTGCTCACATGTGGAGTTCAAGAACAATCTCGCTTGGATCTTTTTTATCATCAGGCTAAACTGATCAGGCGGCATAAACTCAAGTACTAGAAAAAGGTAGATGATACACCGCTCTGTCTGTTCGTTACTCCGTACAACCATGCTGCTGTTTCTGTCTTGTTGGCTCTGTACTTGGACAAAGTTAGCCCAAGGATGAAAAACAGCTGTGTGAAACAGAACCCATGCAAGAGTCGTGATGTGAGGAAAGCCTTTCTGAGGAGTGCAAAATGCAGACTACTTTGGAGTTAGTCGATCCACATCTGTAATTGATCAACTGAATCTATAATTTAGAAGTCCTTTTGCATTCCTTGATTGTGCTAAGTTCGGACATAGCATTACCCATGAGTAATGCTTTCTATGAGCTTTGATTGGCTAGAAGACCCCATCCCATGCTGGCAGACAATGACACGTTACTCAGTTATTCATGCTTCACTTGATTCCTGGCTGGGCTACAAGAGTCTGATGTATTTGGTCACCAAGGCTTTTCAGCACTTAGAACCATTCACCTAGAATAAAAGGCCCTCAGCCATGCTGTTTATTTTGACTGTATCATCAGACCTGTCCTCAGCTGCCTGCAATCTCTTCCCACAATGAAGTCAAAAGCAAGATTTGGTCCTTCTCGTCACAGCAGGGTTTCCCACAATGGCCAAAAAGCATCTACAGCTTAGTGTTGAAAACGGCGCTCATCTGTCCCTGCAGACCATTCCCTTTGCTCCCTATCTGCACCTCGGTAGGGGTAAATGCAGTCATAAAAGTTGCACAGTTGAGACAGAATGTTCTTGGAGACCACTTTGAGGCTGTGAAATAAATATCCTGGGATATAAGGACAGTCACAAACCTGACCTTCCATTCAAAGTGCAAGAGACATTTATTTGACCTTCTTTAGCAAAAACATTGAGGCACCATACATATTTATAATAAAACCAGCTCTACCAAAAGACGACACTTCACTGACCAAGCATCTTGCCTTGGGAAGAAGATGAGAGAACAAACAGCATGCAACAAGTCGTGCATTCACAGTTTAAAACATTTAAAACACACATTTAAAACATTTCAACACTCACAGTTCAAATGATAGCTTCACAGCTTAATTTGCGGTTATTTAACTCATATGGAGATTTACTAAAAACTAAAGGCCAGGCTGGAGATTACACTTCTGAAACCTTAGATAATAAAGAAGGTAACAAGTCTAGCCACTGTTAATTTGAGCTTATTTTCTTTTAGACTCTAAGTAAATTCCAAAGTCACCCCAGAATCTTTCCTGGCACTTTTCTTATTCTTTATATGTTCTTACCCTTTCCCAGCAGTATGAAGCCTGCAGGAGCTACTATCCCATACTGACCCACTCCACCATGTTTGCATGCCATCTTGATTTTCCAGCTTCTTCAGGTGTGGGACTGAGTTTGGGATGGTGAAGCTGAGAGGTGCATTGGCAGAAGGCAGGTCCAGCTGGCCAGATGTCCACTGCCCTTCCCAGAGGTGAGATCTCTCTTTTGCAAGATGCTTTTTCTCCAGGCATCCTCTGCTGCAGTTTTCAGAGATCAATAAAAGGCTGAGACACAACAAATTCATTTCAGAAGTTGGCCAGGATACTGGTTGTCTATTCTGGGGTGAAATGTGAATTGCATCGGGTTTGTCTATTGTCACTTTTATGCATCTAGAAGACCCTGGGACGTGAACTAACATTCTCTGTATTTAAATGTGAAATTAGTGAGCATGTTATTTGACCCTGTACATAACTGTGTGCATATCTGCGCACACCGATGCGGAATTTGCAGCTGAACGCCATAACCCAGGGAATTCTTGTTATGATTTCTTTCTATCACTCTCTAATCTGAGAAATTACAGGCAATTATACAAACAAAGACATCTTTAGAATACTCATTAAAAAAAGAAAAATGCGATTGAAAAGGGGAAACTTCAAGGACATAGTTTATTTTTGAGGATGCGTTTTTTTTATTTGTTTTATACTTAGATCAGTTGAGAAAACTAGTTTCTAGAGAGGAAAGAAATTACGCCTGCTCCATGATAGCATAGTTCATCTTTCTTATTTGATTATTTATTTAATGGTATGCTTGTTTGCATTCAAATATTTTCATGGCCTATTATTTGAAGACCTTGATCTAACGTCCTCCACAGCCCCATACATGATGAAAGAGAAGGACAGAAATTACAAACAGGAGAAATTTTCAACTATTTACTGACAAATGGAGTACACAGTTTACAGAGTGAATGCAGAGATTAGTTAAAAATAACCTTGTGAGAAAGTATTTCTTTTACTGTTTTACATGCAGTGTGTAAATATGTATTAAAATAACTTACTTACTTTTACTGTTTAATAAGGAAGAGCTGAGTCCAGCTAAATTTAGTGTGAGACTCGATGTGAGTTATGTGCTTTTTAAAAAATAAAGAATAGAACTCTATTTGTGAAAGAGTAAGGATCAATTTTCACAGCATCTATTTATTTAACAGACATTAGGAATAACATCCTGAAAAATCTTCAGTATCATACAGAAAATATTACCTAAACAAGGAATAAATCTAAATAACTAATTAATTCTGCTAATGACTGGAGAAGAAGTTTAAATTATTCATACCAATGTTTTAAAGCTATCTAGTTTCAGTCCTTCCTTTTCTGAATAATTATGTTATCCGGGTGGTTGAAAATCCCGAAGTAATTTAAAACGAGCATTATTGTTTTCCTTGGTGCAAAACTGAGGTGGCAAATACAGAATTTCGGTTAGCCCATAAAACTGTAGAAGTCACCGTCTCCTGCCTCATCCTCAGTAATTCAATCTGAAATTGAAATGGTTAAGTTATACTTCACAGTATTTCTTTACGTCTCAGTTTTATTTTCGTTTTCTGTTTGCGATTTTGCACAGGAGGCAACAAAAGTAGATGAATCCACATGACCAAGAATACAGGCTAGATGCGATTATAGAAATGGCTAAATTGCAGGTATTTAAGATCTTCAGAGCCATTTGCTTTCAGTCTTTTCTCTTTTAGTGAGTCAGTCTTCAACAAACTGAGTAATTTCACTCGAGGAATGATTGCAAGGTAAATGAAAGAGTTTAGCATCGCTTTTGAAGGTGCTAAACTGAGGAGACATTTTTAGTTAGCCCCCAAAATATTGTATGTTCCCCTCTCTAAGGGGATCTAAAACCCCCTTAATTGTATCTAAAACGCCCTGTTAAATTCACAATATCTGTTTTAATATACAGTTATTACAATATGGTATTCAGACATTACTAGAATACTGTCTTCTTTAGTAATAAATTTAACGATCCTGCATTTACATTTCCGACACCTTCTTCATGATGGATCAGACCTTCTCAGGCTGCAGATGAAGAAGGACCCTCCCTCAATCGAGCCCTGTAGTTGAGAGAGCAGTCAGTAACAGCGGCTTCAGAAACTCGGAATTGTTGATTCCTCCCTCAGAGGGTATTTTGCCAGAGAATTCTGCTTGAGACTCGTGGAAATTCTTGGACTAAATATATGCATGCATGGGACTGGAAAAATATATATGAAGCATGTGTTTCTATAGGAATCTTACTCACCTAAAACATAACAAGGTTTGAAAACACTTTGTGAATCAAATTGAAAATGACTGCGAGCTTGACAGTCTATCTTATTGCACATTTTTACCAGGTTTGTAATGATCAATATTTTGCTAATCAATATTTGGCAGAAAGAAGGAGACCGTGAAGAGGAAAGACACATTCTTAAGTGCTTAAGTAAAAATGTGCCTGCGTTTTTCCACTTGAACTTCAAGTGCGATCTTCCTGGTGGCGTACGCTATGTCTAAAGCAGCAAACGAAAATGTGCACCTGATAAAATAAGAAATGTGGATTTCAAAAAAGGTAAAGTTTCACGTTCAAGTTTCCACACTTTAAAGCACGTTATTTCAGTATCGATTCTCCAGTCTCACAGAGTTCCCTGACAATAAAATCTGTAAGAACAGCTGCAGACATTGTGAGATTTTAACAATGAATAAGTAACACTCCTGCAGCCCTACTTCCAGAGCCTGAGGAAATTTATAGGACTTTTTCCCACAGTAACTGACTTGTTCAAATGTTTACTAACTCGTGCTATGTTATAAATATTCAGGTTTCTACTTCTCTAAATGCATGCCTAATCTGGGCCAGCTGAATGCGACTCTCCGTGTTCAGTTTCTTGCAGCGATACGGACTCTTTTTTTGGGAAGGCAGACTTAATTTACACAAAAAGAGGTCTCAAAATATCAGCCGTACTTCAGATTTGTTGCCTTCCTTCAGTCTCCTTTTCTTAGGTCTTTTTGCTGTCTGCGTGGGGAATACATGCCTGCAATTACACACATGACACACAACGTATTAAAAGCTGCAGCTCGTGGCAGATGAGCAGCACCGCTGGGACAGGCTGATGACGCCTGGACCAATCAACATTACCTGGGATATCATCTGCCTCGGTAACTGAAAAGGATGCTAGAGTTCCTGGGAAAGCCCTTTTTCTTTTTCGTGCTACGTTACACATCAGGAGCTATAACATGCTGTGAAATACTTGTGCCTTCCAACAGAAACTGAAGTAAAAGCATGAAGAATTGCAACGCCACTTAACAGGGTGTTCAAACTGAATCTAAACTCCATTGGCAGAAAACACTTATTCTTCCAGACTGAAGCATATAGGGAGTGTACAAAGATTGTATTACAAAGGTATGTAGCCACACAGTGGGTGTCTCTGCCCCAGAGAGCTACACATTAGTTCCAGGACGTTTGTGCAGTCGCTCTGGTTTGGATGTGCCAGTAAACTATATCCACATGCCATGCAGGCTTTGCAGAGACAGGGAGTGATGGAGCCTGTGGATGACTGCATCTGTCTCGCGGTGTCTGACCCCCTCAGGCAGGTGCACAGAAGCACCTCTGGGTTTCACACCACACATCTGCATGAGGACATGTTTTTTTTTCATTTGTTTTTGAGGATATTTTTCTGAGTAGCTGCTCTCCATGGGGGGCTTCATCTGCTTCATGAAAGGGAAGAACTAAGCCTTCCTGAACACTAGACCTGGACCACAGGGACATCACTATTTTTTGATACTGCTGTGTTGATACATCCTGGGTGTCCTCAAGTTTGCAGCAGGTGAGAACCTCCATTCAGGACATCTCAGCTGTGTAATACCAAAGGAAACCTGCACTGGAATGAGAACAACAGGAACTCTCTCCTGCAGTAGACCCTAAATATGTGACTTTTCAGTGTAAGATAGACCAGTGATTTATTTGTCTCTTGATCGTGCCCTGGAGAACACTATTCCTGTTATGTGTTCATAGCTGAGTCTTCATCACTCTTAGCACAGCTGGTGCTCAGGAGCTGTGGCTCTCCATCCCCAAGTCTTCTGCATTCATCTGCTCAACCTTCTCTTCACTCTTTAAACATTGGGCAACTTCATCGGCTCCTATTATTTCATGTTACCAAGGGCTTACAGACCTGGCTTTGTCCCATGCCTAATCTTGTGGATCTAGCAGTATTGCAGGCATCTCTTTTTAAATATGTTGCTGCAGTTTAAATTTGCCCTCCCAATTCCACTCTTGTGCCCGGTCTTTTCTTATTGCCAGGCTTGCATTTAATTATTAATTAAATTATTTATTATAATATTATTAATTAATATTAATAAATAATATTATAATTATTATTATAATATTGATTAATTAATTAATTATTAATAAAAAAGTATTATTAAGGCTGTCTTAAAAAAGACTTAAAAGAATACAAGAGGACCCCCAGGCATATGAATGACTCCAGGATGCTTTAGAAGATGCACGTGTTTTTTCTGATACACAGGAGAGTTTTCTAAAAAAGCCAAAAGATACTATCAGGTCACAAACATGAAAATTTCACTGAAACTTTGAAATATTCATGAAAAGGTATTGCTTTCAATGTACAGGTGTTGTTATTTAGTAGAGGGCGTCTCCCTTGTGCACAGTGCTTAGACAGCGTGGTGCAGCCAGGCAAGGTCTTAGAAGTATCAGCTGGAGCTAGGATCTTACAGTTTTGTAACAGTGTTACGTGAATCTCTTTCCTTTAAATTGCTTTCTTGCTGTGCAAATCTATTGTGACATTGAGAGGGGAACTCCTTGTTTCGAGGCTTGTGAAGCCAGGGGATAGGAGAAGGGAGTGAAAAGATGACTGACCCCCTCAGCCTCTTCCAGCGACAAATTCTCTCACTGTAAAAACATGTCTCAGTTTGAATGGGAAATATAAACCACTGGCAATTGGGGGGGGAGATAAAAAAGAATAAAGAAAAAGCCCACCTTTTCCCTTTTAAGTTTTGTCTACAGGATTTGAGAAGCAAGTGAAGAGGCTGTGAAATTACCTCATACAAATACAGGACAGGGGCTGCGGGTGTGCCTGCCATCAGCCCCGGGGCTGCCTCTCCTCTCCAGGGTTTTCCCTGCCAGGGCTGGGGCCACGGGCCATTCCCGATCCCTTTTCCACTCACTGACAAGGCCCCAGCTCAGTGATGAACTGTGTTTCCACCTTCCATCCTCTCATCCCTCTCCCAGGATAATCCTTCCCTAAGAACCACTTCCTTCAGGGAATGAGCGGTGCGGCCGAGGGCTGTGTGCGTTTGGTTTGGTGAATCTCTAAGGATTTTCTTCTTTCCAAATAATTGATTTGTGCTAGGAATTATATGCTGCAGGACACAAAAAAACCCCAAACAAACAAAAAACCCCAGAACGATTAAGTGGCTGTACGTGTTATATTAATACATGAAATTCCTTGAGTGTGAGATGCCGGTTTAATAGAATTAAATAGCCGTTAATATGCAATTAGTGTGTTTATAAGTAAGGTAAAGCGACTACCTCTGATTACGGCAGGGTTAATAGAGCAATGGAGGCGTTAAGGCAGGAACGGCAGTGGCGGGGGATGCAGGGGGGGCTCTGTGGGCCGATCAGGGAGCGGGGGCCACTAGCAGCCTGGGGCGGTCCCCCACCCCACAGGGTGTGGGGCGCAGTCGAGACCCCTTGCTGGCCTGGTGTTGGGGTGCACGGCCCCGCTCGGGGTGAGGGCTGGCAGCGCGGGGCTGCAGGCGTGTGGTGCCATCCCTGTGAGGAACCAGGGGAGCGTGTGGTTCCCCAGATGCCAGGGAACTGGCTTAGGGCAGGTTTAGGTTTTGGGGCAGGGTTGTGGCCTCTCCTGCCCTCTGTGATTTTGGGAGCAGCTGGTGAGCTGAGGGAAGATCCAGCCAAGGTAGTACTGTGTGGCAAATGGGAGAGTGTGTGGGAGAAGAAGCAGGGTACCAGGTTGCAAACAGGTGAGAGAAAACCCTTGGTGTATGGGTGAGCGCGTGGTGTGTGTGTGTGTAGCCTCCTTTGCTTGATTCCTTACTCATAGGGATCTTGAGCTTGGAGGAAGTAGTACTTGAATATTAACCATCTCCCTTGGACCCCCCTACCTTCTAGAGCCTTAACCCATGGGATCCCCCAAGTAGGTCTTTGGGAAAGCCAATGTCAGCTCTCCTGAAGTCCCGGGCTGTAATTCTACTTTTAGTCCTGCTTCTTCCATGCAGGATCCTGACCTCTACCATCGTGCGGTCACTGCAGCCAAGGCTATCCCCAAGCTTTACACTCCCAACTAGTCCTTCTTTGTTTGTTAGCACGAGGTCCAGCAGCGTACCTCTCCTTGTTGGCTCCTCCACCACCTGTGTCAAAAAGTTATCATCAATGCTCTGCAGAAACCTCCTACTGCCAGTGCCGTTGTGCCAGAGCATGCTCTGAAGTTTAGTGTACAGGCACATACCTAAAGGTATGTAAAGCTGAGTGAATGAGGTCTATGTTCAAGTGGTGGGCTCAAAGGGAGCATAACATGTTTCCCCCTTCTTGCCCATGTACCTGGTGGTCACTGAAATGCATGATGACCTGTTGATCCATCAGCCCTGGCTCACCAGCAATAAATTGCACATTTCTAGTTTGAACCCCTCCAGTGTGTAGCCAGGTAGCACTGGTGGGTGCAGACTTTAGGATCGTGTCATGGTTTTAGCCGGATTGGCCAAGCAGAACAACAGATGGCCCTTCCCCCCGCCTCTCTCCTCAGAGAGGAGAGGAAGAGATAAGGAGATTTACGAGTTTAGAAAAAGAACTACTTTAATGAAAATAATAACAAATAAGAAAAGAGTAAATAATAATAGAATATTAAAAATTAAAGGNCTGACCCTCTAACGGGGCAAATAATGAAGTGAGCTGGCCTTGGTTGTTATAGCAGTAAGTCTAAGCAAGAGCCTCTGTGCACACCGTTCCTTGGTATAATCAGGTCTTATCACTCTGAGAGTGAACAGTGTCTGAACAATATGCTGTTAATTTCAGACTTTAGTCAGTTAGAAGAGGCCCAGCTAAACGTAAAATTACAAATCAGAAATTTGGTTCTGTTTTACCTCAAACCAGGACATTCCACCCCTTATTCCATACTATTTGTGTCATGCTCAGATTACTGTCACTTCTTTTCCTTGTGTCTAAGATCACAGACCAAGAATGAGTACAGCTCGGCCATCGCTCCCAGCAGTGAGGTCTGAGCAATGCAGGGACAGCAGGCAACCCACCTCCAAATCTGAGCCCTCTGCTCTTCAGTGCTGTGACATTGCAATGGAGGCAGAGCCACAGTGAAGGTCTCACAAGGTCTTCCTACCTGATTAATCACCTTTGAATTGCTTTTAAAGTTATAATGAGTCACCGAGTTGCTCTTTTCTCTTCCATTCTGGCCATGGTGCTATCTACACCACCCTTGGGGAGTCACGCCTTCAGTGAACTAACTTGAAAACTTCATGTAGTTTTCATCTGGGGAAAAAAAAACCCCAAACCTACTTGTTTTGCCTTAGTTTAGCTGGTATCTAACTGGTACTTCTGCACTGTGGATACCTGGGACATAAATAAATTATTAAATTATCCTTAATAACATCAGATGATTTTGTTACTTCACTCTTCACCCTCAATTCCAGATCAGCAACAAATACATGAAATAAGCATGGCCCCCACCACAGATCTCTCTGGGGTTCCCCGAGCAGCCCACCTCCACTCTGGAAATCAACTCTTCACTCTTAGTAGTTGTCCCTACCTTTTAGGCCATTGCTTACGTATACAAGGACCTTCATTTTCTATTGTATAGCATTTTCTGTTCTTAGTTTGTGTAAATGAAAAACCAGCATTTCTAGTTGACATAGAATCTTATAAGGTATCCTACCAATTTGCATGGTATTAAAGAGATGAAAAAATTCAGACTTTGAAGCCAAACTTCACATCTTCCTCAGTATTTCTCATGACGTGTTTACCTTTCTGAAGCTGTGAACAAGAAATGGGAAGCAATCCGTTTCGCCAAGCCCACACTCACTGAAGCTGTTTTAGAAATGGGAACTACTCATTCCTAACCTCAAGGGCATTTCTGAGGATAATATCCTGTAAAGCATAAAAATCTTTCACTCAGCATTGATCTCCATCCAGAATGGGTGATGTGAGGCAGATTTTACCAGGGGAAGGCTGTTTACCTGAAATACTAATTTGAACACTTGTAGCTAATTCAGTAATAATAGGAAAGACGTCTGGTGTTTTACTGCTTACATTGCCTGCCACATTCAAATCAGAATCTATTGTTTCCAGCTTGCCCAAATAGTACAAAATTTTTAGTTATAAATAATTGCTAATCTAGGAAGTGAAGAAAGAAGGAATAATCCAATTTATCAACAGCATTGTGGTGGTTTGGCATTATATACAGTTATAGTATATGTGTAATTTTTAATAACAGTTTAAACTTGGATATAAATTAGCTATATGCTTCCTGTCTGTTTTGTGATTAATATTAAAAGTCCAAATATTTGAACTCAGATCACTAAGAACAATGAAAGGCAATGAAATGAGGAGCTTGGGTCTGCCTCCTCACCTGCAGTTAACCAAAATTAAGTGAGACAGATCGCATACTTACTGCTGCGGGATCATTCAGGTGAGCAAACACATTTTAGTATAGATAAGCAAGTGCTGCATAGTTAGATCTTCAATTTAAAGCGTGCCTCAATTCTGTGTAATGTACTTTGAATTTAAAGGAGTGTCATCGGGAATATTCCTTCTGCTGTTTAAGCTCAGGAGAGCACTTCTATGGTAGTCAGTGACGGAAAGAAAGTTGTTCACGTGCAAACAAAGCAAACGACATGATATTAAGAAGTGAAAATCAGGAAAGACTATAACTGGTTTAATTGATATCCTTCATTCTGTGTTTTTTGTGAGGAAAAATAGGACATCTAGGAATAAATGCTGTATACATATTTAAACTTTTATTTATTAAATCACTTTCAGCCTGATCAATTAAAAAAAAGAAAAAAGTTTATGTAAAGCACCAGAAACCCCTGTATGTTGCCCACTTTTGTCAGAGAGTCAGAGAATTTCACTGACAGCATTTTTTAGAGGAGTTGTCCTTGCTTCCAAACACAAGCAACTATTTTACCTGTCCTATTTGTGCTAAGAATGGTGCCAACCAACAGACAGACATTTCCTTTTTCTGAGTCACCTGCTCCTTCCTTTTTCCCTTTTCCTCAGGATGGGAAAAGTAGACTGTGGGCCAGTGGTAGGCCAGGGTTTTATCAGACTGGTGGGAACACTTTTAGCTTACATGGAAATGTCTATCACTACTGACTTAGCCATTTTAACAGAATATTTCTGTCAAGCATTGCATAGTTTGGGGATACAGTGTCATCCAAGACCTTTCTGGTGAGGCAAGACTACATATTTCTCGAAACAACTGCAAGATCCTGCTTTTTTCCCCCACATTTGTGTGGAGGCAGGAGGTCGCCGGTATCATGGATGTGGTTTCCAGCACATTCCAGAGTATCTTGGGAGCTGCTGAATTAAACATGATTTTCCAGGTGGTTGACACTGGCTAAGGCTGGTCCAGTTCAAAGTGACTGGATCAAGTTAATGACTATTTGAATATAATTTGAATGATGCTAAAGAAGGTTTTTCTTTTATAGTAGAATGCATTTTTTAAATAAATCTTAAACCCAATGAATATGCGAAGAATACTTTGCTTTTTGGACCCCAGTCACCTGTGGGAAGACTGGCACTGTGGCAGGGCAAATCCCTAGACATTCTGGGAAGAAGAAGCCATGATGTGGACATCAACCTCTGCCTGTCCTGTCTGTAGCTGTGGGAGGTGCCCAGGCATGGGGAGCAGTGATCCTCACACGTACCTGGTAGCCCCAGTGCCGGTGAGTAGGGAAAACTGGGAGGCTGCCCTCAGTTATCTGATGTAACATACAATATAGGTATCTTCACTAATACCTGGGGAATTCTGAGCAATTTCACGTGCTCTAATGTGAAGGAGGGAATTGTGGCTGTGTGCCTGTATTTGTCTGTGAACAGCGACAGAAAATACTCCGTTGGTGTGGGGCAGGAGGAGTTACCTGGCCAACCTCGAGCTCCCCAGCAGCCCCCACTGCAGTCTGGATCTCAGCGTACTTCAGAAGAGGTCCAAATCACAGAACCACAGAATCACAGAATGGTTTGGGTTGGAAGGGACCTTAAAGATCATCTAGTCCCAACCCCCCTGCCCTGGGCAGGGACACCTCCCACTAGACCAGGTTGCTCAGAGCCCCATCCAGCCTGGCCTTGAACACTTCCAGGGATGGGGCATCCACAACTTCCCTGGGCAACCTGTTCCAGTGCCTCACCACCCTCACAGTAAAGAATTTCTTCCTGATATCTAACCTAAATCTACCCTCTTTCAGCTTGAAGTCATTACCCCATGTCCTATCACTACACTCCCTAATAAAGAGTCCCTCACATCTTTCCTGTAGGCCCCCTCTAGATACTGGAAAGCTGCTATAAGGTCTCCTTGGAGCCTTTTCTTCTCCAGGCTGAACAACCCCAGCTGTCTCAGCCTGTCCTCATAGCAGAGGTGCTCCAGCCCTCTGATCATCATCTTGTCCCTCCGTTGGACCCGTTCCAACAGGGGATCCTGTTCCTCCAGGATGATGGAATCCTCTGAACCTGTGCAGACTTTTGGGAGGGAGAAAGAGATATAAACTCTTAAGTGTCTTTCTGGGGCTTTGTGTGCCTTTTCTTCTTTAGATACCTGTCTGTAATCCAGAGTTAGTAATTTATTCTGCCAACATCCACTCAGGATAAATCCCCTTTCTGCCAAACTGTTAGCACTTTCTAGCAAAATTGTGGCTTGTGATGGTAATTCCTTGCTGTCCTTTGCTTACAAGCATCCCCCAGGGAAGCAAGTGAAAATGTTCTCCCATACCTGAGAGTTTGCACACTGGTTTGGCACAGGTGATAAAAAGATTTTTCTGTGTATCTTTCTGTTTTGCTGCTTTTCATCGCTCTTGTTGTGGCTTACCGTTTTAGGAAAACTGATTAGTTCTTTCTGACTATGACAGGCTGAAAAAATATATCTGGAAACAAGTATTCCTTATAAGAAAGAGTCTTTGAAGTCTTTGCCTCTAATAAACGGGCTTCATTTAGTATCTGGGAGAGTTTGAAAATGGATGTTCTCATGTTTGCAATCCCTGGAATATTATTTCACTGTTACATTTTAGCAACATTTAGGTCCCAGCCAGCAAAGCTGAGGGGAAAGTGCAGTCGAAGAGCCAAGTGGAGGCAGATGGTGCCGTGTCCTTGGGCTGTAGCCGTGGTGAGCACCACAAGCAGCATTTTACCCCTGCTGTGCCCCCCAGGCAGCAGCGAGGCAGAGACACTAACACCATCCTTGCTTCTAGTCACGTCCCCAAAACCCGTGGTATTACCAGGCACCGCTGCTGATATGCATTTGACTGGTAAAGGACAAGAGCAGAAGTAAGTTTCCCGCTTTTTATTCTTTCTTACCCTTTGGAAATTTTGAGTCTCAGGCAGACAAAGGGGAAAACTTAAGTTTTTACACCTAATTCTGGTTTTTGACCCAAGCAGCTAATCTGTTTTATGGGAAAGCTTAAGGTGAAGCAGTTTCCAAGGCACGTTTGACTATTTATTAGACACAGTTTAAGCGTTGTTTACAACTTCCTTGTTGAATGAGAAAAAGATCACAGTCCTGTTTTCTTTTTCCAAATGTCTTAGTTTAATAAAATGTAATCCTGGAAGATTTAGTCTTCTAGGGAATAACAACACGTAAGCAAGAAATCTTACCCTACCTGTGTGGCCCTCCTCCCTCCTCCTGCTGCCATGCTCGGAGGCAAACATGCCTTACGCCTCATTTTCTCCAGTTAATGTAAGTCCCTGTTCTCACTTTCTTTGTCAGTGACCTAGAGCAGTAGGGTCGCTCCAACCACGTCACTGTTCGAGGCAAACCACCATCTGAAGCTCTGCTTCTTCATCAGTGCTTTTTTCTATCTGGAGGAAAAATGGATGATACAAAAGCCTTGCAGACGACTCCCAGGGACTGAAGTGTCTCCGAGATAATTTTTAAGTTGCACATGAGAAACGCCAAGGATAATTCTCTAACAAGAAAGCAAAGAAACCAGAAGCAAAAACATTTGCTTCTTCAACAAATCTTCAACAAAATGTTGAAACATGAAAATATTAGGACAAAAAAAGGGCTTGTGCACTTAAGAGCTAAAGAAGTCCCACCTCTCAGTTTTTCATGCAATACTAGTTAATGGTAAATGCTTCTTCCTCGTATTTTCCCAGAGGGATGACATTTCCTATTAACAGCTCAAGAGAAACTCAATTTCTCTTGAAGTGTAGTAGTCTCAAATTCTCCTAATATTAATCTGCTGCACTTTCCACTTAGATATTTTAACAGGTTATGTTAATAAGTATCTGAATGCATCTATGTTGCAATAATAGCAAAGGAACTATTTTAAAGGTATTTTGCATTTGGTGAAATACAAACCACTAAAACTAATCAATCAATCAGCATTAGCATCATTAGATGTGATGCCATCTCCAAGCTGGGAACACGCCTTTCATGTACAAAGTGCTTGTGATAAGAATTTATCCCAAGAATGCATCAGTTGCCATTATTTGTGGTTGAAATCACCTAAGTTTAACATTGCGAAAAAGGCACCATGATTCACAAATAATTTAAGTTGCTCCTTATTTAAGAAGGAATTCTGTCTATTGCTTCTGATGATATGTAACAAACTTCTGTCTTATATAAAAGAAATTGTATTTCCCTTCCTGATTCTTAGTTTAGTTCTTGCGGTGGCTTCTGACTCTCATGTAAAAGTATGTGCTTTCTTTGGAAAGGAAATTGTAAAAAATGAGAATAGAAGGAAATCGTTAATTAGAAAGCCACTGTAAAGTCTTTGCATACCAAGCAATCAGCTGTCATGAAATTATAAGTATTAAAGAATTACATATAGTAAAGAAACACCACCAGTTTACCAGGTGGTAAACATATCTGTGTAAGGCAAGCACTGCCCTATGTAACATGGCTTAAATATTGAAGGGAAACAATTTTCTTCCCATTTCCACTCTTGCATGGGCCCACAGTGCGGGCGCTCACCTCCTGCATTCAAAGGCATGGTTAGAATCATGGCTCTTCTCTTAATTGACAGCTGTTAATTTATGTGGGGACTGTCAGATTTGCCAGTTGAGTGGTTAAGGCACTGCTCTTCCTTCAACTTGCAGGGAGGAGTAAGCTATAGATAAGGAAGGACTTTAGATAAGAAAGTAGACGTCAGGTCTAGCCTGATTTCCCACTTTAAGTTTATTTGCTGTCAGACTCTAAGTAGCTTTCAAAGACCTTTTCAGGACTATCATGCTCTCTGGGTTATTTCAAACTCTTTTCCTATTCTGGAGGAGTATCTATCTTATTCCTCATTTCCTGTTACCTCCTGGCATATCATCCCAGGCAGACAGGCAACACTTAGCTCTACTTAGCCCAGTCTACTGCAGAAAAGAAAGTATCTTTATGTGTGTAAATATAAAAGAAGAATGTATATGCTTGCATGAAATATTTCTTTTAACTGTGGGAAACCAAAAAACGGGAGAAATGAAGCATTAATTAATTCTTTGAAGAAGACGATTTTAGCACACGTCCTAAAATTTGGTATGTCTGGCTTGGAGAAATTTCAAGAAATTTAAATCTTTTGGGGAAACTACTTTCTGATACACACAGGCTAGTAATTACAACCATACCATTCATATTTATTCCCCCTTTCATATTTACGTACTTTGCTTTAATTATACATGTGCTCTCCTTCAACACCAGACTAAAATCCCTTGTTTCATTCTTTATAGGACAGTTGGTCAAAACCTCAAGAAGCTCAATTATGACTGAGCTGAAAATTATATTAGGTGTTTTCTGCAAAAATGAAAAACAAAGGGATTTAGAATCAGATTCATAACATGTATTTTTAGGTATACTCATCTGGTGAAAAAGTGCCCTGAGAGCTTGGCCTTAGCAAGGCACATGCAACTCGGCTGACTATACAGTCAAAAGGAAGCATTATTGCAATACAGGGAGGTTCCTAGAACAAACCCACGGGCAACACTGGCAGCATCCGAAGAGCTACAGAGTTCTTAGTGTCTTAGAACATGGAACTGTTTCACCAGACTTGCGTAGTTCTCAATTACCAGGTAAGATGGGTTAGATAAGAGAAGACATTTGAATTTTTTTCCTGGATGCTTTGTCAGAATGTGTACTGGCTCATCATTGCTGCTACTTTACAAATGCTTCTTCTGGAAGGAGCTGAATTTGGTAAAAAAAAATAAATAAATCATTTAACATTGTGAGTTAATTATTGAGTAATTTCTTCACGTGGAACTGATGATTTGCCTGTACTTCATAAATTGTATTTGTAAGGCCATAAATATGTAGTTAAAAATGCTAATGATCTAAAACTGGATTGTAGAAATGTAATGATCTGAAACTATAATTTTCAATAATGACTTTTTAAGATTTGTGGGCTTTTTGACTAAAGAATTAAGAACTGGAAGAAAGAAAGCAACAGTTTCTGTCCTTACATCATCTTTTTGTTTCTTGTGAGTGAAAAATAGGAACAATACATATACATGTATGTTATCTCACACTAATTTTTTTTTTTTTTTTGTGCTTCCCAGATTACAGATGTCGATATCGGAACAGCCAACATGATTTCCCTGCATGACTGAACTTATGCTACTAGTTAGGTAGGACAATTTTATGAAGAAGTGCCTTTAATCATCATCCGGCAGCTTGGTGGGATGACAAGCAATGCTTCAAGTGAAGAACTGCTACAATGGAGTAGTAAAAAAGATAGCATTTGAGATTTCTGAATCTTCCCTGTATTAGATAGGAGGGTTGTCCTACTACCTGGGGAATTCACTTGACCCAAAGTAGACATCTACATCATACAGATCTGTAAGGACAAGCTTTCTAGACTCCCTTTAAGGACAATGCAGCAGAGAAGGCATTCCTGGGTATGATTCATCTAAACCAGACGGCAATAAGAAATCAATTGTATGGTGGCTTTAACGGCACCAAACCCAGATATTGGAAATATGAATGTGTTCATTTGCTAACCACATTTCTGAGAAAGCAGCAGTGGAGTAAGGAACAGAGCAAGCACTAGAATGCCACTTCCACCAACACAATACATTTGATCAACGAACACCCGGGAAACACGGAGTTTATGAAAGCATTGAGCAATGCTCATGGTTATTTAAATCACTGCTGCCTCAGGCAGTACTGCCAGCTGAGATCAGTTAATGAAATGGATGGCCATCTGATCATTTATTTGGCTTCAGCAACAGTTCTGTGCAATGTTAAATGGCAATTAGATCTGTATTCATTGTTTTTTAAATTAAAACAGTCATTCTTTATTAGCATTCTGTGGCATCCTGAAATATCTGAAGTATTGAACAGAGGCACCGTATTGACTGAAGAAAGAAACTAGAAAAATCCATAATAGTAATTAAGGTAGAATTTTGATTGTTAATAACTGAGCTCTTTGGATTCATTTGGGCCTTTCTACCTCATGAAATTATATGAAGTATAATGAGATAATATAGAAAGCAATAACATTTTTCTAAGTCTAAAAGTAAAGAGATGAAGATTTTATTTCTCGTTAGCCTGAAAAACTGTATAAGCATGAAGCCTCTTTTTCCACTGCTTCTAACAGTGAAAGATAGGGACAGCACATTTACACATACTTTATGCCGCTTTCACTATTTTTTGTGCTTCCCAGGGTACAAATGAGGATACTGGAACAGTGGGATTAAACCTTTTGGCCAAAGACAAAGGTAGTGACAGAGGAACAAGGAGTTTTCTGAATTCCAGCTCCAAGTTTATTCCTCCACAATTGTGGGAACTGTGAACTAAACATCTTTCCACACAGAGGCTAAGAAGAAGATACAGGTTACCCATGACCAAGAATAATGTGAAACCTGAAGCTCCTAGTATCTAGAAACCAACGTGCCTATAGCACATGCTTCAACACTAAGTGAAATTAACGGGAATCTTCTCCACAATATATTAATGAATATTTATGAATATGATATTCAGTGAATATCATATTCAAATACTTCCTTACATGTGCTGCTCTGGTCTGTGTGCAAACGCATCCGTAGCCTTTGTGTGGGCTGGGAGCATCTGATGGAAATGAATTGTCCTTATCTGATATCCCGAGACCTTTGTCTGGGTTTCCTACAAGCACCATTGTCTTGATGGCGTTCAAGGGAAACCTTGCACGTAAAGGTCTTCAGACTGGCCCCTGGGCTGTGCTGTCTTTTTCCATCTGTTTCCTTTGGTCTTCTCTTTGACTGTACTATTCATTTACTTTTTCAGATGGGTTTCACTCTTCAAAACTGGGATCCAAACAAAATCATTAGATAACTTAAAATAATGAGTTTTGCAAGCTGACGTTTACAGAGGGTGATTGGGCCTTTGGAAAGCCTGAGGTTGTTCTGGGAATGTTCTGTAATTTAATGGGATAATGCCAATTCAGGTGGTTAAATAGAACAAGCTATCAGAATTTCTGGGAAAGTCCAGTTGTTTCTATGATGTGCTACAAGTTATGCATCAGTGTCTCTAAGCTGTTGTTACATGCTTAAGTATACAAATGAAAAATTTGAGCATATATGAAGAACTGCAGTGGTCATAGAATCATAGAGTCACAGAATGGCTTGGGTTGAATGGCACCTTAAAGATCACCTAGTTCCAACCCCCCTGCCATGGGCAGGGACACCTCCCACTAGACCAGGCTGCTCAAAGCCCCATCCAGCCTGGCCTTGAACACTTCCAGGGATGGGGCCTCCACAGCTTCTCTGGGCAACCCGTTCCAGTGCCTCACCACCCTCACAGTAAAGAATTTCTTCCTGGTATCTGATCTAAATCTACCCTCTTTCAGTGTACTACAATATTCTCTGCTTTCTGCAGATGCTTTAAAAATAGTCTTTCTCCAGAATGAGCTTTAAAGCAGGACAGGAACTAAGCTGCGCTGAACCATCCAGCCTGTGGACTTCATGGGACAAGGTGCTACAGTGAGTGTCTCACTTCTTCATACTCTGGGAGTTGGGACCCACAGGGTGCTGTGTACAGCCGAAACCAGGTGCTCAGGGAGTGTCGTGGAGTGGCACTGAAATATCCAAGAGGTTACAGAGATTGTTGAGAAATTAAAGTCATGTGTGGTTGCCACTAAGTTTTATTTAAAGTTTTTTATTAGATTACAAGGTGACCCAGCATCATTCAAATGATTCTCTCCTCAAAATGCTTACAATTTGAATATGGTTAATGTTCTTTATAGGATGCCTGATTCTACAACTTCCTCTATAAGCAAAATATGCTCTGGAAATGCATGTTCTACTAATGGGCATAAAACAAGAGCAAGAAGCCATTTTTTTATCCGATACCACAGATTCTCTCTCTACTGATACAGCAACACAGGTAGATTCAGCCAGTGGCTAGGCTGGCTAATTCACTTGTCTCCTCTTCATCAGTTTTACAGAGAACCAGGATTGCTCCCAAAGGAGAAAAAAAAACGAAGAAAAACTGCCTTCCAGTCCCACTTGCAACTTCAGAAATAACAGAATTTTCTCTGCAACATTGTTTTTGTGTGGAGGAGTTACAAATAAGATGAAAGCCTCAAAGAAGGAAAGCATATATTTCTCAGGAGTTTTCAGTAACTCTGAGATACTTAAGTGGCACACTATGTTTCAAAACACAAAAGATAATTTTACCTTAAAAGAGAATTTTATCTTAAAAAACAGGAACAGAATCCAATTGCTACTTCTGAACATTAATAGGAAGATCTTGACTTACAGTTTTAGAATTGTGTTACAGGATCCACCACGCTTCTTTTCTGTATAAATAAAAAGCGAGATATTTTTTCCGGTATTTTCATAGAAAAGAACGAGTTCCTGATTTCTAGGGCTGATAAGAAGATCTAACAGATCATTTTGAGACTTAGAAAGCATAAGCTTTATAAATTCCTTCTTGAGACAAGCAGATTAGCCAGAAGAAATGGAGCCAAAGTGTGCCCTTGGCTGGGACTGCAGCAATATAGAATGAGGCTCTGCAGGGTGGCTATGCAGAGTAGGGGAAATACATCTTAGAAATTAAAGCATTGTGTCCTTTATATTATTCTTAATCTTCTTATGTCCTGTGTGTGTAGGTGGTAAACTTAAAACTGCAAATGTCCATGGTAAGGTTGGCATATTTTAGTTAAAGATACTACAAAAAAAAAAGGGGGTACTGGAAGGAGAGCCCTTAAAATGTGCTCTTTGGCTGCAAATATTCATCCTGACATACCAGATTTTTAATGACGGCTAGTCCGTCAAATCTTAGTGTCACTAACAGGTAACTACTTCAAACGGGAGCCTCATTTCACAAAGCATTTTAAAATTTACCTCTCTCATCTGCTCATGAGCTCTGCAGCACAAGCAATGAAATTACATATTAAGCATATTCAGGCCTCCAGTACACTCACAAATACAACATCATGCCAGTTTGTATAGTCTCCCATAACCATACTTAAAAACAATCATAGGTCTAGAGCCAAATTGCAACATTCATGCAGAATAAAGGAATCCCAACATTCAACATACTTGTTTGCAGTTGAGAAAAGTGGATTGTTATTTTCAGGGAACAACTTAGACTTTGTTCCTGTCTCATGAGTGAGAAGAAAAGCATGTTTCAGTTACTGATTACCTACAGAGTTTTTCAAAATGTAAATCAATGAACCTTGCTTTCCAAAGAGCCAAACTTCAGATAGCATTCTCCGCCTCTCAGCTAAAAAATTCCTGATAATATCTACAAGGAGCTTTAATGAATTTACTGAATGTATGTGTACTTTGAAAACACTGGGATTTAAAAAACCAGTTTTTTAATGGGAGTGTGCACTCTTACAAGCATTTGTAGCTGGAAAGGAGCTCCTAAGTATGGCGTTAGTTAAGTACAATAGAAATGTGGTGACAAATATGGGCAATAGATGAACAGTAAAGGTTCTCTTTAATTCCTCAGTGTGGAGTTTTATAAACAATGCTTTGTAGATTCCCTGTTTTGGTCTGCAAATTTATTTTTTATAATCAGACATATTGTGAATGTCTTACATAAGCATTTTCTGAAAATTTGCATGAGGATTGATTTCTATCAATTAAGTGCCTGCACATACTTTTGCATAACTAATCTTAGAGCCTCTGCTCTTGGGGATTTATTTTTTCCTTTAGGACATTTATGTTCTAATTTCATTTAGAGACAGCTGAAGGAGATGGATGTGACTTTTTTTCAAATATAAGAGGAGATGCTGTGCAAGATCCAGCCCATAATATTCCAGGAACAGATGAGGTGTATTCCTTTACCCATGATTTACAGCAGAGTTATGTTTCACACTAACAAACAGGCTACCTCACTGAAGTTTCAGTCTCTGAAAGCAATACAGTCCATGCAAAGTTATTGTTTTCTCGCTTAACATAATACCTATGTAATTTCAAATTTTAATGATTTTTCAAAAATTACTCAGAAAAGATTTCTTGCACAGATTCCTCACAATACTCTTAAGTCAATAGAACCATGGAATCATAGAAT
>VXBH01000324.1:84300-118351 GCA_013400035.1 Rynchops niger | reverse complement strand
ATTCTGTGATTCTGTGAATTACATTAACATGAAGGCCTGGTAGAAAAAGCAACCACCAAAGCCATAAAGTAGGAAAGGTTGGACAGACTCAGTATATGTTCAGCTATAACTTTTCTCTCTCAAATAGACTGTCAGATACTGTGAACAAAAAAAAATAAAAAGTTTATCCAGTCCCCTTAGCCATCTCTTTGTCATTTTTGTTTTAGGAGAATACAAGGATGAAAGGCAATCTTTTGTGTAACTTTCTGTCTGTCATTATCTGCTTGTAGTAGAATGGGCTTTTGTAAATCAAATAGGTCCTATGCTGGAAAGTAACTCACCATGGTATGCTTATTGAAGTAAACAAAATGGCATATCTCTAGCAAAAGAAAAAAAACATAGAATAAGTGAAAATTCATATCGTACCACCTCTGAAGCCAGTATTGGTTGATTTTATATTTCTTGAAATATAGAGCATGCACAGACAAATATCTAACATATCTGTAAATATCATCTTTTCTTTTACATCCTCAGTATAAACCTCTATAAATGTGTAATGGGGTGGATATTTTTCTCCCAATGTTGACGCACGGAACTTCTGCATCTATATGAATTACCTTGTTTCTTTCAATTCATAAATACAAGCAATTCACAGGGTGCTTCATTACTATGCACAGAGTTCAGTGGAAGACCACCAAGATGGACAGGGAGTGAAGTGGAGCATTTGTCATGGGGCTTGTTCAGCCTGAAGACAAGATAGCTTTGGGTGCACGTAACAACAGCCTTCTCAGTATCTGTGGAGAGTAGATGGAGCAAGTTTCTTCACAGTGGTTCATGATTGGAGGGCAAGAGGAAAACCTCATAAATTGTGACAAGAGAGTTTCAGATTGGATATAAGGAGAAACCTTTTCACCTATAGACAGTAAAGTAGTGATACAGGCAGCCCAAAGAGGCTGTGAAGTCTCCATCCTTGGAGATTTTCAAGATCAGACTAGACAAAGCCCTGAGTAACCTGTTTTGATCCCCTGAATAACTTGATCCCATAGCTCCCTTTGAACTGGGAGTTAGACAAGAGACCCTGAGGTCCCTTTCAACTTGAATTGTCTTATATACCTATAGCAAGCTACATGTATTTTAAATTAATATAAAATGTTATGTTAAAAATTAACTGTAGAACACTGAAAAATAAAATAATTCATATTCACACAACAGGTAACATTTCTATTTCTTGGAAGATGGTGTCACCAATTGAACAAAATCTTATCTACATTCTTTCCACTGTATAAACTTAGACCCTTGTGTTTATGTTCACAAGTCTGCTATGCCATTAAAAGAAATTTGGAGGAGATTTGTCTTCTGATCTGCTATTACAATTTGACCTGAACTCTGCCACCTGTACCATGTAGAGGACTTTGCAATGCCTGGTTGCAATATGAATGCTTACTTGTGCTTACTAACACTGAAAAGAACTGTGTTCTAATGGAACCTTGGCTCAGTCAATTCTCCAAACTACTCAAGGGTGAATAGCTACAATTAACAAAGGATTGGTTCCTTTTTTTTCACCTTTTTTTTTTTTTTCTTTTTGTTCAAGCTACAAACTGTGTGTTTAAGAAAAACCTCACAGACAATGAATTCATTTAGAACTCATACATAAAATAGCTCTAGAGAAAGCTGCAAGATCTAACTTGAAATGACCAACTAAACCCAAATATTTGTGTACCCAGAAAAATGTATGTGTAATTGTATACCTAAAACTTAATGCTTATATATATAGGTTCTTACATCGAGTCACTTGATGCATAATTTTCCATTGTATATCCTCATTTATCTGAAATAGAAACAAGAACTTCTATTCTTTTATTACTGTTTGATGTTTGGTTAAGCTAGTGAGGAAATCTCTTTTGTATAATTCCAGTATCCTGCTTCACCAAAATTAAATCCTTCTTCCGAATCATTACAGGTTTAAATATGATTCACAGATTGCCATAGTGAGATTATCAAAAGGTAACAATGAATTAATGAGACCAAAATTAATGTGTCTGTCCTTCACTTTTCACAGCTTTGTCTCTACACTACTCAACAGTTTGTTTATTCCACAGGCAATGCCTTCAAGCAGACTGAAATAGTTGTTACATTTAAAACAGGAAATCTCCCAAATACTTGTTTTCCTCTTTTCTGAAATATGAACATTCCCATTTCAATAATGTGTCTACAACTGACCAAGCAGAAATTATCCAGTCCTAGTATCAACATTTGAGGGCTAAAAGCTATTTTAAACTGGATATTGAATCTCTGCTGTGCTGGGCAATATTCATCTTTTTCAGAAATGGATATTTGTTGAATTTTCTACCCGTTTTGGGGCTCGTGGCTCTGGACTTTAAGACTGTGACATAATTGTGAACAGAAAAGACATTTTTCTCTTTCTGAGTTTTGTGCAGGTGTCTCAAGGTAACTAAAGTTCCTGACTTTACAATTTGATGCAAATAATAATAATAAAAAAAAAGACTCTGAACTAAAAAATGGAAAACTCTGTCTAGAATTTCTAAATTCTTTTTTTGTAACATAGGTAGTATATTCAAACACATAACTATGCCTTGCAATTTCAAAGCTCTCTTGTTGATTTTATAATTATCTTTATAAGTAATTTGAAGCTTCCTTACTCAACAACGAAGTGATATTCCTAAATCACCATCTTTCAAATTCCCTCTGAAATTAGGCAGAGACTTTTGTGATTTTTCGATTGGGCACACTATGGTGTTATGAACAGATCAGATCATTCACTATTTTTGCTGTATGCTTGTGTAACAGTGTGATTTCTTTGGAGTCATTTTGATTAACAACGGAGTGGAATAGAGAACCACATCTAGATACACAGTTTGTGAGGTTGAAGCAAAGAAGAAGTACCTTTTTTTTTTAATAAAAACACCATTTTCCAACAGGCAGCATCATTTAAGGGTGAGTGAATATCTTAGTTTCAAAAAAGTACTGTAAAAGCTGTTATTCCAGTCCTTGAATTTGTCCCTTTTGTACTCCTTTTCCATTCTACAACAAACTTTTAACAGCCATGATTTAAATTAATGAAAGGTAATATTGTGGAAATACTTCAACCACAGTGGAGCTAGTAGGTACAGCAATGATAGAAAGTGCATTTACTCTGATGTTGTGAAAAGTCCTCCTGTTCTTCTTCTGCTCCACTATAAAAAAAGAGTCAGTAAGCTGTGGAAAATGCTGTGCAGACTGTTAAAATCCCTAAGTATTCAACAACATTATTATATATTAAAGCTATTTAATCTGAAAACATAATAAAAGCTGGCACTACAGGTTACTCAGGGTATTGAAAGTGACTTGTTTTATGCATGATGATATTAGAGGGAAAGCTAATACAAGCCTAGATTGTGACACTGTATAATCGTTAAATATAGACCTAATTTGACTGGTAATTAACCCTGGAATATTATGTTCTGGGCAGCCCAGGAGGAAAAAAAAAAAAAAGAAAGAAAGAACAACAACTTGCAAAGTGACTGAAAAATGGAGACAGAGGCACAAAGTATAAAAATTTAGGTGAATAACAATCAAGGCACAGTTGACCAGTTTGGATTGCCACTTAAAAACCTTTGCCTCTGCTGTCTTACCCAATGCATGCTGAAAGAGCAAGCTGCTGAAGTCTGCTGCAGAATCATTATCATCTGTTCATTTTATTTCCATTGCCAATTATCCTTAATTATTGGAATCTTTTTTCAATGTATAATGACTGCTGAAATGTTAGAATGCTCATTAAATTGAAGCTCTACCTCAAGAAATAGATTTTGATAAGCTATGTTATGTTATAGACCTGCATTTTCAAGTACTTCATCCTCTGTTAACGTAAAGTCCATCTTTGCACAACATTTTCCAAGACATATTTATTTATTTTTAAAGAAGAAAGGAACAGAAGGCCAGATTTCCCTGGTGAAAGCTGACATAATTAGTGTAAAAAGACAGACGTGATCTGAATTGCAAGTAGCTAAAGGAATAAATATGGACAAACATTGTTTCTGAAGGGATGGGTGATGTCAGTTGAGCAAAGGCAACCGAAGGCTGCAATCCACTTGGAGCCCATGGAAAAGTAGAAATAAATTTCCTCAGAATCTGGCTGTTTACAAGACTCATTGCAGCCCACTGTACATCCAGTCATAGGTACTGGATGCTATCCCAGGGACCATCTTGAAATCTGGTTTTGCGAGCTGTAAAAAGAATGAGGACACAGCTGCCTTTGTGTCACATTCAGAGAGCACAATCTTGCCTGATGCTCATGTGGATTTCATATCTCCACTGTTGCACACCTGCAAAACAGCATCTGGCTCAGAGTGGGTCCATTTTAGGCATAGGAAAGTCTGAAAAGATAAGTAGGGGATTTGGCTGAATCCCCTTATATATATCGAGGAAAAAATAGCATGTGTAAAACAAACAGTAAAGGAAGAGGACTTCTCTGAGCTTTTTGATGTGAGTCATGCTACTGACATCACCATCAGGCCTGGGGACAACGGATGGGCTGCTGTCCCTTTTTCTTGTTCCCTTATCTCAAAGGCAATCTCCTTCCTTTCACATAAAAAGTGTCTCTTAGCACACTGTGTTTGCCCTGGCCTTCCTTTCTTGACTTCCCTGTCATCTTCTGACAACACCCATGATTTGCATCTCCTCTGATGGCAGAATATTTTACCAAAAAATCTAATTAAAGTAAAAGCAAATAACTGACAAGATGTACATGTAACAGTGCATAGCATTGTGTTTGAGCACATAGCTCTTTCCCTTCTCATTCCCCATCAATCTCTTGTTTGCCATTTTTTTCTCTTTCATTATTATGAGATCTTAGGAAGAAAAAAGAAGGGCTTTTTTTTTTTTTTTTTTTTTTTTTATTGTAACTTGTTCTAAGCAACCTCTCTGCCCTTACTGCACAAACATACACACACAACATCATAAAAGCAAACACAAATGTTAAGATGACAATTTTAATTTCTTTTAGATGTTGTAGCTGTGTTGCTAGCTCAGTATTTCCTTGTTAGGCATTACAAGACTCGTGACAGACATAGGTTTAAAGTGCAGTCAGATCTTTAAGGTTGAATTTTCAAGGTAATCTTCTTGTTCCAGACATTTCTGTCAAGGTATCTAGTTAACAATATAAAAGAACAAGTACAAATTTCAAAATGAGACAGGGTAGCAAAGTGCCTGTACAATTTATTGCTCTTAAATTTTGATTTGGATTGAAAGCTGTGTTGGTAAAATTGGGTCAATATTAATTTTTTTCATTGTATTTTTATGAAGTACATATATGTAAAGGCTTTGAGATTGTACACATTCAGACAAACTCCCTCAAAGTGTTTTATATTTTGGTATTTTTTTAACAACATATGAGATATGAGCAAGAAAGCTCTCACCCTATTATTATTTCCACAGAACACTGTTGGTGGATAAAACTCAGTTATTGCTCTAGTTCTGAGGTCTCAGGGAAAACACCTTTATGAATCAGGAGGAAGAGATTATGGGGAAAAGACCATTTTTCTAAGTCAAAAAGCCTTAATGAGGACTGTGAGGATGTCCTTTATAACCACGTAGTCATCGGGCTACTCCATCCTAGTAGAGGAAACTTACAGAGGTATCTTAGTGACTCCCGGCACGTTCTCACACCCACACTTCCCATGAATTATGTTCCTGCTGCTTCTGAGGACTCTCTCTATGTCTTTCTTAGGGACAAGGCTTCTATTCCAGATAAAACAAAATTCCTTTTTCATAAATAAATACTACATATACATGTTCTGATGTGAATTCCATGCTTATGAACATCCTCACCTCCTTGCCACAAACAATACTGACAGCAGAGTCAAAATGACTCTGATAAAAGTGATTATCACGGTGTTTTCCAACTGACCTGCAACATGAAGTACTAGTGAACTTGTAAGATATCTGGGCCTGCAGTGCTCACAAGGATGCCAGCTCAGTTTTACAGAACCATGGGATTTGGAAATGGTTCAGAGAACCATTTGAACTTTTGGGGCTTCATCCAGAACAAACAAAGCTGCCTGGTCATTTAGCTGTGCACAACACTAATCATCACTAGCAGTAAAGTCTCTGGAATCAAAAGCTGGCTGACAAATTTGTCAATAATATGTGAGGCAGAGTGCAATTCAGCTTGCTCTTTAACAGTTATATTGGCTGTGCTGAACTGACAGTAATAACAACTTGTTTTTGTTCAGTAAACTAAGCAGATATGATGAGGACAACACATGGGGTAAATTTTTATAGAGATGCATAGGGTTTTAGCCATGCTTTTGTCATTAAAGTCAATAGAAACTGGGCAGCTGAAACCCCAGGTAACTCTTTGGCAATTTGTACCATAGGGAGAAGATAAGTGAAGTAATAAAATGCTATTTTTTTCCTTTAGAATTTAGTACTCAGTAAAGTTGCTAGACTAGCAGCCTTGCAAAACAGAAGTTCTTTGCTGTATTTATCCACACGACAGGTACAGCATAAGTAGCAGCAATATGGATTTCTTTCTCCTGCTGTACCAATGTGTTACCTGCTTTTTCAATGGCACTCATTATCACCACCGTGATCTGGGGCACTATTTGTAAAGTGTATAAGTTCAGTCTTCCTTCCTACTCATTAGCAGTACTCATTCCTACACCTAGCTCCCCTAGCAATGAGCAGGGTTTCTTTCTGCTTTTCAGGCAGTCATGTAAGCCTGTTACACAACCCTCATGCGCACTATTGATCTGTTATCACCTGAATAGACTCACTGAAGACAGCTACAAGCATCAGCTGTTCATTGTAATGGTCTGAATATGCTTCCTTCTTATGAGGTGCTAGACATTCCTCGGTTTGAGTAACTGAGGATGCAAAGGGCTAAGGAAATTATTGTTATAGCTGTTGTTGATGAAACAAGAATCTTCTCCAGGCTATGTCTCTTCCTATCCTTCTCCATACAGTTGCTCTTTTCCTTTCCCCTTTAAGTACCCAGCTAAGCAGAAGAAAGAAATTAAAACTGCTAAGCCTGGCTTTAGGAAAAAAGAAAAAAAAAATGTTTTGGACATTGAATTTCCTTCATCTTTTACATACTCTCTCCACTAAAACCCTTTCTTATGTCTGCTCGCCTCTCTGTAAAGATCTTTAACTTACATTGGCAGATGTGCTTCTCCAAGTATAAAGGTAACTTTTAACTTTTCAGTGAGCTCTGAACCAGGGAGAAAGTGATTAGAAAAAAAATTAAGTCCCAGATCTTCTGAGCTGCAGTTATCCTCAGATTCTTCAGCCTCTTGTGATGTTAGAAGAAAGTAGCTTAATACATCAATTACCTAGTCAATTGCAAAAGACCTCCGTGGAGAACAGCCTTTCCTACATTCTCATTAGGGTAGATCATGATCTATAGATACATGGGATGAAAGGATGGATATATGTTGCTGCTCCTACAACAATGCTTAGCTAAATGAAATAGATGGTAGTAATTTTCATAGTAAGGAGCCTGGACAAATTATGACAGTGAAAATATGGGGAGAAGGGACAATAAGACATATCCACTTAAAAGCCATTATCTATTTAAAGCCTTAACTTTTATTTTTTTTAAAAAGAGAGAGAGAGAAAAGTCAATTTTGCATTTCCAAAAGATAAATTTTCAGTGTTTCTTTCCTGTGCCTTGCCCACCTCTTTGATGCATAATTGACTTTAAACACCTTGAAAAAAGCTCAAGACCTGTGGTTGAGCCAGTCTTTTAGATTGTCTTAGTTTGCATCTTGTAACAGGGTGATTAAGGAGTAACCACAGGAGAATTAAGTATATTTCTGTGCTCTGACTGGTTTATATGTATCTCAGGCAGTTAATAAGTCGGAATTTGTATGCTGTTGCTGAGAAATGACTGTACAGCTTTTATTCAAAGCAGTCACTCCCAGCCACTAGCAGCCTAAAGAATTCTGCAATCAGGACTGGGGGGTAGCAAGTGGCAATTACACTCTGAGACAACTGAAATTTAGGAGAATTTTTTATAGTTTACCAAGAAAAACATTGAGAGATAACTTTCTGTAATAAAGTTCAAAATTCGTGTAAGCACAAATTTTACACAAATAAGTTTGAATTCCTCAGCTCTAATGGACTGTTTTTCCCCAAAAGTGAAGGTACTACTAATAATGTTTTGACCTTATTGAATATACTGCTCACCTTAAAATACCCTTATTACTTTTTTCTGAATATAGACACATTCACTTGTAGAATAATTTGCAGCAAGTTACAACTTGCTGTCCTTTGCTTCTGAACGTTCGTTGAAAATACTGTGTTTCAGTGATGGGTAGTATGATCCTTGTAACAAGAAAGGTTATAAATGCTTGTTAGGCTTTCATAATATTTTCTATTCTTATCTGCCTTTTCCATAACTCGGAATTAAGTCATTGAAGTATTTGGGCTTTTAATTTCTGTGTAGAATCTCTACCTCAGAGTGAATTCTTTTCACTTTGGAAGGAAGAACAGTGCTGCTGTTTCTAGACAAAGGTGAAAAAAATGATTGTTTAAAGGAAATAAAAGGAAATAATTGTTTAAAGGAAATCTCATGTTTTAAAAACAGCTTTATAACTAAATGATTGAAATTTGAAAGGTAAAGTTTTCCATGGTGAGATTAAAAATTCTTTTTGTTAAACTGTAAACCTTTTGAAATAGTGTACCAAGTCCGGTTGACTAAGTCTACAGTCTATGTTCAAAGGATGATTCATTGTGCTTCCATGTCTGACTTGCATAATAATGAGTTCTCTAATCAAATTTGTAGTGGCAAAAAATTTAACATAGCTTGGCTGAGTGGAAGGGCTACTGTGACTTTACAAGGTGTGATAATTGAATAAAGACGAAGGTAGGGAGGACTCATGAGTCTCATCTGTGGAGAGGCTGAGAGAGCTGGGATTGTTCAGCCTGGAGAAGAGAAGGCTCAGAGGGGACCTTATCAAAGTGTATAAGTATCTGAAGGGAGGGTGGAAAGAAGATGGAGTCAGGCTCTTTTCAGTGGCACCTATCGACAGGACCAGAGGCAATGGGCACAAACTGAAACACAGGAGGTTCTGTCTGAGCATCAGCAAACTGTTTTTCACTGTGGCAGTGACTGAGTATTGCCACAGGTTGCACAGGAATGTTGTGGAGACTCCCTCCTTGAAGATATTCAAGAGCCATCTGGACATGGTCCTGGGCAATTAGTGGTACATGTCCTGGGTAATTTGCTGTAGGTGGCCCTGCTTGAGTGGGAGGTTTGGACCAGATGACCTCCAGAGGTCCCTTCCGGCCACAACTACTCTGTGGTTCTGTGAGTCTACAACATCAAAACCAGCTCTGTAGAAGGGTTTGCAATTCAAAGGACCGATTCTTGTTGGTGGTGGGAGCAGAATAAATAACTAGGGATCCAGGATAAAGAACAGTGCTTTTGGAACCTCCATTTGCTCTTTTAGTGACGGTTAAATCTTATTGTGTTTTTTAAGTTATGCACTCTGTTGTATTGTCAGCACATGGCTACAACAGCTACCAGGGAATCTTCTTCTACTTTATCTGGTCTTGAAGTTGATCTTATGCTAACTCTCACTGTTTGACAGAAGTTTCCCCAAGTTGATGTTTTTTCTGCAATTAAATACAGTTGTCGGTTATCTGTGTCAGTACAGATGACAGTAATAATGATTACTTTGTCATTTGGGATGCTTCACCTGCTTCCCATTTCTCATTAACTTTTGCAGTTCCGTGTGTCATAGAAATACCTTCCTTAAGTTAAGGATACGTCTTGAGAACTTCATCCATCAGTCCTAAGGAAGGTAAGATTTGGCTCTTCTGAAAGAGAGCTATGTAACAGCATTATACAAATATACAGCTAAACCACATTTTCAATAATTGTTTCCAAAGTATCTACATGTTATCACTGAGATGGAGCGAAATGCAGGAAATACCTTAAAACACTCAGCTACTCAAAGCATGCTAGAACAAGTGGAACTCTAAAAACACAAAGAAGACCAATTTAAACCAGTGATTCCTTCAAATCCTGCTGAAGATATCCCTTTCCTCATAGAAGAGAAATATATTTCTGAAAATACCAGAGTTGTATTCTGATGCTATTTCCTGAAAGTATTTTCTGTAATTTTTAACATCTACTTATGTAGTGAGATAATGCATAGAGAGGGAGGTAGCAGGGACATTTTATGAGATAGCAGTATAAACCACAATATTAAGGATAACAAGTTGCATTGTAGTTTACTGGTAACTAAAAAAGACAAGGACACCAGGATTGTGTCTTGATTGTGACCATGGGTGAAAGACTCCTTTGTGCCTAAGGGTGTTATATATACATAAAAAATGTTGGTTTTATAATACACATGTAAGTGTAAATTTCTTGGCTCAATATCATGTTTTCTAACACATTTTATCAGAGAAAAGCATTGTAAACTGCAAGCCAAATATGATCCCTGGGGTTTTTTTGGGGGGGAAAGTTTATGTTCCATTTATATTTAAAACTAGAAATTTATGGCCGACAAGAGAAGGCTTGCCTGCCTATCTGCTGAGAAGGCACATACAGTCGCAATCAGCACAGAATAATCTAAAACATAAATACATGGATAGGACAGCAGAGAAACTAGTTGGGTGGTTTTTTTTTGTTTTTTTTTTTTTTTTAAACAGATAGTGGAGTCCTTTGTCAGGAATCCAGAAGAGAGTTTGCAAAGCTTTCCTTCTTGTGCCCAGGGAGGGCACTTGGCTGCCGATGTGAAGAATAGAGACTGCCTGAAGAACTCAAATTGGTCTACTTTATCCACATTGTCCAACTATTCCCTTGAGCATAATCATACTCTATTTTGGAAGAGAAAAAGATAATTTCCTAATGTGTGCCTGAGATTTCTGCCATAGAATTTAGCTATTTCATGCCATCTGACAACATACTAAAGTGCCTTACAAATATTTAAGACCCAAGCTATCTGCTCAAAACAAATTACAAAGGTAAGTTTTTCAAATAATCACAGACAGATTTTTTTCCCCTCGTACATTAAGTCAAGAATCACATGACAAAGCTTTGAGGTTTTATGATATGACAATTTATCAATCCAAATCAGGACATCTCAATTAAATCCCAAACTGCATTTACATACCATGTCTCGTATTTCCCTCTCTCTGTATTCGCAAGCCAAATTAATGTTTTATAGGTAAAGAATGAAGCTACATGTTGCACATATAATGCTCGTCCCATTTCTCAGGGCTCTCTGAACAGAGGATCTTGATCCATATGGCAATGTATCACTCATATCAGTGTTCCATAGGATGTGTGAAATACCTAATCTAGTCTGAGCTTAGAATAGGTATGTTTTCTTCTTACTTTTAAACTATTATTAATTTTAGGATAGAGTTAGTGAATTTCAGAAGAATGCAATACTTTTTTGTGGAATGCTAAACTCAACAGCTTCTAACTACTTCAACAAGAAAATAGATAATTATACTGGTTCTTCTATTTAAAATTGGGTCCGTTTTGATTCAGTTTTTGCTAAATATCACATTACAATAATAAGAAGTAATATCAGAGAATATTCCAGACCACTTCAATTCTTCCTTTCAGTTATCTCAGTTGTTCCAATCTTTAATTGTAGTGTATGATACAATGCCACTGAATGAACCTGTAGTTATCCCTATGCAAATATATAATATACATTATTCTTTAAACTATTTTGTTTAACTAATGCATATGAAATACATTTAACTGTATTCTACAACCTGTACCCCTATCTAGTATTTATACTAAATAAACATAGCATGTTCAATATTGTTGATCAGGACATGCTTCTCTTTTTTTTTTTTTTTTTTTTTTTTTTCTCTACGGAGAGTATCACAATAAAAGAGGTATGTCGAATATGTAGAAATTCTGTAAACCTTGCAGTCACCTAATACAGCTAATTTTTGAGTGATGCATGATACAGAATCATGCTAGTAGAACAGCAGGAATGTATTGTGCTATGGTGACTCTAAATAAAAAAAAAAGTCATAGGAAGTTCTGCTTTCAAGTGCTTCCAGAATAGTAGAATTTTCCCTCTCAAAATAAGCAGTGAACTATGTGTGTTCATTTTGCACAGAACTGTCAAAGGGCTTGTATTCTGTTGTCCTGAGAATAAGCTATCTGAGCTCACTTGCCCAGCCCCCCAAGACAGGATGATCTTGGGAAAGGACGATATAGAATCATTTAAGTTAGAGAAGACCTTTAAGATCATCAAGTCCGACAGTTAACCTAGCACTGCCAAGTCCACCACTAAACCATGTCCCTAAGCACAATATCTACACATCTTTGAATACCTCCGGGGATGGTGACTCAAACACTTCCCTGACAGTCTGTTCCAATGCTTGACAATCTTTTCAGTGAAGAATTTTTTTCCAAATATCCAAGATTCCTCATAAAACTTGTTCTCTAGACCCCTCACCAGTTGTATTGCCCTTCTCTGGACTCGCTCCAGCACCTCAATGTCTTTCTTGTAGTGCGGGGCCCAAAACTGATCACAGTATTGAAGATGCAGCCTCATTTGTGCCAACTACAGGGGGACGATCGCTTCCTTAGGCCTGCTGGCCACCCTATTTCTGATACAAGCCAAAATTCTATTGGCCTTCTTGGCCACCTGGGCACACTGCTGGTTCATATTCAGCTGGCTGTTGACCAACACTCCGAGGTCCTCTTCTGCTAGGCAGCTTTCCAAACATTCTTCCCCAAGCCTGCAGCATTGCATGGGGTTGTGATCCAAGTCCGGGACCCGGTGCTTGGCTTTGCTGAACCTCATACAGTTTACATCGGCCCATATAAGGAATTAAAATTTCCTAAGAGATCAGCTTGCTCTTCCTTATTCCCATTCCTGCTGCTGCTGAGGCTGTCTTAAGTAGTGGCTGTGGCCAGTGACCCTCTTTAGAAGCAACAAAAGTGGCAGTTAACCTGACTTTTAGTTTCTCAGCTGGAGCAAGTAGCCAAATTGTAACTGCATTTGGCTCCCATAGGCAAGTATGTAGTTCACCTATAATTAGAGCCAGACTTTTGTGCATGCATTAGGAATGCTAGTTATACTCAAGGTGCACCTGAGCATTTGAGTCAATGTGTTTTACTTAAGGGTCTCCTCCTTATACAAGTATGTATGAAATAAAAGCATAGAATTTCCTCATAGGAAGGAATGAAAGAAGTCAAGAAACCTGAATCTCATGTTGCTATTAATGTAGCAGAGCAGAAGAAACTTTTACAGTAAATTCACCTCCCTTGTCAACCTAAAAAAAGATAAAAATAAAAAATCCCTAAAAACTACCACTCACTTGTGAAACTATGGAGTTGAAGATTGATTTTATTACAGTCAGAATCGCAAAAGTAGAAGATATATGATGCAGAATGGAAAGGAAATATGTAAGTCAACAATTGATCCTCTTCAAATGACAGTAGGAGAAAAGGAAAATATCTAAGAGGTAAATGTGTCTTTGATTAAGACAATTGCTTTTTTGTACAGAAAAGTGGACCCTCAAAAAACAGAATCACAGGAAAGAGTTTGAGACTATTGCAACTCCCTCCTGGTGCTCAAAAGTCATAAGGGGCATGCAATAATACTTTCTGAGTCTTTTTTCTAAAAAAAATGTAGAAAAGAGTCTGATTGCAGCTCTGCACAACTGAAAACAAAAGAAAACATGTCATGCTGGACATGTCATGCTCCATCAGCTCCCCAGGGCTGGAGGTGAAGCTGGCAGGCCTAGTGAGGGTCATGGAAGTTGGCCACAGAGGAGTATGGTGTGCAATGGTCCTGGAAGGAGGAAAGCCTAGGTGGTCTTCATTTTCTAGGGAGAGCAACAAGGGCAGATCAGGGCATATGCTCTTTTTTTTTTGAAAATAAAGCAGCCTGTGTAAGAAACAGTGAGTGCAATGAGTGGCCAGCAGGTTGAGCAGGGTGATTCTGCCCCTCTACTCCGCTCTGGTGAGTCCTGGAGTGTTGTGTCCAGCTCTGGAGCCTTAAGCACAGGACAGACATCAACCTTCTAGAGCGTGTCCAGAGGAGTGCCACAAAAATGATCAGAGGGATGGAACACCTCCCCTGTAAGGACAGACTGAGAGAGATGGAGTAGCTCATCCTGGACAAGAGGAGGCTCTGAGGAGACCTTATAGAGGCCTTTCAGTACTTGAAGGGGGCCTACAGGAAAGATGGGAACAATTTTTTTAGCAGATCCTGTTGTAATAGACCAAGGGGGAATAGCTTTAAACTAGGAGAGAGAAGATTTAGACTACATAGAAAGAAGACGTTTTTTACAGCGATGGTGGTGAAACACTGGCACAGGTTGCCCAAAGAGGTGGCAGGTACCCCATCCCTGGCAACATTCGAGGTCAAGTTGGACACAAACTGTCCTATGATTCTATGATTCTAAAAACGTGGAGAACATAAAATTCATCAGTTCTATGAAGTCTGGCAAAGGTAGTAATTAAGTTTCTACTGAAACTAACACTGAAATTTTATTAAACTTCTTTATTCAGTCAAATAGCAACCGATTTTAGAAAAGATACTACTCATCTGTACTGGGAATAAGAATCCTTTTCCTGGATAAATTATATATGCTATGTTTGCTATTTAGTGTTAAATCTTATAATGCAGGTAAGATTGTAATTTCTTTGGTCAAATACCAGGTATTTCAAGAATGTAGGCATTAATGAAAATTTGTTTACCTTTATATCAGTGTTTGTATTTTTTAAAATATGTATTTAAAGGGCAATGTATATCCCCCATAACAAAAAAAAACAAAAACAAAAACAAAAACAAAAACAAAGATTCTTTGTCTTAGCAAAGCCATGCAGGTCATTATTTTTGCTAAGCCTGTTTTTAAAAACAGGGAAAACAGAAGAACAACTTTTACTGTGTAAAGCTATCAAGGACATTAAAGGACATTTAATTGAGTTTCAAGTACAATAATGGTCAAGTTGCTTTTCAAAAGATGATATTGAAAAATCATTATCAAAAGACGGAATTTTGATGTCATGGAAGTGTCAACAGATGCCGATTTGTGCTCTAGCTCTTTCTAGCAGATTTTTTGAAAGAATGCGATGAAATGTCATATGTTTTTGACATTTGGTTTTCATTAGAGAACTATTTCTCACCTGATGCTGTTTGTCTCTTCAGATGCTTTTGATGATTTGATGGCAATATTGACTGCAGTTTATATTTTATTTCTTTCACTAACTCAAAATCTTTTCCTTTTTAGTCTAATATTTCAACTCAGTTTGTGTTTTAACCCATTCTTCTCCAATTAAATTAGTACCATGGAACTCCTAATGGCCATTCTACAGTTAAAGATGTATTGAAATAAAAAGTATGGAAGTGAAGGTGTGGTGTTACATTTAACCTAAAACGTCCTAGAACAAATAAACTTGGCGTATAATGGACAGAAGTCCTTAATTTGATAAGGCTGGCAGGATACTCACTTAGAAGAATCCTGGTAACCACTTGGCTATCTGACTGTGGCGAATTGGCCCCAGTCAGCAGCCAAGCACCCACACAGCTGCTTGCTCACTCTTCTGCCTGCAGCAGGACAGAGAGGGAAACAGGAAGAACAGGAAAGAAATCTTTTGGGTCAAAATAAAGACAGGGAGATCATTTACTAGCTGTTGTCATGGGCAAAACACTCTGGACTTAGGGAATTTAATCTGCCAGTTAACATAAACATTACATTATTGATTCATGTACTAGGGAAGAAAAAGACAAACCTTTAGACACTTGAAAAAACACCTTTCCTCCCCCTTTGCCAGGCTCAACTTCACTTCAGACACCTCTTCTTCACCAGTGTTAGTGCCGCAGGTTACACTTGGTCCCTTCAGCTAGGCTACTCTCAGTGCATAGTGGTTACTCTCTGCTGACCTTTTCCTTTGCTCCAGCATGGGTCCTCCATGGTGTGTGCTTGCTCTGCCATGGAGCACCTCCTCCTCCTCTGAACATGTTGTTCCCTCTTGTTTCTCACATTTTTTTTTCCCTTCTTGTCTTCCTCATTGGTGTTTTCTCAAATATGTTGTCACAGAGGTGCCACCAGCTTTGCTGATGGGATTGGCTGTGTCCTGTGATGGATCCGTTCCAGATATGGCTGGAAACACCTGTGTCTGGCACAGGACAGCCCCTGACCTCCTCCCAGAGAGTCCACCCCCGAAAATCACCCCACACTACCAAAATCTTAGAATTTACACCCAATACATTATTATGTTTCTAAGTTGAAAGGAAAGGTTGTCTGTTATAAACAACTACATAATAGTTATTATGGACAACATAGACAGATGTCAATGACAGCGGTTTTTCTTTGGATCTCTGCAGCACTGTCCGGGAAAAGGATAATAAATTTACAGGTTTCTGCAAAAAGTGTCAAAATAGATCAGCTCTTCTCCTGCTTAGAAGGCACATTGTAAAAGGAAGGTTGGTAAAATAGTTGTCTGAAGTCTCATAAGCTTTGTACCTCACATATGTATCACAAGGACAGAGATAGCATTTCCTGGTAAACCACAGATAGTTATTTTTCTTCATTTGGAATGCTTTATTTCACCACTTAAAAGAAAATGGTAGTCAGATAAGCAGGCTGCTTTCCCTCTTGACTCATCAATATCATTTCTTACATACATGCTCACTGCTACTGACTGATGAAATGGGGAGATATACTCTACTAAGCCCACTGGGAGCAGAGATGGAGATAATAGTTACGTAGCATTGAAATATGAGATGAGTCACGAAAGAAGCAGAACTCAAACCAAGACTTTTTTTCAGAATGAGAGGGCAAGTACGGTGAAAGAAGAAAGCAAGGAATAGCTTGTAAATATGGACACTGAATTTGAATACCATCATTTTGGGTATGGAGTGACTCATTTGGGGTAGATGAGCATGTAGGCATGAACAGGGGACATAAACAAGAAAAGTGAACAAAGTGTAAAGAAGACAAGGCACCTGCAAGTATTTTTCTTTATCATCCAACAGGATGCTCACAACAGTCCATTTCTTGCTCCAGTTCCAGAACATACCAATCACCTCAGCATAAGTTAACAGATAACTTGTCAGTACTTAATCTCACACACATGGATTCTGCATGGGAACTATGCTACCATTGAACAAAGTCAGACCAAAGTGTTCAACCTTTCTGACTTAAAAAAAAAATCAATCAGATTTAGAGAAATATTCCAATGTCTAGAACGACTTTTGTTTTCCAGAAGAGAAAAAAAAAAACCATGAAACAATGGTGGCGGTAGCCCTTTGCTTTGAAAGTATATGACAAAGACCTACGCAATGTCATCTCCAAAACCAGTGTATCTGATACTTTGTTTTTCTGCTGAGAAGTGGAGAAATTTGAATACCAAGCATTTAAGAATTATAGCAACGATTCATTGTTCTGTGAAGAAATCAACAATGACGGTTCTTATGGCATATAGTCAGTACAATTAAACATTAATTTACGTTACTCCATGGAATATATGAAATATATAAAAATGTAAAAGTCCACAGAAGTTTCTCAGCTAATCAAGAATATATTACTCACACAGAGCACAGGAGATGACAAAGAAGAATGCCTATGCATGTTCATTGATGTATAGTTTTATTTACTTGATAGATGATGAGGCTCTTTCCATCTATCTTCTTAATCTGTATTTATCTAGTTTCAAAGGAAAAGTTTTAAATTATAGATTGTAAAGCTATGTTGGCATGATATGGTACCGTGTATGAATTCACTTTATGGAGCTGTTATGAAGTTAACCTACATACCACACTGACTGTGTGAATATTAAAATTCTGATTAAAAAATGTTGACCTGATTCTTTCTTTCTATCTCATATTCTACCAGTCTTGTACTAATGTAAATCAACTTAAATGAATGTATTTCAACTAGCATAAGACTGAGATAAGTATTTAGAACTGGCTCTAATACATATGCAAGGGGTGACTTTTCTAATGTGGATGGCTTTGGAAAATATTACCAGAGCATAATTCATGTAATACAGAACAAAGGCAACTTTTTTATTTTATATATAAGTATATAGTACATATATGTATATACATTTTATATACACTTTCACTAGCCTTGTAAATGAATATGAGAGATTTGCATCAATAAGATGCATTGATTTAATAATTGCAAAAATTTTATAAATACCTGTATTTGTAAATGATACATGGCTATAAGGAGGAGAGAAAATGTATTTCTATACAGTTTTTGAGAGGAGAGTGGGATTTACTGTTCTTCAATGAAAGCTCTTCTTATGAACCCTTTAGGTGTTCATAAATCTTCAGCTTAGTCTTGCTGCAAACAGCAAGGTGTCTGTGCAGTTACAGCTTCTGTACTGAGCCTTATGTGACCCATTTCAGACGATAAAAAAGCTCCAGATGATTCTACAGCAGGGCTGCTTATTACTCTTCTGTGCAGCCTCAGCTACAGCTGCCTACAATTTCCACCTGCCCTTGGGGTAGATGTCTTCAGAGCTCTTCTAGCAATGACCCTGGGCTGCTTTTTCTGCCCAGTATTCCCATTACGATGTCACGTTAAGGACGGATGGAAATAGTTTGGACAGTCAGAGTGTACTCTGTCCAAGACTTCAGGTATCATATATTCCAACAGTTTCCTGTGCAGTCTGCTCCAAAATGTCCTGAATGGATTGAAGAGTGTAGATAGCCATTGCATTTAAACACAAATCCAATCTTTACACCATTCAATGAATGCAGTATGCATTAGACTGCTACTTCAAAGGGGAATCCACTAAATATTCTTTCATTTCCCTTATAAGATTGGCACAAAATTTTAGGACTAAGGATGGAGTTAAACAATGAACTTGGTAAGTAAGTTCTGTAGAACTGTATTTCCTTCACTAAAATATTCCAAAATTTATCAAGAGAAATGCAGAAAGACCAATCATATTGTATTCTTCATTAGAACATAATTTTCAGTATGATGAAATGATGTTACACAGCCATAGATAACTTTCCATTTATGGTTATTATTCCATATAAATGGAATAATAGATAACAGATAAAAGAATTGCCTTGTCAGTTCATGTAAATTGTATTTATGTATACACATACAGATGTTTATATTTGTGTGCTCTTCTCTATTTCTATAATTTTATGTAAACACTAAAATACATGCATATTTATGAATAGAGTTGACATTGCATCTTGGAAAGACATGAAGAATGTTTTAAAGATTTGCATATTCTCTTTTTACAGGTGTGTGCATGATACATCTTTCTATATATAGTGTGTGTGTGTATGTTTGAAATCATTCCCTTTGTACACCTTAGAAATGCAATAACTATGTGACTGGAAACTACTGCTTTGTTTACTGGACCTTGGCCCTGCAGGGCTATATCTAACTGCATTATTCAAAAAAAGAACTGTAATTTTTGTTATTTCTAGTTTCCATTGAAACAGAAATTCATTAAAGTGCCGATCTGGGAAACTGAAAATTCCATCTGGAGGCTAACACAGCATGGGTTGAATTTTTTTAAAAAACAACATATCTTTTTTTCTGATTTGCTTTGCATATAGATTTGTAATTTGCTAGTTTTAATTTGTTCTTGATCACAAGCCATGATTTTCACCAAATGAACCTTCATATATGTCTACAAATCATGAGGAAAATTTAGTGCATCTAAGACTGAAGTGCATTTGAATCTAGATCTCCAAAGACTTTGATCTTGTTTACCTACTGCAACCAAACATTGATATTTTATAAGGTAATATTCTTCAGTTTCCATCTGATTGACAATGTGGGAGGGTCCATTTGGTGTTTTTGCATCATGACAGTTTCTTTCCATACGTAGAAATAGATAAAGGACGAATAGGTGGGATCTAGGAGACTGCTAGTTGTTAACTCAATATTGTCACTAAATCTGTATTTCAGAGACTTTGTGGGGGCACTGACAGCTGAGGTAAGGAGAAAGAGTCAAATTTACCTCCTTTAATTATTATTCCCTTGGTCCTTATTAGAATTCTAACTTTTCTGTTGCTGATCTTTTTTCACCAAAGCTAGGATTTTGATATTGTGCAATATTTTAACACTGTCATCCCTTGTGGCCATCTTTCTACCTCTGACTGACATTTGTACAGTACACAGTGCAAATTGCTTGGCATGTATTTTGAAAATCAATGTCAAAAAAATTTCTGTACTATTGATGTGGGTACTCTTACAACCTTTGGCTCTTGGATTGGTTTAGAAAAGCTCTCAAGCAACCTCTAAATACTGATTTGGCAATCCTTAATACGACTTACATGTTTCATGCCTGCTTGTTTTACAGACGTTATTTATCCTGATCTGGTTTTGAAAGTGCACATTTAAAGCATGTACATAAACATCCAGTTCATAAAAAGTAGCAGAAAACTAGCAAAAACAGAAACATGAGAAAGCACCACAATTTATCACAGTCTGTGGCTTTTTTGCTATGATTGCTAAGCAGGCATCTCAATACGTAAATCCATTATTTCGGGGGGCAGAGAAGGATATAGACATACATGTATTGTTGAATTACTTTGATTTAATATTTGTGATTCTGGTTAGCTATTGTGATAAAAATAGAGCAAGGCACAGTGTCTTCGCTTCATTAGTCCTTCAGCAGACCTTACTTTTGATTTTGATATATGAAGATTCAACTCTCTCAGTTTGCTTTGTAGTCTTTCCTAAATTTCACTTTTTGACTGCCTTGCATGGGAGCAGTTCACTAGGGAACATTTTAAAATGACACCAATGCCAATTTTAATAAGGACAGTCTGTCTACCAACCCTCCTCCCTCAGGCAGTATTTTCGAAAACAAGAGCTTAAATTTATGTTCTTAAAACCATATATCAACATTTGCTTAATTTCTAAAGAATGTTTATTAGACTTTTTTTGGCCTTTTTTCTTCTCATCAACTTGTTTATCAGATTTGACCTGCATAGTAGAGGAAGTAATTTTCAAGAATAGTACTTGAAGAGTCTTATGAATCACGGTTATTCTTGTGCTTTGGTCTGTTCCCTAATGGCTTAATTGGGAACTACTGTGCAGATCTTTCGTCACGTTTTTAGAGCTACAAATAGCTAAAAATACACAAAAAATTGTTTATTTTTCTTTACCTAGTCAAACTAAATTTTGTGCTGTGTAGTAGTGGAAATTTCCAGGTGCCAATGCCTGTGCTGTTTAATGCTGAACTACTTTCTCACTTCCCTATAATCTTCTGTACTATCAAGGCAGTGAACCTGGCTAGAAAACTTTGGTATAGAGCCTCATAGATTTTGCTGTAGAGAGCTAATGTCAATATTTGTTACAAGTTAAACTTTGTGCAGCCGTTCATATATGTTTCTGTTATTTTGCCTCACGGGATCCCTCAGAGGGAATATGTGACTATTTCCTTGGGTTTTGTTTTGATTAGAGCAATTTTTATTTTAAGGCAGTGTAATAATGACAGGCCTTAATACATGAATGTACTACATTTGCTTCTCATTTGAAGTTCCTGACAAAATATGTAACTACTTATCACTGAACCCTTTGGTATGAACACACCTCTAACACAGTGTTAATGTTAGCAAACCTACATTTGGAATCCCCAAAGCTTTAAGCTGATAATTTGCTGTATTCTAAGAATTTTATAGAATATAAATTGTTCAGCAAGTCTGGATTTTTTCCTTCATTAGTACTAGCACCATCAAGGAGAATTCCTTTCTTGAACCCAATGAAGATTCTTTTTCTACTTTGTCAATTACACCTATTGATTTATCAGCAGCAGTGAGAAATTATTTCTCAGATGACAACACTTTTCTGTGAAGGAAGATAAAATCATATTTAAAAACAAAATAACAAAAAACCAAAACAACACAAAATAAAACACACTGGGTTTTACAATCCATTGTAGTGGAGATGGTGGAACCTATTGTCCAGTTTTTTGAAAAAAGGAGCAACCACGCAAAAAGGAATTCATGTCCTCCAAGATCAATGCTGGTTTTTTTAAATGTGTGAAATAAATATAAGGATTTTTTTTACAGTTAGAGTAATTTGGCTGCAAGTAAAATTAATAGCATAAAACAAATTAATTGCAAGTAAAAATGATAACTTGGATAACACATTATTAAGGCAGAAGAAGAGATCAAATTTATTTGAACAGCAAGAAAATAGAAAACTATTAGAGCATTAAACCCAGTGAAAAATCATATAAAATCTCTCATTAAAAACATACAAATAGTGATAAGATAAAGGTTGGTATCATTGGTACTAGCCTCATTAAGTGTAAATGTTGTGGGATACAGTGGACTGTAGAAAGCTTTTTGGATATTTTGGTCACAGCCTGAACTTCTCTTGTCTAAATGATTAATTTCTCTAAAAGAACTGCAGAAATGAACCAGTAGCTAGAATTAAAGAGTTGAAATTGCTGCGTAAGCTGAGATTTTATATAAATCTTTTGTGTCACCATACGCCATGAAGCAAAGCCGGAAACATTCAGTGCAATTCCAAATCCTTTGTGGATTTTGAAGCTTAAATTTTCCTATTTTGGCCTGCTGTTTAATTGGCCACAATTCCACTTCCAGAGAAGTATTTCTTACTTCTTTTGCACAGATGACAAGAATACTGCTAGAAAGCAGATTTAAGAGTGAAAAGACAGAAAATGTGACCCTCTCCTGCCACAGGGAATGAAGTAATGGTTAATTATGAGTGCAATGATCGTAAAGCTCATCAAGGATGTACTGCATATATGTAATCACACAAACTCTCACACCCATGTTGTATCCATCCAGTATGGCTCTAATAACGTAGTTGTATATAAACAGTAAAATAATCTAAGCCTCAGTATTGTTCTGTAGCTGACAAATTGATTAGAAGTGCAGGGCCATTTAAAGCATTCTTAATGTTATCTTTTCTATAGCACATTTTTCAAGCTCAGCTGTCAAGAATACTTGGTAGATGGATGTTTTAATGAGGGCTGTTAAGCTTCTTCCTCAATGATCTTGAGAGTGACTGACTAGAGTCTGTTGCTAATACTCATCAGCTATACTTTCAGGTTATGCTAGCTACAGTAGAGTGTAACAGTCATAGAATCATAGAATAGTTTGGATTGGAAGGGACCTTTAAAGGTCATCTAGTCCAACCCCCCTGCAATGAGCAGGGATGTCTTTAACTAGATCAGGTTGCTCAGAGCCCCGTCCAACCTGACCTTGAATGTTGCCAGGGATGGGGCAGCTACCACCTCTCTGGGCAACCTGGTCCAGTGTTTCACTGCCCTCACTGTAAATGTTTCTTCCTTATAATCTACTCTCTTTTAGTTTAAAACTATTACCCCTTGGTCTACTGCAATAGTCCCTGCTATAAAGATTGTCCTCCTCTTTCCTGTAGGCTCCTTTAAGGCCACAATAAGGTCTCCCTGGAGCCTTCTCTTCTCCAGGCTGAACTACCCCAGCTTTCTCAGCCTGTCCTCATAATAGAGGTGTTCCATCCCTCTAATCATTTTTGTTGCCTTCCTCTGGACTCACTCCAACCGGTTCATGTCACCATCCGTGGAGGTATTTCAAAGACATGTTAATGTTGCACTTAGGAATATGGTTTAGTGGTGGACTTGGCAGTGTTAGGTTTATGGCTGGACTAAATGATTTTAAAGGTCTTTTCTAACCTAAATGATTTTATTATTCCATGATTCAAAACAAAAAGGGTAAGTTGTATAAATGTACATTTGCATACCAGTGGTAGGGAGGGTGATACTCCAATGAAAAGAGTCAATTTTAGTTACCTAGAGTGGATTTATTGGTTTATAAATTATGATGCAAGCAGAGAGCTAGGATAAAAGAATAACATTTGCATACCAGTAGTAGGGAGGGTGATGCTCTAACAAAAAGAGTGGATTTTTGTTACCTACAATGGATCTATTGGTTTATAAATTATGATGCCAAGAAGACAACTAGGAGAAAAAATGTACAGTTGGATTATACACTTATGTGTGTATATATGTAGGAGTGTGTGTATGTACTTACATCTATGCATTTACTTGTTAACAATAATGTTAAGTGTTCTTATTCTTCATTTATATAAATGATCTCAATTTTTCACAAAATACAGAAGAAAAGACATTCTTAATTTCTGTAGAACAAAATGTTTGAAAGGTCACTGAAAAATCTGAAAGCCAATATATATAATTAATTAGAAATTCTTGTGAGCTTTTCATTAATGTTAGAAGTTAAAAACATTCAGAGTCAGCTCTTTCCAGTTCTGAGATGCTAGGAAGGGACCAGCTGTTGATGGTCCACTGAATTATATTCCTCATAAATCTCACACTGAAAGTAATTGTTTTTCTGCAGGTCACCCATGTATGTCACTCCCAAGCGGTTATCATTAAGCTTCTATCTGAAATAGAATTTAAAAAAGCTAGAGAAGAAAATAGAGTTTACAAAAGGAAAGACTTCAGATACTTGAGAGTTTGTCATTTAAAGACATGGAAAAGGCACCGATCATAAAATCAGTAAACTAGAGTTAGAAAAACAGCGGATGTCACAGAACATTATGCCTGGTTCCAAAAGCAGTATGTTTGATAGCTAGAGGTTCTACAGTTAAGAGAGAAAAATTAAGAATAAGAATAAGAAAAGAATAAGAAAAGAATAAGAATAAGAATAAGAATAAGAATAAGAATAAGAATAAGAATAAGAAAAGCCAGTAGAGGAAAATGGAGAAAGTGTCTGCAAAGAGGATTTCAAGTAGACTAATGTCAGATGTTTTTTCCATGAAGTTGTAATATGTTATGGAGAAGGGAGTATGTGGAGCAACTTATTCCATTCTATTCATTACATGGAACAAAATGCCTGTATGTTAATTCCCTGCTGCAAGCTTGTAGGATTAGGTAATGCTATGCAAAATTATTCACACGCTCATTCTGATAGGGGCATGTGAGATCTCTCATTGGTCCTAAAAGGTGGATAGGAGTAAAGAAGTTGGGGAAGGGCTAGATCAGGTGAGTACTATATAAACTTAGTTGCCTCCTTGACCAGCCTATTCTGGTACTGATCCTTCAGGAAGGATGAGAAACTCCCCCCACTGATCAAACTTCCAGTGAGAGGGAGGGCAGAGAAGCACTTGATTTCACCTCTTTTAGGTTAAATAGCATTCTGCCTTGCATGCAGTCTTGAAAATACCAAATAAAAACCACCCCAATCCCCAAAACAAAAAAAAACCGCAACAAACTGCTATAATTGAAAAATAATAGCTCTACATATAGTCCTGTATGGGAGTACTCAGGTAAGTATACCTCCAGCATATGTGTAAAGTCAAATCTAGTTATAATGCAGATAGCACATTGTGCAGCTGCACAGACATCTCTCTGACAAATGACCGGGAACACTCATACCATGCTGACTGACTAATGCAGGCATAAAAGCTGCTTCGGTTCCCTGGTAAATCCAAGCAGTTCTGTGCTTCAATAATCCGAAGTGGCAAGGCAGTCTGATTTGCAGTATAATCAGTTTTAACTCAGTTTTAAATCAGTTTTAACAATGAAAGATTTCTTTTTTTTTTCTTTTTTTTTTTCCCCACAAAAAATTATTATGTATAGGGTACATTATAAATAATGTCCCTAGAGCTAGAGGAGAAAAACAAACAAACAAAAAAAAAACAACAAAAAAGACACACAAAAAACCCCACTTAACCCAACCCAAAACAAACCAAACAAAAACCAAACCAAACCAACACAAAACCCCAATAAAAACCCAAAGAGAAAAGAGAAATGATGAAGAAAAAGAACTTGAAGATAATACCCTGTGGCTTACCCAAGAGAATCCTATAGCATTGTGCCTAAGATAGTACTTTCTCTTCAGGTGAGGAATATGGTATGAAATCTGGCTGACAAGCTGCTACTGCAGCACAACAGTTTTCCAAGATTTGATTCAGCAATGACCTTTCATGAGAAGGTACTTCTAATGTTGCTGAAGATGCAAGGGAAAAGTGGAAGAAAGAAGTAAAACCAGAACTGATGACAACATCACCCCAAGTAAACTATATCTTTTGAAGGAGCTCATGTGATCTTGTCTTTTTCACTTAATACAAAGACACTTCAAAGATCATGGTTCTCCCTAGCTACATATTGAGGACTGAAAGTGACCCTGAATCAAAGTCAGGGATTTCCAAGTGTCCAAAATAATTTCCTGCTAGGTCTGGTATTTCCTTGGAGATTTTATTTTGAAATGCTGGATCCTGTTTGGCTGAGATTTGACAAGCTGGTAACCCCAGTGCAATTGGATCTATGGAAATACTGATTATTGTCATTCGGAAATTAGTTCTTGTAACGGTGTAACGGCAAAACTTTTTTCATGGTATGACAGAAATGTACAAGAGAAGAGACAATGCAACTCCAGTGCAGTATGTTTTGAAACATTACACAGACAGTGGCTTTTAAAATGTCTGCCATTGAAAGTAGTGCATTTTATTTGCTTTTAAGCTCTGTTGTGGAAAGCAGGAATCAATAATGCTCCTCTCCGTTAAATCAAGACTGTTTCTGCTTTCTGGTATTCCTTTCAGTATTGGCCATAATTTTATTGCTCCATACTTTTCTCACAGGCTTCAGTAACTGACTGGCAAAACTACAGCATTTAGGAAAGTTTTTTGCACTTAGCATCAAGAGACACCAGAGTTCTTAAGCTCATTTCATTTGTGACTCTTGAAAGCTTGCAGTCAAGTCATGTCTCTTCAGCATGAAGCTCCAAGGAATTGCACAGATAAAGCTCGAAGAGCATAGGAAAGCTAAAAGAGAGACAGAAAAAGCAAGGGGGACTAGAAGGGGATACAGGCAACACAGAAACAAAAGACAGCATAAGCTTCAAAAGGGAAGACATGGAATCTCGTGGTACATGAGAAAATGAAAAAAAGAAAACAAAAGGTAACATTTTGGTGCTCACCTAACCTTCAAAAGGCAGCCTACAGAGGCACTGAAAAAAGTGCTTACAGCTATACCCGCCTCTGAGATTTCATCTTGTGTGAAAAGTGTAGATTGAGATGAATAATAAGATTGTCCTTTCAGGACCAAGACTTTGCCTATCAATCAGTTAGAAAAATAAAACCCAAACTAAACTAACAACAACAAAAGAGCAAAACAAAACTAAAACAACAACAAAAATATCTTAACAATCCCATGTTTATCATCGATTCAGTTAAACAAATAATTAGCTTTTTTCTCTAATGTTTCATGCAGCTTCATTTGTCTGACTGTTCCTGCTTTGCTGTCAGACGCTCAGCTCTCTTTAATACAAATTGTCCCCAGGACACCTATCCTTTACCCAGAGTATACCCAGGATACCTGTCCTTTGGAACATTTAGCCTTTACAGTGTATCTTCCTTTCTGTTGTGGAAAATGAAACTTGCTTCTTTCTGCATGGTGCCATAATATGTTTTGATCAGCAGAATTCATATGTCATTTTCATTTTCAACAGTAGCAGGGCACAGTAAGGTACACAGCTGGTGGCAGGAAACCAGTTTCCCGTTACTGTTCTCTGATGGGAGCTTATTATTGACACCGTGCACTCTTCAACTGAGCCACTGAATTACAATGAGTGTGTAGAGCCCAATTCTTCTCCCAGTGTCACCAGTGAAAAAACACCCACAGACTGTACTGAAACCTATGTAAAACAATTTGTCAGTATCAGGACCTTGCCTTTTTAGATTTCATTTTTGTCTCTCTGAATCATCTGTATAATACATAAAAAAATAATAAGTCAAAACCTGGACAACAGCAATGTGAAGGAAGTAGTATAATGCTTTTTATGGGACAAGAATGGCTAAGTGAAGCTTCAGATGAGGTTATGGTCAAGGGCTAGGACCATTAGGGCTGCCATTAGATGCCTCTTCAAATGTGCTTGGAGCCAGCCTGTCCCGCTGACATCATGAGTCAAGAGTTGCCCCAACAATATACACATACTTTCAAAGCATCTCCAATCAAAAAGGGAGAAATTAAGGGGAGAAAAAAAGGAAGTAAGGCAAGAAACCAAGCAGTGAACTGGAGTTAAAGGAACAACTTCTAAAAAATCTCATAAATGGCAGATTAGGACTGATTTATTATTATGTTACCCTTAAATAGAACCAAGCTACAAAAATGCCCTTGATTTTGCTCTGTACCCTGCCCTCTTCTTAATACTGTGAAGGTCTTTCCAGTGCATGTTGTACCGCAGCAGTGTTAAAATGTTCCAAACAGTGTAACTGGTTAGTTTAAATAGAAGTTCATTTCTAAGCACATGAGAATGTGATTCTTAAGAAGTTAGGGGAAATAAAAATAATAACTAAAAAGGCAACACAAGTAGGTCACTTGCGGAATGAAAAATATAAAAGAGAAGGTCTAAAGGTTTCTTATGCTGGTCTGAAATGACTACATACATCAAAGAGCTTATTAAAACTTGTTGAAACTACAGAGTAGGTCAAATAAAAGAACTGATACTCATGGCACAGAAAATTTTATCTCCTTGAAACAAACATGTTACAGATTATATGAAGTTGGGGGTGGGGTGGTAAATAAAGCTTTCTACTTTTTCTACACTGTTATTCTCACTTTCTTGAGGTAGTCTCACGTGAAAACGCTTCCGTGGAAGAGAAGTTAACACATACCAAACCTAACATTCCAAAATCTTGTGAAAAGGCATCATGCCAACATACCAAACTTTTAAACACAAATCACACTTCATAAACCATCAATTAATGTAATTTTCAGAGAAGTAAGAGTTTAAGCACATCACTGATAGCATACATAACGCCTGGTATGGCAGGTAATTAGAAACCTCAGTCAGATAACAAGTCTGATGGCCAAAGCTCTGATTAGTTTTTGACACTGACACTAAGAAACAGCCTTACTAAACTAAGAACCTTTAGTAGTCAACATACTGTTCAACAGAGCTAAAGATAAGAGTGGTTTCAATGTTAGAAATCTGATATTATAATCACTGGGGACTCGTAGATAGAAACATAAGGTAAAACAAAACATTCATCTAATTTGGCATTGAAGGATCTACCATCGGTTCGTGAAAATAATGCCATTACGACTACAAACAGAAGGAAAAATCACGCAGAATAGTCCTGCAGTCAAAGAAGAATTTCACCATTTAAGCACAACTTAAGACTGCCCTTCCCCAAATACTAAATTGGAGAGAAAGTCAGGTAGGAATTCTCAGGGAACAACTTCATCATTTGACACGCATCAACCTCTCAATAGGCACAAAATGAGAATAACAGACTTCCTACTTTTTTACAACAGTACTGAGGTTTCAGGAATGATCTGTGGACCTTAGAATAGTATAATTCTGGTCACAAAGGGCCTCAGGGGGTCCCTAGTGCAACCTCCTACTTCAAGCAGGGTCAACACTCGATGACTAAGCTGCTCAAGGATTTGACCACACAGGTCTTGGAAACCTCTAAGGACCTCCATTACACAAACTCTCTGGACAACCTGCTTGAATGCTTTATTACCTTCAGGGTGGCAAATTTTCCTTATATCCAGCTGGAATGTTCCCCATTGTAATTTATAATCACTATTTCTCATTCTGTCCCCAACTTAATTTGCATTTCAGTAATGAGCCTGGTCCCATCTTCTTGATGACCTTCCTGTAAGTCTGGGAGGACTCCTGTTAGGTCTCCTGTTAGCCATCTCTTCTGCAGGCTCAATAAGTCTCAGTTTCTCAATCTCTCCTCTCCTCATAGCCCCTGACCAGATGAACTTGTTTCCATTTATCAAAGCTCTTATTGCCCTTGGGCTCCCAGAAGTGAATGCAATATTTCTCATGTGACCTAATCAGTGCTTCTCAGAGGGGAATAATCATGTCCCTCAATATACTGGCTGCAGTTTTCTGAAGAGGATTATTTCATCCCAGGTACAGGACTTTGCATTTGTCCTTGATGAATTTCATGACATTCATATCAGCCCATTCTTCCAGCCTGTTTAAGTCCTTCCAAATGGCTCTTTGGTACCCCTCAGTCTGGGGTTGTCCCCAGACTTGATGAGGTTGCACCCCATCTCCTCTTCTAAGTTTAAGATATTGAACAAAATAAAAGATTTTGAATGGTCCCAGAATTGACCCCTGAGGAACTCTGCTAGCTGGCAAAATGCAAACCATTAAGCACCACACTGATTCTGACAACCCAGGCAATTTTCTTCCATCTAGTAGTCCCTTTATCTAAGATCTTAACATTCTTACTTGGATACAGGGATGCTGTGGAAGACTGCTATAGCTGAGATAAACAACATCCACTGCTCTTCTCTTATCCACAGTCATTTCATCATAAAAGGTGACCAGGTTTGTCTGGTGAGATTCACCCTTGGTCAGCCTACGATTGCCATTCCCAAACACTATTTTTTCCTTCATGTGTTCAGAAGCGACTTTCAAAAGGCAAAATCTGCCTCCACACACAAAATCTTTTAGTGATTAATTATGACACATTATGCCTCTAAAATCTAGTTGGAATTAAGAACAGAAGATATGGAAATGCAAAGAAGATTTTAATGCAAATAGACTGAATCAATAATCCTTCTCTCAGATAAAGTAATTTTCAACACAGCAGCTTGGTATGGTTCTGTGGTTCTCAAGGGAGTGAGAAATAGCGAGCAATTAAAAAAGCTACAAAAAATACCCATCCATCTTTTCTCCCTTTCCATTTTGCACTTCTTTTTCTCTTTTTAAGTATTCTGTCCTTCTGAAAAGAGTATTATCTTCATTGGACCTGTGGAGCTGGGAACAAGAGAAATAAGTCCAAAGCAAGATCTCAAGCCTGAGGGCAGACTCAGAAATGTTACGGAAGGAAAAACACACCTTTACAAGCAAAATGTCTGTGCTTTTGAAGCTGGCACTGGGACTGAAAGAAACCCTTGTTGGCACACCATGCAAAGCCATAGGTAGGATTTCTTACCAAGGCTTCATAGAGCTATGTAGGCACTGGAAATTTGGGTGAGAAGTTTAATTTGGTCAGAGACAGGGCCAGTTTTTTTACAGATTGCTGAAGGGAAAGGTATTGAAGTGTAGGGAAAGGTATTGAAATGTAAGTATGAGAATTTTTGTTGCCGGCAAACAGTGAGTCCGCATGAATGCCTGCATGTGTATATGTAAACATGGCATGGAGCGAATACCTACAAAAAGTGAGCACCCTGTATAGAACAGAAACACTCATGTAATTTGAGAGCCACACATGTAATGCATAAATTTTGAAATTTAAAAAAAAAGTAAAGCCATCAGAATTTGGCATTCTTTGTTAGTTTAAAACTTAGCAGTACTTTTAACTGGGCACACCTGCAGTAAAATTTTTATTTTTCTGCCATCCCTTTAGTAACTGAATGGGTCAAGTTCCATAAAAATCTTAATAGATTATACTTTTAAGTAATACTCAGGCATACTTTTTTGACAACTTTTCATCAACAGACCTAAGCCACGGGGCACAGAAAACCATGGAGTTATAACAGCCTTGCTATGAGGAGTTAGAGAGATGCAGCCTCCCTTAGATGGTGCTGTGTGGTCTCGAGGCTCCCTATACACTTTCCTTACAGCTTTCCTGATCACCTTGAGAGGCAGTGATGAGTGACTCCAGCCCACTCTGGCCTCCCCTGTGCTGAAACAGACTCTGTTTTTCAGTCTGACTTTAACATGCTCCATTGAATTTCAGTAAACAAGTCTGTTTATGAGCCTGGCAACCCTTGAGAATAGTTTAAAACTATGCTAAAAAAAAATCATTCCCAGTCATCGTATCATATGTCAGGGAGTCCCATATATTGCTCCCATTCATGAATCCCAAGTCTCCATTTAATTCTTATCTCTTGAGCCCATGTATCTCAGAAGTACTCTCCTCTGTACTCTGGACTATTTTGCAGGGAAAACGATTTAAAAAAGAGGTTTATCAATGCCTTTTATTCTCCCAATGGTCCTTTCAGTTATGAATTGCTCTTTCCCTCTTCTTATGTTGCTGTTATCCAGCCATATAGCTGGTAGTCCAGTTTCTCCCTGTAACCTCTCCTGTTCTGCCTGTATCTTTTTCCCTCAGGGCTCTTACTGTTCTTTCTATTGCTTGCTGCTCTCCTGTGTTGCTCTTCCACCCACAACATCTTCTGTTTGCAACAGGTTTGACATTGCTCTACATATGCTCATATACACACGGGACTTCATATGAATGCTGGACTGAGCAGCTCAAATATGCTCAGTAGATATGCTCCAGATCAAATCCTTAAAAAATATGCTGATCCCACATACACTGTCTACAACAAAAAAGGAATGTCAGAATAGCAGCAGGAGCAATGGCAAAGAAAAGTTTCTCTATTTCAATCACTTTTGAATACATCCTAAAAAAAATAACTTTATTATTTCAAATGATAGTAACAGGAATATTATTGCCACAACTGCATTGCAGCTCCCTTGAATTCATGACTTCTATTGCTGGGAAGGGAAGGAAAAGGGANAAAGAAAGGAAGAAAGAAAGGAAGAAAGAAAGAAAGAAAGAAAGAAAGAAAGAAAGAAAGAAAGAAAGAAAGAAAGAAAGAAAGAAAAAGAAAGAAAGAAAAGAAAGGAAAGAAAGAAAGCCCAGACATAAATTAAGTGCAATCACAGTCGCATTGTATTTCCATAGAAGTAGGTGGTGTGACTGTGGGAATATAGTTTGGAAACAATGCTGTTTTCATTACTTTGCAAACTGTAGATCTACCACATAGGCTGGAAACTTGCCCTTACTAATGAGAGCCAAGAGAAAGAAAATAATCTAGTCTGTGAAGCAGAGTTAATCATGTGAGTGTTACTAAACCATATTGATGGCACAGAGGAGATGGGCTAGCTGAACCGCAGGAAGGTTTTTATCTTTGTTATGAAAAGCAACACACACCCTGGCTAGCTGTATACATGTCTAAGTGGTTGGGATATGTGACCTATCTGTCAAATGGCAAAAGTATCTTGTGAAACCAGTGAATACTGATTTACATGATGAAACAAAGGTATAACGTCATTCCATCAGAGGCAGCATGTCTCCAGGTCCAGAAATTAAAACTAATTTTTAACAACAATTGCCAATGCATGATATCAGAAATCAACAAGGCAGTAACTAAGTAAAGTAAGACTCAAGCTTCTTTCAGTACTCAGGGGGAAAAGGCATAAAGGAGGTTTCTGAATAATATTTTAATTTGCAGTTGCAGCACAAGAGTGTCTGATATATACTAGACAGGAAAATACCTACAAATTTAAATAATTACTTGAGTCGGGTAAGGGTGTGAGTCAAGAAAAGTTTATGTCTTGAAAAGAACACTAAGAACAGATCAAGATCATCGACCTGCACTCTGAATGCACAGCGTGTGAATTAGAGTATTAACAAACAATAAATATTTTTGGAGGCAGTGTCAATTTGCTGAAATGCAGACCAAAATAAAGTTATTGTGAGGAATAGACTTTGCAAAGATTAGAACCTATTAAAGGTGAGGAAAGGGAGTTACAACTACCAGTCACCATTTGGAGGCTGTCATCTTATATACCAAAGGCAGGTGTCATGGCTTTAACATAAGCAACTATAGTAGAAATATATCTTTCCTATTCATATATGTTAAAACACTAAAACATATTCACAGACCCGTAGACAGGCAAAAAAAAAAAGCTCTAATTCTAGGCCATTCTATTATAACTCATTATTGTGAAATCCTTTATTAAAACATAGAAATGAAAATTTGGTGATAGATTGGTCAGTTGTAGCAGCACAAATAATCAATAATTTAATATTATAGATGAACAATACATCACAAAAGTGAAAAGGTATACACAGAGGCTGAGCTGGCTCCAGTCTGTAATGAATTCTGCTGTCTTAATTTGTGTGGAACAATGTGAAAATCAGATTCAGCTAGGGCATTTTGGTTGTACATGAACATACAGAAACCTTACAGTATGAAATCAAGCCAGCCAGGGAAAGGGACAGGTCTAATATGGCAGAAATGGGTGATTGTGCAACTGGCCTTGTTGTTTTTTTTTTTTCCTTTCTGAAATATTTGTCAGAATATCTTCATTTTTATATTAAGCTAGTTTGTCACCTGAGAAGGGTACACTGTTTATTGATACAGATACTGTGTCTGACGGTTTTCTTTTTTTTCCTTGTTTTATGCCTT
>VXBH01000324.1:34788-68586 GCA_013400035.1 Rynchops niger | reverse complement strand
TTTTTTTTGTCTACTGTGGTTGAAGTATTTGCATAGGTTTCCTCCCATGTGGATTATCTGGTATTCAAGAATATTTGGAGTGATGCTAGAGCTGTTCTTTCAGGTGGCACACACTTATACTTTTTATACTATATGTTCTTTTTGCAATTTCTTTATACTTTCTTTAAATCACTTAGGAAAATGTTAACGTACAGCTGAATTCCCTGGGATTTAAGTCACTAATAATTTTAGCACTTGGTAATGCATTCCTCAATTAGAAGCTCAGTAGATAAAGTTACACAGTTGCTGCTATCTTATCAAGGAGGTCTACAAAAAACCCAGTGCAGATGGTGTTGTTGCAAGCATTACAGCTATAACAGTCTAAGTCTATTTATTCAGCATGTGTTGGCTGATAAATACGTGCACCTGATACTGCACATCTCTGATATTCCTTTCAGAGACACAGACTAGTTTAAACCTAACAATGAAGAAAAGCTATGAGGACATATCTGTGTTCTACCTACTCCAGTATCTTCAGTCGTTTTTCTAATGTTGTGCATTGCATTTTGGTGATCATTTTTATTTTTACTAAAAATGATACATAATGAAATGAGGAAATTCTACAAAAACTACTTGTAATAATTAAAATTACTCAGTTAATCTCTCCTTATATTTATAAATTTCCAGTTTACTTACGTCGTATGTCACAAATGCTGAGGATTGATTAAACTCTTGTAATAGCATCTTGCTCTCTGGATTGCTTGTCAACTTCCTGCAGTAATTATTCTTTCTTGAAAGTTATATTTTTATAATTTGCTCTTTATTTTGTATGAGGTTCATCCAAGTCGGAGAATATTGTTACTTCTCCGAGAAGAAGAAAATTTTCAAAACCAATAAAGAGTTTCAAGAAGGCCATCTTAATATCTTGACAGAATACCCAAATCCATATTGAAAACATTGTTTGTCAGGTCATATTCTTGCTCATCTTGCTGTTTGTTCTTTTTCCACAACAGGTCTTCAAAACCAGGGACACAAGCATTCACAAACAACTAAAAAGTCTGGAAAATACCTTAAAATCAGACAAACAGACTTTCTTCGGAGAAATATTTGCAAATACTCTTGTCCTGTTATCTACCCATTTCTTGAAACAGGAGAATATAGAAAGAAAAAGTGAAAGCTCTGTCTCCTTAGTCTCATGTTAAAATGCATTTAAAATACATTTTAAAAATATAATCCAATTTACTGACATAACCAGAGGGGATGTATTTCTCATAATTTTGAATTTCCACTGAAATCACGGGCTGTACACTTGCATATATTATCTGATCAAGAACATATATAGTGGTCACAGTTGTATATTGATTCAGAGCATTGCAAAATGTATACATAAATATACGTTCACTATTCAGGCTGTGTTATTCACAACAGTAAGACAGTGGTATTCTGCTCCTTCACTGACCAACTTTATGAACATACTCAAAATGTTGTGAGATAAATACAAGAGAAAGATAACATAAAAGGATAATATATTCCAAAGAAGAAACAGAACTAAAGAAAATAAGCAAAACTGAGTGAATTATATACTATGAATACTAAAAAATAGCTATTTTAAGAACGTCTGTAAACTAGCCTTTTTTTTTTATTTTTTTGCTTAAGCTTTTTGTGAATAGTTGTACATAATGTTTTATAAAACTGCAACTGAACCTTTAATACCCTTATTTTTAGTTTGGATCATGTTGTGTTTGGTCTACATGCAGATTTTTTTATGTGACTCATTTTCTCAGAACTAAGAAGATTATTTTTCAAGACTGTAGGAGATAATTTTAATAACTACTTGTTATCAATGTCCTACGTCAGTTGTGATAGGTAGTGCCACCTTTGTTGATTACACAGCAGATGCAAAGCATAATCAAAGGATTTTTAAGCCAAATCAAATGCTCTGACTAAACATTTCAGAACTTTTCATTCATTAGTATCAGTCACAATAATGCAGTGTAGCTTATAAAAACACACTTTATTTCCAGTGAATTAATTAAACTATATGTTTTTTCAGGTAATACAATGAAATAAATCCTCCTTTATCCAGCAGAAAAGAAAACAATTTTGTTCTTAATGACTAACCGAAAAGCTTCAAAACAAAACGATAAAATAAATAAAATTATAAAAGCATTAGAAACTGTCTGGAGCTGTTGGACCAGATGATGGAAACACTAGCAATCACAGGCTTTTCCAAGCATAGACAAGTGTGAATATAGAACCAGAAGGTATTGGAAGCAGATTAGAAAACAGGCTTATTTCTGCCATATAGCTTTCAGAATAGTTTTTTTTTTTATACATTTCAAAGCAGTTTTAAAAGTAGGCATGTACCTTTATTCCCATTTACACATTTGATACTTGGCCGTCATGTGACACTGTTAATGTTTCATACCTTAAATAGAAATGCCCACTCCATCATATGTGTGCCTCTAGAGCCCAAAGCACTCTTTCTTTTCCTCAGATATTTCCTCATTTACAGCTGAAATATTAGAGTTTATGCTGCATGTGATATTATGCAGAAAAGGAGTAGGATCACCACCACCAAAAATCATCCCCTACTAGATCGTTCAACAGGGCAAAGGAGACATAATTTTTCTACCCCTTCATCTAACACAGCTGGAAAACATACATGACCAAAAGGACAGAAATAACAGGCAGGCACTGATAAAGCAGTTTATGAACAAAGCTGAGCAGAAGATTTGTTCATCATCCCCATTTGTTCCAGGCAGATCTAAAGATCTTTAATATGGATTCATACCCAAATATAAGAGGATCAGAAAGTTAGCCTGAATTATAATTTGAAGCCTAAAGCTGAAACAGTTTTAAGGTCTTCAATTCCAGTCCAAGGTCTTAATCTTTAGTCTGGAGGGGTAGTTATGTCTGTACTTTCTCCACAGGAGGAACTGCTCAGCAGTGAAATGTATAAATTGTTAAAAAGCTCCGTGATACCATTTCATACATCTAATTCTTTTTTTTTTATTTTTAAAAAGTCATGAACATGGACCAGAACTGAAGTGTACTCCAGCCCAGCTATGCTGTCTACATAATCTGAAAATGAGGATCCAAATCCGTTTAGACACCTACTATTTGACCGTGAAGAATATCTTGTTTGGAAGTACAAATGAGTATACATCAAGCCTGGTGGTGTAGAACTGGATGAATTATCCTAAAATTTTTGCCCAACAGGCAAGAAAGTTAGCTTTTAGAGTACTATGATACATCTACAGTCAGGGTGCATCACATCATATTAATATGTTCAGTATTAGTCAACAAGAAAAAATTCTAATCATGGCATTTAATAACTATTTCATTGGTCCATACAACTAGACTGATTTGGGAATAAAAGAAAACAGTCTAGTTAATAATTAATTTTGGGAATACCCTTTCAGGTATCTGATGTGTAACAGTTTGTATGAACTAGCATTCTTAAAATTCTAAATGCAAAGCCTTTTTAAATGCCAAGAAAACCCAGCCCTTCTGTATTTTGAACTACTGTTCTCTTTCCTACTCTTAACTGTCATGTAGCAGGAGTTCATATGATTAAAAATGTTACTGGGAAACATTTTGGGAAAATTTTATTATTTGTTTTCTCTACAGTGAATATCCCTGCAGAAACTAGATAGTAACATCTTATTTTCTCTAGATACATATTTCAAGTTGATGTTTGGGGCTTTCAAAGCCTACAATTTCCAGGACCCCCTTATTTTCTTTGCTTTACTTTACGAAGCAAGGCATTAATTTTCTAAAAAAAAATCTGGTTTCTAGCTTTTATGTAGAAAGATACATTTGATGTTCTGTGAAAACCATTGTAAGATTTCCGAGTGCAGCACTGACATCTACCAGAAGCTATGGTGCAAAAAGCCATTATGCAAGCAGAACACTTACCAGCTTCAAGAACTGGGAAAGGGAGATAATGGAAGAAGTATAACTTTTCAAAAAAATATCCCCATGTTCATCATTCACATGAGACTTTAGGAATCAGTGCATAACACACAGTGGTGTGATATACTCTTTCTCTCCCACACCCTCTGCTACCCAAATATAAAAATTCAACTAAACTCATGCTTTCAAACTGTTTTGTTTCTTTGATCAGTGCCTGAAATTCAGACCATTCTCTGTGGGATAGCAAATTCCGTGCCGGTATCATTCTGCTTCTTTTTTTGTGCTTCTGAGCATGGGCAACAAAATTATACCTGTCTGTAGGATAGTGTTTGCATCGGTTTGAAAATATAGTTTTTGTCAGAGCAAACTGATAGAGCCATGATCCAGCACAGGAAGCTTCAAACAAACTGCTCTTCATTGGATTTTATAATATTCATAATATTACTAAAATTACTTATTTGGTTATTTAAGAGTTGTTCCCTGTGCCCAGCAGTAATTCTTGCCTTAGTAGATCTTTAGCTTTAGTGCTTCAGACATATTTCTGCTAGAGACAGAACAGCAGACTTGTCATCTGCACCCTTACAACCACAACTTGCCTCCAAGGATAGGAACATGCAAAGAATACCATACATGAAATTTGGATTCAAAACTAGGCACCAGATTAATATCTGTTTTTCCATAATTCATAGAAGTGTTATTTCGTCGTACTATTTTTTTAATAAAAAACCTAATATTTTCTCCCATTATAGCATCTGGGTTTTTTTCATGTGTAGAAACAATTTTAATTTTTTTTTTTTCCTTTTTTTATGATACTTTTAAAACCAGAGTCAAAATAACTAGCTTTTCACATGTTTAAATTGATATAATTGGTGATGACATTTATTTTATAAGCAGAGAATGGAGCTGTGCTAACTTGTATTCCCTCAGTGGATGTAAGTGTACATGATAGACCTCTGAGTGGAAAGATCGCAGAGGGCAAAGAACTTGAGAGAGAAATATACTTAAATGCATCATGAGAAATAGGTAAATTCTTAAATTAGCAGGCAATTGAAATTAGTAATTATTCTAAAGTGACTGATACTGAGCTTCTTTAAGAATGTGCCTTTAGCAAGAAAAGGGATATGAATTATCTAGTCTTGCCCACACTTAAAGAGATTTCTTCTGTAAATAAACTGGTAGAACATTAGTTTAAGCTAGTTATTCAAACAGAATCAAATATATTAGGAAAAGATTTTTAGATGTGGTTACTTGAAGCTTCTTCTTGCTGGGATACCATAGACTTCACCCGTGTGGGTGAGGGCACTGCCCTACTGGACATGCTGCCACCCCCAGCTCCCCGCTCCCTGTGGCCCAGCTTGCTCTTGCTGTGTCCTGAGGACTCTGCTGCAATATGCGAAAAACTGAAATATGTGGCATCCTGTGATGCTTGATGTTTTAAAATAGCACTGAACTACTGTAACACAGCTTAGTGCATGGCGAGGGAAAACCAATGGCATCAACGTAGGGTGGGTGTGCACCTTCAGTGCAAGGCAATCTCCTCACGCACATCCAGTAATGTTTCTCAAACCCCAGCATGAAGTTTAAAAGTTAATTATTTTTTTTTTAAAGGTCCTTATGTAAAACGGAATGTAACTATTCTTAGGAAACATCATGCTCTCTTTCATTCCTGGAACTTCTTTCTAAGAGCAGCATGGGTGACCATAGCTAAGCAAATTACAAAACACTTGTTTTCTTTCTGCTCTATCTAGATTATTGTCCGAAGAGGCAATGTTCATTACAAAACCTCAATGGTCCTGTGAACAAAGAATTGCAGTTTTATATTGAGTCTGGCTGGGATGGAGTAAACTTTCCCCATATCAACCTTCATACCTCTGTGCTTTGTGTTGGTGTATCTCGACTCACAAGTTTTTTGTCTTATTTTCTCCCACTTTCTGGCTGAAGACTAGAGTGATAGAGTGGCTTGGTAGGCATCTGGTGATCAACGAAGGTTAACTCACCGCACAAGTGCAAATCATGTTATTCAAAACTGCTTTGCACACTGAAATAACTAAATAATGTATCAGCATGGGGAAGAGGATCAAGAAAACATGGCCAATAATACAGTTATGAAGGAAATGGTCGTTCTCCAGTCCTTTTTAAAAAACAAAGACAGTGTCACGAAACCAAAACAAAACAAAAACAAAACTGAAAAAAAAAAACCCAACCCAAAAAACCCCAACTCCCCCAAACCAAACTGAAACAAATAAATAAACAGACAAATGACCTAAGAAAAACCCACACATAAAACAGAAGAAAACAGGATTCGGTGAAAGTGCAGGAGGTGATAGATGAGATGGAAAAAGGAAGACAATGACTCTGGACTTAAGAAATCTAATGTGAGCAGAATGAGCAGGTGAGGATGATGAGGAAACAGAGGTACAGATATGTGCACTGGTGTTCTGCAATTCTGCCTACACCTCTATGACTCCTGTGCTCTGTGAAGTGTAATTGTTTTACAAGCAGAAATCTATGCACTATGTACGTCAGCTTCTGTGAGTCCTTGAGAAATAAACTGTGAAACAAGGTTGTGTTTGCTAAAACTGGTGCTTTATTTTTTTTGAGGATACACACTGATGTTAGACATGACTAAGATAGCTGGGTAGTAGCTTGTCCCATTTTTATGAAGCCTTTACAACAGCTATTTAATTTCCTCTTTGAGTATATTTACATGCAGTTTTCTTTTGTATTCTGAGGCTGTGGGTTCTCACATCTTTTCAGTCTTCCCCTCTAAAAATCAATTACATACTGCTTCTCAGACTCTTATCCAACACTTTCTTGTCAGCCTCCTGCTGACTTAAAATGGTATTGTTGCAGCACCTTCAGTTATCTTCACTTAAATTTACTCTTTCCTTTACAGAATTATACTTCAGTTCACTTCTGTAGAGCAAAGATGTCTGTCTCCTTTTTGACTTTTTAAATATAACTTTAAAGTTTCATGCTGAGATTTGAGAAGCACAACCGGATGTGCATGAGGAGGCTTCAATGCACTAAGCCTGCCCATCTGAGAATGAGTCTTAGATGCTTCTCAGTTTAAAGTGTCTTTGGGAAATCTTGTACCCACATTGTGCTGCTAGAATTTAGCACCTCTGCAGGCTGAGAAACTTTATGAAGCTTAGAAGTTTTTTCTACTCTTCAATTTTTGAAGTTTCTAGAAGTCTGTTAGAGAATATTTTCTCCCAGTGTGTATGCATTTGGTTTCCTTTAAAGCAGCATTATCTTCTTACTTTTGACAAGTCACAACTATGTGGCCAAAATGATCCTTTTTCATGTTTTTATTGTGATTTATCATTTTATCTGTAAATAACAATGCATTCTGAATTTGGTGTTGTGGGATTTTTTTTGTATTTTTGTAGCAAACATGGTAGAAACACTAACCTTCTAATTGCAGACACAACCCACTGAAGCATCTGAATTCTTCTTTTATTTTTTAATCTAATCTAATTGAAGCACAAAATTCTGGAAGAAAAGTTTTCTTGCTATTAGACCTCTTATTGTGAATTTATTTTCAATACTCTGTAATTTGACATCTAAATCTCTAATATGTTTGTATCTTATCTGGTGTTTGAAGTATGTCTGACATAACCCAAGCTCAGTTAAGAATACAATAAGGGGCTTCAATGAAGAAAAATATTACATAATTTTGCATCTTTGTCTGATGATATAAGGCAATCAGACATCTGGTGATTTCAGTTGTCATGTTCTAGAGTAAGAGTTGGTCTGTTTTTTATCATGAGGCTGTAGCAACCAATGCCTTATGCAATGAATACTACTTCCTTGGAAAGCAGTGACCTATCTTCATTTTAAAATGTTGAAGATCTCAAATATTTGGCCTTCACGAATACACCTGTTTTCTTTCCTTTACTCTTCCATTCTTGCCATCACTGACTTCCATTTTCATGTTAAACCTTCTTAAGATTTCTTTTCTGCTTTTCTTCCTCTGTCCTCAATAAGTGGTTGACATTATGCTTTTCAATAATTACTTTTAAAATATAGCTCTGCAGATTTTTAGTTACATTTTGTCTTGCATTTGAGATAATTCCTTTGCACTTACCAGGGACTGACTACAAAACAGAATTGTTTTAACTGCTCGGAAGCAGATGAGCATGTGTAGAATTTTGTGAAGAAAGTTAGATTAAAGCCCCAAGAGAATTCATGCTTGTAAGATAAAAAGCAATAGATATACCTGAAAACAAATTTTAATATAAGAATTACTAAATTTTCCAATAAAATGCAAATGTTTACTATATCAATTTAGCTTTACATAACTTGTCACTTTTCAAAGATATTGTTACTTTTAGAAATCTAATATTTAACCATACCTGAATCTTTATCAACTAATCTGACATATTTCAGTGATGTTAAAAATGGAGAGTTGTTAATGCATAATTAAACAGTTTATTTCCACTGCACCCTTCTACCAGCCCATCCCCTTTCTCGTTTTCACTCACTCCATTCAACTTCTCTTTATCCCTCATTTATTAACTTTTTATTTTGTAGAGAAATTGCATTTAACTAAAGACAGCCAGAAGGACTGAATAGATGAATTATTCCAGGTCTCCCGACCAGTAATTTCAACTTTTTCTATTGATATAAGGCTGCATCAAAAATGTTGCCTAATGGGTTTATTTTGACCCTCATGGCATAAAGACTACAGAACATGATATATTACTACTTTAAAGAGAACTGAAAGGAAATATTGGTATTCTCAGTGATTAAAACTACTCAGTGAATCCTGAAGACTACCTGTAGTTCTACCTACTGCCTCTCATGATACAAATTGACTGGTAAATTAGTCCTTGCTTCTACCTGCTGGCCAGAAGTTACTCAAGCAGAGAAGCTTGTTCTTTTAAACATCTTGCTGATTTACTATACATTATTTACTGGACTTATAAGGCCCAATATTTTATGTAATGCTTTAGACTACGGCTAAGTAGTTATTCTCAGGAATATTTCAACTCTCCCCACTCTCAACCACCACTGCACCACTGCACCTTTTCCACTTATGTGAGTAAAACTAGTATAAAGCACATCTAAAGTACTGTAAAAATAGTGTTTTAGCAGTTTATGTATATTTATCAATGCATTTTCTTGATATGCCTTCAGAGATGTTCCACAACAGAGAAGCGCACAAATAGTTGTGGTGACAATGATTAAGAAAGAAATTGAGAAAAAAAAAGAATGAAAAATGTTATTGAAAAAGCCAATGGAATGGGCACTAATGACAATAAGCCCTGGTATAGTTTAAGAGACAGATGGCATTTTCTGATCTGTGTTTTATATCTGAAGGTGTCACTACCTTTCAGGAAAGCTACAATTGTTTTTGTGAAAAACCAATTACTCCATAGCAAAAGGTTTTTCCTATTTATAGGCCTGAAGCAATATATACCTAGTAGAAGTTCATATCAGCAGCTATATGAAGACATTTATTTGTATATAGAAGCACGTATATACGCTTCTCCAACACACATGGAATAAGACGTGCTCTAGTGGTAGTTCATATATTCCCATTTTACAGCTACATCAGAAGAAGAAAAAAGAGGAAATAGGTCAAGTAAGGGAAAGCTGTGGATGGTAGAGATTGTAGCAAAACAGCAGGGAACCACAGATATGACTTGTAATTGGGAACTAAAGAAGTAGACTGATATTTTACCAAGATTGATACAACTCTAAGATTGAAAATGGGGAAAAAAATGCTAGCAACAAATACCATAGACTAAATTTACACTGCTCTGTTTCCTTGAAGATATCATTTCAATAACAATGTCTGAGCAATGCCAATTATTTCCCCTGATGAACGCTAATTAGCAACTGCATACTCTCATAGCTGGACTGCAAGATTTTCTTCATTTTTTCTTTATTTTTTTAATATAAGCAAATGAAATCTACTCTGATTTCTGGGGAAAAATCATGGGATCGAAGTTATTTTCTGAAATAGTATTTGAGTTTACTACTAGAAGTATTAGATTCTCCATATTTAATATTTCCAAGGTTTTAATAGTAATTTACTCAGTAGAGATGTGACCAAGGGCGGTAGTTGTTTAGAATATTGATAATCATGAAATACACAACAGTTTGTTTGGGGGTTAATTTTAATAGAAGTTAACCATGTTCTTGGGTGTGTAAGAATGGACTTTTGTGACCTACATGCTAGAAACATTTGGATATTTCAAGGGCATATATCAAGCACTGTCATCTCATAGAAGAGATCCAATCTGAGGTTCACACTCATAAAACTTAGCACATATTTAATACATGACATTTTAAAAGTCTTTGGGTACAGACAATTTTTTGCGTACAGATTGTTTGTTACTCCTAATCTTTTCCCTAGAAGAAAAATTAGTTGTGCACAGTGTGCCTGAATTCAGAGATTAAAAAAATGAAAATAAAACTCCCTGACTTTCAAGTGTGTTTTATGTGCTGAGAACTAAGAATTGAATGGTGCACATCTGATATGCAAAACTTTGATTTTGAGATTTGACCCAATATAGCATAGAAAGGTCTCCTTTCTCAGTCTGTTCCCACAGACCCACTGACGTTTGAGCCCTGTAATCCTTGGTTTTTATCTCTTCGATCCCATTTGTTTAAAGAGATTCTTCAGAAAGACAGACTAAAGTCAGGCAGGGAGAAGCCTTCTCCTGGTCATGTTATATACATAAGGAGGATCTGAAAGATTCATCAACCTTCCACTCAGTTAATGCTGATATTTGCTAATCATTAATCTAGGAAATCTCTTTCCCTTAAACCTGACTGACAGTTCACTGTCTGTGTCAGCTGTTTCTATTATCTGTTAAGTAGATGGTCTCAAAGGAATGCAGAATTTGTGAAGGCTTATCAAAATTGGTTTCTGTGATACTGACATGCATGCTTCTAGAAAGTGTACTCTGGTGTTCTTTAATAAACAGCCCATATGTAGTATTCCTTCCAGAGGGAAAGGACTAGCAGAAGGAGTCATCTCTTACTGTATCTAGTAAATAGGATAGTGCAAACAAACCCATCAAAAAACACAAGAAAATTTATTGTATTTTGCATATGCAGTCCAGATTGATTACCACAAGCAGTTTAGAATCAGCCTGATGTGTCCTAGCATCACCAAGACAAAAGGCTGACATTGCACCAAATGTGCATTTAAAGATACTTGAAATTATAGAAATTTAAAATGCAAATTCAAATTAATCTGTCACATTGACCAAACTGTGAGAATATCTTCTACGTTCCAAACCTGCAGTGTGTGAGTTAAAATTTTTTAGTTTTATGAATTGCCATCGGTAATGAAGAAAGTGAAGACAAACAAAGAAGAAATACTTCTACCTCAGTTATGTCAAAGGCTATTGCTCATTAGCCAGCTATGCCTGGAATTAGCTTGCAGAATAAAGGGGTAATTTCTTTGGCGCTAGTGTCACATGTACCATGTATTTGTCTGTCTGTGATAATCTTTACTTTATTCTACAAGTCTTTATCTGAAGCTGCTCTTCAGCAGGGTCCTTAATTTTAATGACTATCAGGGATTTGATCATTACATGGTGAATCTTTACCTCTCAGATGTGAATGGCTTTTTAAAAAGTGTTCCCAATTTCAACAAGTAGTCTACTGCAGAGTGACATTTATAAATTGAATACTTTGCAATTCTCCAGCTGTATTACATGAGGGTTAATATATTTTTGCCACTAGAAATGCCTTTAAAAATCAACACTTTTGATCTTTTGGAACAGTGGGTAAGGTAGGGGAGGTAAAGGGATAAATACAAGAGGGATATCTCTGAAAAAGATGTAATTATTTATAAAATATTGGTATCTCATAACTTTAGGTTTCTGACATTTTTTTCCATAAATTTTGTCATCAAAAGAATTATTTAACTTTTTTTTTGCTTTTGCAAAATGACCGTGTATCAGAAATTTAGATCAGAAAATATGTCAATTTGTGCTGCTAGTGACAATGATTCTGTTAAATTATGGTTCTTTCTGAACCAACATTTCTGAAGAGCTGGTTCAGCCATTTATTATGAATAACATCCATTTCAGCCAACACAGAATACTTACCTATGCTGAATATCATTTGCTTCAATATTTGCCATTAATAAATGGATATTGAATATTTTGGCCAAATAATTTACTATCTACAGATTGTAAAAATTTAATTTCAATTGTTCTGTATTCTCTGTTAACGGAAAGTTTGAGACCACTGCAGCAGTCTATTTCTATTCCCATCCAAGTTAACAAAAGCTTTTCAATTTGAAAATTCCAATTTGAAAAAAAACCTGTCTGCCTGGCTCACATGACAGCTTCTCCTCACTGATTTGCTGACTACAATTTTTTGTATGAGTGAATGATGAGTAACAGTTTTAGACATTTGCAATGGATACATGTACACTTAGAATTTTTCGACCAATGTTGACTGCTGTGACTCTCAGAAGCTCAGTGACTGAGTTATCACTGTTCTGACAGCATAAATGGGCTTTAAAGTGGGCATAAATTACTTTTACAAGTATTTCCAAACTTCTCTGTGGTAGTAGAGTAGTATAAAACTGTCTAACATAAATTAGAATTAGACTTACTGTATTTTGCTTATTTCAGTTTGGCCTGGGATTTTTGTGTATTTTTCCCTTAATTATGAAAATTTTCTTCATAATCTAAATTTCCTTATAACATGAGTTAGGAAAATTTTGTTTAAAAGTTGAAAAGCAACTTATCATCAGGCACCAGAGCATTTAGCTTTTCTTTCCACATTTCTAATGGTCATAAGTTAATAAATCAGAACTGCAAGATTTATTTCTCCTATACATTGGGCCTAAACCTCATCTTTTCCTTTCATGTTAACAGAACTACAAAGTAGACTCAAATGGTTCAAACAGCCAGGCTTTGATTCCCTTTACATTTAGGTTACCCCCAGGTTATGGAGCTGACAAATTTTGCTCTGCATCACATCTGCTCCACAGTCCCTGACTACCAGAGAGTACTTATTCTGGCTGCCAGATTAGTCCCTTGGGGTTGTCTGCTGCAGGAAACAAAGTAGAGCTTCAAGTTGTGAACAAGCCATAATTTGGCTCCACTGGTTGATAAGCTATAAGGATGGTTGACAGCTGTCTCATTCCACCTCTCCCAATACCCCTTCATGTTGGTCTCTCTGGCAATGGGTCCCCATTAAACCTGGGTCTTTTCCCCTAAAGAATCATTGTTTTTGCAGACCTGTTAAAATGTGACCTAGAAAAATTTATGTCCCAAAGGTATGGGATTCAGGGTGCAATTTGAAACACTTTATGTGGCAAAGTTGTAACATTAGATATTTCTTGCCTGAAGTTACAGAATTAATATAGGCTCATAAATTACCCTTTAAGTCAGAAATATAATTGCTGTATGATTTTTCTTCGGTAGCTGAGACTGAAAATTATTTTAAAAATGGATTGCATTTGCCCATGGTATTGCAAGCAGATTGATCTTTTGATGATGGTTGAAAAAAACCACCACAATAACAACGAGAGAAAACTAGTGTGCTGCCATGAAAGAAATTGCTTTATATGAACAAGAATAATGACATATTTGAAGAATTTCATGTGATGTGGGAAAAATGTGTTTTATATCTCAATCAAAACGAGATCTATAAGAAAGAAGCAAGTCAGATCGCTAGGGAGGTTTTGTGGCAGAGAAGTAATACAACAGTTCAGAAGAATATTTTACAAAGAATTTGCTTTGCTGCTTGTCCACAAAGCTTTTTAAAGCACCATTTTTCCCTTTTATCAGTAGTTTGAAATCAATAGACATTTATAATGAAAAAGATAAGGAGTTTAAATGGGATTATCTTTACCCTCCCCTGTAAATATATGATTAACACATGAAGTAAATACAGGGTTAATGTGGTGTTGCGGTGCAATGGGCAGCATTCATCAACCACTTCCCCTCCTTACTCTTTTTGTTAAAACATTCTTTGCTAGAGACCTAGGATTTCTCTGGTTTTACTTGCAGTAAATCCTTTTATAATTATTCTTGGCTTGACTTGATACCCCTCAAAAATTGCTTGTTCCTATAGACAATGCCTCAAGAAGGAAATGAGTGCAAATATTTTAAATCAGAGGATTATGCCAAAGCAAAAAAAAAAAAAAAAAAAAAAGCAGTTTCATGGTTTTTTTAAGTATCCACAACCAAGGCCTGGATTACTGGTGCATAATATCTGTAGCTGTAATCATACTGCTGAAATGAATCAATTGTTCATTATTTGAAACGGATGGATGGGATATTGAAGCCCTCTCAGAAGAATCTAAATTCCAAATTAAGATTGAAGACCGACCATTACTTTGACTTTGGTTATAGTAACCCATGAAGACTTATATATTTATATGTTTACACAAATTCCCCAGGATTTACTAGTTTACTGCAGTTAATGACCACTCTCAGCCCCCAAACTGTGTTCAAAGACTTCTTATTGGACAACCACCTCATATGAACTTGTTAAAGGAAATTAAATTGTGTTCTTTGAGTACTTCAGCTCCTCTCCCTCATTTTTTTCCTTTAGTATGCCTACAAATAAATAGAAAAGAATGTCAGTGAATGACAGGTGGCTTCTCTCATTATTTTCTTGTCTACTTAACAGCTGTTGTGGATTTTATTTTTTTCTTACACTGAAAAGACACAGATGCTGTTCAGTGTCCCCCTGGCACTCCAGATGCTGGGCCAGAACAAGGCAAGTTTGAAGCGTGGCCAGCAAGTCGAGGGAGGTGATTCTACCCCTCTACTCTGCTCTGGTGTGCTCCAGGTCTCCCACCTGGAGTACTCCGTCCAGCTCTGGAGTCCTCAGCACAAGAAGGACGTGGACCTGTTGGAACGGGTCCAGAGGAGGGCCACGAAGATGATCAGAGGGCTGGAGCATCTCTCCCATCAGGTCAGGCTGAGAGAGTTGGGGTTGTTCAGCCTGGAGAAGAGAAGGCTCTGAGGAGACCTTATAGCAACCTTGCAGTACCTAAAGGGGGGCTACAGGAACGATGGGGAGGGACTCCTTATCAGGGAGTATAATGATAGGACACGGGGTAACGGTTTCAAACTGAAAGAGGGTAGGTTTAGATCGGATATCAGGAAAAGGTGGTGAGGCACTGGAACAGGTTGCCCAGGGAAGTTGTGGATGCCCCATCCCGGGAAGTGTTCAAGGCCAGGCTGGATGGGGCTTTGAGCTTCCTGGTCTAGTGGGAGGTGTCTCTGCCCATGGCCGGGGGGTTGGAACTACATGATCTTTAAAGTCCCTTCCAACCCTAACCATTCTACAATTCTATGATTCTGTAAGTTTCCTATAGATCCTATACCATGGTTTTCGACATTGTGCTGGAAGAACACCCCTGAGAAATCTTAAATATGGTAGAGCATCTCAAAACATGTTCACATAATTGAATCTACACCTCCCTACCTAATTATGAAGAGATAAATTACCCTCCAGGTTATATTAACTATATTTGATTAACTCTCCTCTGCATTTTTTTGGAAGTCTCGACAGCCATCTTATATATTGACACCTTCATCATAGAAATTTTAGGAGGAAAGTTGAATCCTGCCCTGTGGTGCTGGAGAGAAGTTGTCTTTTTCTTCACTTTGTTCCCTTCCTGATACACAGGGAACTTGAATGCCAAGTGCAATATGTTGTTAATTCAGAAGTTTTCACTGCTATGGCAGACCATATTCACACTCTCAGTGCATATAAGCACATATCATTGTGTGATCTATCTCACACTGGAAGAGCTACACAAGTAAGATGAGTTCACTTTATGCTTAAAGTACACAAACTAGTAATTTCTGTGACTTTGAACTCATCATATTAATGACATCAAGAGACTTGTTGATTGCGAGAAAGTGCTGCAGTTATTAGTAATAGGGCTTGGATCTTCATTTTGCACAAAGATAATACAATGAGTTTCATTTTTTGAAAAAAAGGCAACTCTGTCCCTTCTGAATACAGACGCATCTCTTGGATTAGACGATCAGACTACTAAAGACAGAATTTTTCTGGAGATGTCTGTTTGAAGTACACATCTTTAATGCATATATCTCTTCAATGCCTAGAGGTGCTCTGTGAATTCATGATGGGAGCTGGCAGTTCTATGCTAGAGGTTGTGACCCAAGTGGAGTTCTGCTGGTTACAAATTGTATTTCTTGTCTAACAGAAACTTCGTTACTCATGCCACTATTTAAGATCATAATTCTGATGGAAATAAAACCCATTTTTTAAAAGTGGTTCCATGATTAAAAGCTCTGAAAATGATTAGTAGCGGTTACTGTAAATAACTGCAAATGTTCATCTCACAAGTAGACAGAGAGTAATCTTACTAACTCATAGGTAAATAACTAAGCTCTAAAGTACCAAGTAAATTCTAAAACTGAGGAATCAAAAAGCCAAGTGTGAGGTTTTTGGAACTAATGATAGTCATGCATGTCTTTCTCACATATTTTCTGCTGGCTTTAGTTCACCATTTTTCTTTCCTTGTTTATGCTGTCAAGTTAGACTGCAAACCTTTTCAGCAGGGGTTTTTTATTGCTCCATGCCTTCAGTACGTGCACAAAATATATTCAGTACTACAGAGATCAATATCATTACCGTTAATAGCTCTGTCCACATGCATTTAACAATGTTAAATCTAATAATTACCAAACATAAAATGTTCATAGAATCCGCAGGTTATTTATAATTAGAAGTGTTGACTTATTTATGGCTAACTAATATTTGAGTTATATTCCTCTCCTTGGAATAGCTTTTTTAAGAATTCAGCTTTGCTTAGGCAGATAATGACTGAAGGTCAAACTTGTTACAAGTTAGTGAGAACACAGGAGATATCAATGCATTGAGAGTCCGTCCTTTTATACTGGACTCTATTAATTTTTGGCAGTTTATACAGCAGATTCCATATTGAACATCCAACATTCTGGATAAAAAAAGCTAAGGTTTCTGAAATTTTGCTTTAGTTCAGTTATTCTCTGCATTTGGTAAAGACAGTTAAAAAAGTACCAAAAATAAAATAAAAAAAAAATATATTGATCTGTGGTAATCAACACTATACTTATATCTTTTAAGTACTTTGATACAGCTCTTTTGCAAGGTTGACTTAGCTATTTTCTTGTTGGCCTTTAACAAATTGCTGGCAAAGCTGGGAAAAATTCCCAGAATGGGGAATAAAAGCAACTTAATCTTCAAACAGTGTATAATATCACATATTACTTTCTCTTGTGTAATTTCTTTTAAATTAATTACAGGTAAATTATGTAGACCTGGATTCATCAAGCAGGAGGTGTCTGCAATATAGATGTCTACATCTGGACTAGTTACCCTGCTGTCAATTTATAGTCAAGAGAAACAGGCATTTTTTAAGAAAAGTAGATATGCTCAAGTCTATGGATAGAGAAGAACTGTGCCCTAGATGTACCTCTTTCTCACAAACAAAGCCCACATGGAAGATGTCTTCTTTATTAACATGTTTTCTGCATCTCACTTCAGGTATCTTTAAAATATTTGCTGAGTATTAGTAAGTAGATAGTTTAGGAATTTAGTTGAGGTCTTTACCTTGATTTTTGAAAAGGACAAGAACATCATAAAAATATCACATAGGAAGTAAGATAAGCTTTAGCTCAAATGCATACCAACGTTTCATGTCCAAAGCTTTTTTCTCTTTCATCACGAAAAAGTCCTTGTCACATCATAGTGCAGACCTCAGCCTACCCTTACCTGCAGTGTAAAATGTCCTGGCCAGACATTAGTATGTATCTCACCTAACTTAATAGCAGTGATACAAGTCTATAGATCCATTCACAGACAATTTTGTTGACATCTCACAAGAAAATTGATTTATAGGTAACCTGAGTTTAAGCTGTCTTACTTGGTATTCAGTGAAAAGTGGAAGCCAGATCTTATGCCCTTACCTAGGTGTCAAGGAAGCACAAAGCTGGATCTGAGAAAGTGCCAAGTATTAGTCTGCTTCCTGAAGCAGTACAGTGTAGGTCAGATTACTTTTTTGTACTGTTTTTCTCTAGGATAGGGTTAATTTTCTTTATTGTAGATTGTATGGTGCTATGGTTTGAATTTCTGATAAAAACAGCGTTGATAGCACACTGATGTATTAGTTATTGTTGAACAGCTCTTTTCACAGTGTCAAGACCTTTTCTGCTCCTCATGTTGCCCTGTCAGTGAGCAGGCTAGGGGTGCGCAAGAACCTGGGAGAGGACACAGCTGGGACAACTGACCTCAGCTGACCAAGGGATATCCCATAACATATGATGTTGTGCTCAGCAATAAAAGCTGAGGGAAGAAGAAGGAAAAAGGAGGCACGTTCGTAGTTATGGAGTCTGTCTTCCCAAATAACCATTAAGCGTGATGGGGCCCTGCTTTCCTGGAGGTGGCTGAATGCCCACCTGCCAATGGGAAGTAGTCAATGAACTTCTCATTTTGCTTTCCGTCACTGCATAGGTTTGCTTTACCTATTAAACAGTCTTTATCTTAAGCTGCTAGCTTTCTCCCTTTTTCCCTTCCATTTTTCTTCGCCATACCACTGTGGGCAGTGAGTGAGTGGCTGTGTGGGTCTTAGTTCCCTACCGGATTTAAAACACACCACTTTCGTAGCTCTTTCTCTAGCAATATTTAAAGCTAAAAGAACCATCTTGATTTTACTGAAGGTAGATTTCAAAGAAGAAAATTTAGGATTTGTAAAGCTCTGAAAAATACTTTTAATATTGATGAATGTGAAATTAATTTATAAAAGTGAAAGCAGACAAATATGTTCAATACTACTTTATCTTCTAAGGATTTAGATATACTTAAAATTTTTACATTATTGTATTTGCCCTAATGACATCCATCTCTACTTTTCTATGTAACATACCCTTCATCTGAATCCATATCTAATATGTATCTGGGTCTCCCAAGACTCTTGTTCAACCACTAAAAATATGCATTCTATAGGTTCCTAAAATTGTACAAATTTAGCTATACTTAAAAGAAGTTGAAACATTATTTCATGAAATCATATCTTTTTTTTTTTTTTTTTCAGTTTCTCATTCTTCTTACTCTCCTTGTGCCTCCCTCTCCTGACATATCTTACATTGTGCAAATTAGAATAACTGACAGAGAAGATAAGGAAATGGAGAAAAATGGGAAATTCTTTTTTTTAACTTTCTTCAGAATTATTTTTAAAGCAAGCCTCTAACACTTAGCTTTTGAAAAGAAATCATTTGTTTACCAGCTTCCCTTTTATTTCCTACGCTATGATTAGTCTATATACTCTTGCAGATTAAAACCAATTTAAATACAAAATTCTACGAATGACTAATACTCAATCTTCCCCTCACACTAGTTAAAAAATAGTATCATAAATTTATCTTAAAAATTATCGTGTTAAAAAGCAATTTGTTCATGTGCACGTACAAAATTCTCTGAAGATATAATTGCCATGGGAGGCAAGGACTCTACTAAGTTCATAGCCAAAAGCTTTATGCACTATGTGGAAGCAGAACAAAAGAACATCACTTATTCTTTTCTGAAGTCTTTTTTTTTTTTATTTTCTCCCTTCTCAGAGGTGGAGGAAAATATTAATTTATTAAGCACAATCAAATCCTGCCAACAGGAAAATAGTCCTTTTAAACTGGAAAGTAACTCACATTTGTCTGAAAAAAAGTCTGAACATACATTAAGCTGAAATAAATTAAGTGATACGCAATACACACAGGTGTCTGTCAAGTGGGATCACATGCTAAAGTTTGCCACTTAGAATCACATTTAATGTATTTCACTTTATTTTTTTCTTACATTACAGGAGATACAATTTAAATTTGAGTTATGGTAACGTAAAAAGCCATTCTACTGGAAATGAAGAACAATTGAGCAACATAAACCATTTCAGTGGGAGAAAAATGAAGAAGTTGATCTTTTTAATTTTTTCTTTTTACTCAAATCTATATCAGTCAGCATGATCTAATATTTCTTTTTTTTTAATCTTTTTTATCTAATCTCACATTCATTTCTTATCCCCTTGGGGTTATTCTCTATTGTTTTCAAAATGCAGTAGATGTACTTATGTCAGTGTTGAGTATCCTTTTTGCTTGATTAATTAGTTACAAGTCTGCAAACATGCTGACCTATTTTAAGTATTTGATTTCTTTTATATTTTTAATTGTAACAAGGACCGGGACTCATTAAACTCATGTGTCATTAATGTATTTTCCTCAGGTATTTTATTTCTGTCAATTCTGCCCTTCGATAGGTTCACTTTGTGGATTGAATCAGGGAGTTTTAGGAACATTTTTCCAGATCAATGCGTGGAACCTTGATTTTGTAAAGACTCACTTGTACATGGACTCTTTTTAGGTTACAGTTGCTATTACCAAATGCTTTCAATTGTGATGCTGACATGATCAATTTACAGCAAAAATAGAGCTGGATTGACCACATTTAGGAGTATGAGCTGTGCATTTCAAGAGAACAGAGGTACAGGCAAAGTAATGAAGATAAGTCCTATGATTTACAGGAAATTCAACAGAAAGAAATCAAATACATGAAACATATCCTTGCCCATTATTAGGTCACACAAAAAATACAGAACATTAATCACTGATACCATCTGTTCATTTCTAGAAGAAGTTTGCAGTGATAATAATAGTCCATTTTTGTTTCATTCTAAACGGGATGAATTATTAGTCCAGAATGTGTTCTCACAGATTAAGCTTGAATTAATGGGTATTCATCAGTCATTCATATTTGTCTAATAATGACCTAACTAAATTAAGAAATTCCTTGAATCAGTGCTGTCAGAAAGTTACAGCTACTTGAAAGCTGTTTGGTGACTCATGTGAAATAGATTGGTCATGTTATTCTACCTGCTATAATGTAAATAGGGTCAGCATAAAATTAATGTGAGATTTACCCTAATTCTTGCTTCTGTTGGCTGATCCTGAGGGCATGTTCATAGCATGTACACAGCACAAGGTGAAAAGCCCTGAGTAAGGTTCAAAATAATGGTTGGTTCACAAAACATGGTCCACAGCTGTAGATAAACACCAGGGCAAATTCCAGAAAATATAATTCATTCTGCTGAGTCTTAGCTACCAAGCCTTCCCTCTGAAAGTCTATTTAACTGAGGTATGCTAAACCGACTCATGTATCTTCCATTTTCAGACTTAGTTTAACTACACCTGGATAGTGAAATCTCCCTTTTGCAGTGAAGACCCTGAGGCTGCAGTTTAGGATCTTTGTCAAGTAATAACGTATTCCCTGAGAAGAGAATGATGTAGAAATTTAAACCACCCTTGTTTTCTGCAGCTAGTACATATAATATTGTAGCAGGCTTTGGTTTCCAAAGTTGTCCATTAAGAATCTGTGATGGTGAAGAAATTAATGCAAAATTAAACTAAATGCTTAAAAATAGGATTTTGTACTTACAACAAAAACATTTCCAAAAGAAAGAAACCACTATATGTGCAAAGGGAATGCAGGCTATGATTACTGCTTCACAAGATGCATGGTAGTACACATACTTCACTCTGGCACATACTTTGTTTACCCAAAATATTTTTTAGCTTGAGGGGTTTCAGAATTTTAATGTAAAATTTCTTGATGTACTTTTTATTATTTAAAAAGAAGATGCTGTCGAGAACATCACAAGCATTGTAAATTATTGTTTATGTGTCAGGATGTAGGTGCCACTGTCAAACCTATTTACAAACATCAGTTCCTTTTTAGAAGTAGAAAAAAATATTTGGATAATCAAAATATATTACTGAACATGTATGTGGTTGTATCAAACATGCACTACATTAGATACCACAATGAAGTACCTGGATGGATAGCTAGTTGTACAGAACATAAACTAAATATGAGGCTTAGAATGATGGACTATATTGAATTTCTGTCCTTTTAGAAGCTTCGTGGGCTGACAGAATATTTGGATTTCTATTTAGACAAATCTTGTACCTAAAAGAAGGAGCAAATTATATACAAAACAACTCCAGTCTCTGGGTATCATCTGTCCTTATGAATGTGAGTATCAGAAGAGAAAGACTGTTTCTGCAGAGTGGTATGCTACCATTGCTTATTTCTGTAACTGAACTTTCTGTATATTCTTAAATATATGGCTTTATCATTAAAGATAAGGAATGTCAAACATATATTTCAGTAAAAGAACAATGGATAAAGTGGTAAAAAATGTGATAGAATAGCAGCTTGCCTAGCAGTCTCTAACACTGGTTTAAAAGCTAGGTATTCCAAAATTCATCAGAATTGCACTCTCACATAAGACCTTAACAAAATCATTAACAGCAAACTGTACTGTGCAGCAAACTATGTGTTTAGCCACAGTAATTCCAGCTTTTTAAATTGATAGATGGAGGTATTAAAGGCTGCATAAATATATGTCAATCACAAAAATTATAAGGTCAAGTCTTATGCTAGTCTCTAATATGCAAGGAAAAAATCTCACTCATGATAGAAATGTTTAATAGCCATTCGATCTTCTACTAGAAAATGAGGGATAATACAGATACTACTAGATCGGTCCTACCCTTATTTAGGCCTACTGAATAAAACAAAAAGTTATTTACAGTGGGCATTAGGACAAAATAGGGAAAAGTTAATTTTTGTCATTCAGCATAGTAGAAGTAGGTCTTGCATTGGGAATTCATTATTTAAAGGGGAATTATTGCTATTCTGAAACTACATATAGCAGCAATCAGAATTAAACGGGAAGGTAAAAAGCTAAGGTTGCTTTTGAGAATTGTATTTAACATTCATAGATCCCTGTCCTGCTTTGAAGTATTAACCCAAGTGTTTATCAAAGAAGACACAGCCTTAACCTCTGGCTATTTAAACTGAATAAAGACCAGATGTTATAATTCCAGGTTTGGGTGCAAACGGCATTTGTCTTTAAGAAGCAGCGATTTTGTCATAGCAATTTGTGTGAAGATAAGAAGTTATGAAGTAGGCTGCCAAGTTCTCTCTGGTTCATTTATTATGATTCTTACATCTGACACAATGTCATGGGTTCAAGTCTCGAAGCGGCACTCCCCAGTGCTCTACTGATAGAAGAGTTATCTGTACTTTAGGTGACATTTTAAAATAAGCTCTCTGGCAGTTATCCAAATGTATGCGAAAAATCACAAGAGGTATGTTCAGATAAGAGTCGAAGATAATAGCACTCTCGTGAGCAGCATCTCTTCTGTCTATAAAACTCACTCTGATACTCAAGATTTTCTGTGAGCTATTGCTGAGCACATCTGTAATGGCTGCTTCATTTTCTGCAATGTCATTTTGTAACAAATTCCTCATTATCCTTCAGAGATGTTCAATATCTGGGATTTGAGGAGCATTTTAAAATCAAATTCTATTCAGAAGCCACTAATCCATGCCACACAAGTTTTGTCACTTCTTATAAACTAACTCCTTGATCCCAGCAACTGTTTCACTCTTTATATGCCAAGGTAACATACCCAGATTCCCTGAAGAATCGCCTGTTCAGTGATGAGTTAGTAGGTAGTAGAAAAGTACAATACCTGGGCATATGTAGGTGGGATAAGTAGGTTACCATGAGGGTAAGCGTTCCCCTGGGAGTCTGTCAGGCATCAGGTTTTCCCTACAGGTCTAGTTAGTCCTGTCAGGAAGGGAATTTTGTTCACCCAAAGTAACCAGAATGAATAAGACCAGTGGTGTGGACTGTTTGGTATTGACCTTTTTGTAAAATGGTGTTTTACAGTCTTCAGTCATTGTCATTTTCCCTTTCAAGTCAGATTTTTTTTTTCTTTTCTTGAGTGTGTACACTTGTCAGCTTATTTTACTATGATGTATTTTAATATTACTGTCAGTATTGGTGACATTTTTGTGGTGAGAACTACAGACAGTATGTTTTTCTCTATCTAACAGAAACCTTTTTTTGCAGATACACTAGGAACAATGAGGTATATTCCTATAACCTTTATCATATTTTGAACAGTAACAAGGGTTTAGGAACTTCATGAGATCTTTCGGACTTTAATTAGGATGGCATACTCGACATACCTGAATGTGTATAATAAATGTACACAAAATACTTCATACTGTGGAAACCATAGGAAGGCCACCTGTATCTATCCCTGATAACTGATTCTTCTCTTACATTATTATTACACTGATAAACTCTTCATTAGGCTTTCTACAGTGCAAAAGGAAGAGACCAGAAAAATAAAATCCCTCTGTTCTGACCCTCAAATATCTTATATGTGCGGATAACCTTGTTCCTCTTGTGATAAAATAAAATATTTTGACTGATGGAAACTATTGACCTATTCATCTTAAAATTTACATTGTTTCTTTTGTTAACACTGGGATAATAGTGTGTTAAGTACTGTCCAGTTGGAAATAACACTGGGATAATAGTGTGTTAAGTACTGTCCAATCGGAAAGTAGAATTCAAGTCAAGAAATATGATTAAATTCAGTTACTCCTTTGTGTTTAATTCAGCTGAACCTGTGTTAGAGGTTGTGGTGCCACAGAGTTAATAGGTATTCCTATGAATTGCCTAACGCACACACTATAAGTAGTCTGAAGTCTGAGGAAAAAGGGGTAATTTATCTTTATCAGACTACAGTTACAGCTGTGTTTAAGAGAGTCTATAAGGTTGCAGGGCTTTAAACGGATTTGCTGTTATATTAACTGAATTCTTCAAGAAGGATTTTTTTCCCACTCAAAAAAAAAAGAAAAGAAAGGTAAGATAAAGAAAGAAAATTCCTGGGGAGGACCAAGGCAGGACAGGGTGCACACAACCAACACCAAACAAAACAAACCCCTTAACTTTGAAATCTGAGTTTACATAAAGAATGGATTTCCATATATGTTCAAAATCTAATATTAAATGTCAGATTTGCAAAGAAATTAAATTATCCCTTTCAGATTCAACTTGGGACCATATGTTTTTAAAATATTGCTGTTTAGGCACCATCTGAAAGTGAAGTTATCAGTCTTTTAAGTCTCATACCACAGGATCCTCCATTCAGAGCACAGAGAATTGATAGGTACAGGAAATAATTGAAAATTTGTCCACTTTGTATGCTTTCAATTTGTGATATTGAAACTAAGATGCCTTAGTCAAGGTATGAGTTCATACTGTACAATATTTGATAAAGCATGGTGGGAAGGTGCTTAGAGGTTCAGCATCTTGTGATTGCTGGTGTTCACCAACACAAATAAAGATGCAGTCCAATATTTCATGTTCACATCTCTTCCTGCCACAAACATACATAGTTTTAATGGAGTTAGGTTGGGAGTGAGAACTACACAATGGAACGAGATGGTGTTGAAGAAGATTTTGAATGAGAATGGAGGGGAATGTCATATGTCAAAGACAACTGATTGGGCATAACATGGAGGTAGCTGCTTGATAAGCAGTTTTATGTGATACACAGGAGGTCAACCTGTAAGACATTTTCTGACTTATTAAGAAACAGTTTTGAATAAAAGAATACCTAGCCAAAGTAGCCTAGAGAAAAGGAGGCTGAGGGGAGACCTTATCGCTTTCTGCAAATACCTGAGAAGAGGTTGTAATGAGGTGAGGGTTGGTCTCTTCTCCCAAGTGACAAGTGATAGGACAAGAGGAAACAACCTCAAGTTGAGCCAGAGGAGGTTTTGGATGGATATTAGGAAAAATTTAATCACTGAAAAGGTTGTCAAGCACTGGAGTAAGCTTCCCAGGGAAGTGATTGAGTCACCATCCCTGGAAAGATGTGTAGTATCTAAAAGATGTGCTTAGGGACATGGTTTAGCGGTAACTTGGCAGTGATAGGTTAACAGTTGGACTCGATCTTAAAGGTTGCCTCCGACCAAAATGATTCTGTGATTCTATAAAAAAGGCATTAATGAAAAAAATACACCAACAGAAAAGATTAATGTAGCATGGAATAGCTATATAATATTTCAAAGGTGAAGACTGTAAGTTTGATTTTTTTCACTGAAAGAGATGAACAGTCACTGAGGATGGTGAGTTTTGATGAATATATTTTGTAAAGCTTGAAAATAAAAAGATCTGCTTAACAAAGGCTCATTACAGAGCATAGTCACCCAGCAAACAGTACTGTGACCTCTATTATTTATCTGAACCTTGTTGAAACATTTCTTCCGTATCTCATTGATACATCTTTCCCTCATTATCTCTTTAACTAACAGGACATGTTAAAGAAATTAGGAAAGCATTATGGTTCTTGTGTGTATTCAAGTGATCTATAACTTAGGTGATAAATTATTTTGTTACACATCAGGTTTTATTTGTCTACTGCTTGTTTATCTAATATATACAGAGCAGGTTCAGCGCTACTTTTGCAGTCTAGTGAAGCTCAATGGATATGGATACGGTAAATTTTTAGGCTTCATCACCAATCATAAGCATTCATATCAGCAGAATGTTACACAAAAACCTTGTATCTGTATTTTGAACATTCATGCTTCACTTTCTTATGCTTACTTACATATATGCCCTACGTGATCTATTTTTCATCATACAGAAGAGATATTTGTAGGCATATGTGGTAGTCCCTGAGCAGAAGCAGTGCAACTTCCTGAAGACCGTGACATTCAGAATTGAATGAATAAATGAACGAATATTCAGAACATGATGCTAACAAACCCGCTTTGCTAAGACCACACATAAATCCAGTCAATGGAGGAGTGGATGAGGGGAGAGCAATGGAGGTTTTCTACCTTGACTTCAGCAAGGCTTTTGACACAGTCTCCCACAACATTCTCACAGATAAGCTTAGGAAGTGTGGGTTAGATGAGTGGACAGTGAGGTGGATTGGGAACTGGCTGAATGACAGAGCTCAGAGGATTGTGATCAGTGGCACAGCATCCAGTTGGAGGCCTGTAACTAGCGGTGTACCCCAGGGGTCAGTACTGGGTCCAGTCTTGTTCAATATATTCATCAATGATTTGGATGAGGGGACAGAGTGTACCCTCAGCAAGTTTGGTGATGACACAAAACTGGGAGGAGAAGCTGACACACCAGAAGGCTGTGCTGCCATACAGCAAGAACTGGACAGGCTGAAGAGTTGGGCAGAGAGGAACCTAATGAAATTCAACAAGGGCAAATGTAAGGTCCTATGCCTGGGGAGGAATAACCCCATATACCAGTACAGCCTGTGGGCTGACTTGCTGGAAAGCAGCTCTGCAGAGAGAGACCTTGGAGTCCTGGTGGACAAAAAGTTGACCATGAGGCATCAGTGTTCCCTTGTGGCCAAAAAGGCCAGTGGTCTCCTGGGGCACATTAAAAAGCTCTTGTCTAGCAGATAGAGGGATGTCATCCTCCCCCTCTACTCTGCACTGGTAAGGCCGCATCTGGAGTACTGTGTCCAGTTCTGGGCCCTCCAGTTCAAGAAGGACAGAGAACTAATGGAGTCCAGCAGAGGGCTACAAAGATGGTCAAGAGAACGGAGCACCTCTCTTATGAGGAAAGGCTGAGAGACCTGGATCTGTTCAGCCTGGAGAAGAGAAGACTGAGAGGGGATCTCATCAGTACTTATAAATATCTAAAGGGTGGGTGTCAAGAAGATAGTGTCAGACTCCTCTCGGTGGGACCTGATGACAGGACAAGGGGCAACAGGCACAAGCTAGAACACGGGAAATTCCATGTCAACAAGAGGAAAAACTTCTTTGAGGGTGGCAGAGCACTAAAACAAGCTGCCCAGAGCCTCCTTCTCTGGAAGTATCCAAAACCTGCTTAGATGCTTTCCTGTCCAAGCTGCTCTAGGTGAATCTGCTTTGGCAGGGGGGTTGGACTAGATGATCTCCAGAGGTCTTTTCCAACCCCTACCATTCTGTCATTCTGTGATTTTGTGAATAAATGGATGTGCACAGGTCTTTCATTTCTAATTTCATTACAAATTACTTAAAAGTGAAGTCTAGCAGTACTGCCTACATTTTTATTATACCATGTTTCAGACAAACAAATACATTCAATATTCCAAAGAGTTTTCCAGAATTAAATGAGTTGTGTTACATGCCCTCAGGGCAAGGAAGAGATGCTGCCTAAAGAACTTTCTTGACTCTGCCAGCAAGGGTTTACTGTGATGTCAGAATTAGAAGCTCTTTACAATGAGGGTGGTGACACACCGGAGCATTTTGCCCAGAGAGGTGGTGGAGGCCCCAGCGCTGGAGACATTCCAGACCAGGCTGGATGAGGCTCTGAGCAATCTGATCTAGTTAAAGATGTCCCCACTTAGTGCAGGGGGGTTGAACTAGATGACCTTTAAAGGTCCCTTCCAACCCAACTTATTCTGTGATTCTATGATTCTGTTACCCTAACAGTGTTGGAAAAACCAGACTCTTGGGACTGAAGGACTCTTCAACGAGTCAAAATCTCTATCTTGAGGATTATATGAAATAGGAACACCAAATTTAAAATGTAGGAAAGCAAAAATGAGTACTCTAATTTCAATGAAGGGAAATGAGTTTAAACTGTTCTTCTGCAGCCTGACCACAGCTATTACTTGATTGTATCACACACAGTAATATCAGATGATTAATCTACAGACATACAATTTAGGTGACAAAATTACTAGTCATAGAAAATTAACATAGCTAAAATATATTGGTCAATAACAATGGAAATAATCTGTGATCCTAATTTAAATGATGTCAAAATAGGCTGTGGTACAAATTACATATAAAAAGTTTCTGACAAAACTGAACTAACACACTTAACAGTTCTAAGCAATGTGTGGTATAATTTCTGTGACTCGGGCCTGTGGTATAATTTAGGACACATTAATGTCTCTTCCTATTCTACTTAGCTCTGTGATGCTTTAGAAGCTTACTAGCCAAACAGTCTAACAAAGCTAAGGAGAGATTGAGAGTGGTAGCTGAGATCATGTGTGTCAGATGATAGGCTTTGAAGGCTTATATTTTTTTTAAAAAAGCCCAACTATTGGACTGTGTATGTGTGATTTCCACTTGCAGTGTAAACCTGTAGGGGAACAAGGGCAAGGCTCCCCGCTAGACCCCAGTTACTTTCTGTCGCTCTGGTCAGACATCTCGCATTTGCTGCTATTGTGTTCCTGGGAAGTGACATGCTGCAGCCCCTAGCAGCGTGCTGCTCAGTCTGGCCTCTGCTCTGCTAAGCCTCAGGTGTAAGATCACCCTTTGTTTTCATTATTCCTTTTTTCAAGCTTTTCTCTTGGTTTTAGGAAATGAAAAGGATGAGTAGGTTGTTGCTTAGCTTATTTTGTCAGCGTGAATTTTGAATTTAGATTTCCAAAGCTGATTAGGGGATTAAGCTGCACAACTGTCATTAATGTCAACCTCCTTTTAGTTAGTTGGAGAATTAAAGCATGCATCTCTGTGTTTTACAATTTAATGATGGTATAAATTTTATATACATATTATGGGATTCGGTAACAAGGAACATTTGAGAACAACTTTTTCTCAGTAAGTTCTACAAAAAAAAAATTCCTGGACAACTGGTGGAACAATTCAAGGTTAAGAAAGGAATTAGAACGTGTCTTCAAATAATACATGAATTGATTCAACTTTCGGAATTTTAGCAATATATGCCTAAAAATCTGAAAGAAAATTTTATTAACTTATTTCAATGATAAATAAACAAAGGAGAACTTTAATGGGAAAAACTTGGTTTTAGGAAAACTTGGAAAATGATGACCAGAAAGAAAAATATTTGTAATAAAATATTTTAAAAATCTGAATCCAATTTTAAAGATTGTAGTCCAAATGAAAAAAAAAATAAAAAAAGGCTTTGCCATTCAAAATATATCAATATTTTTTAACTTCTTTTTTGTATTTTGTCATATTGATTATGATTACAAATGTCAGACTTGAGTCTATATTCCAGCTTCCATGAAAAGGTGCATCAAACAAACACTGCATGGTCTGACAACACAGAAGTCTTTTGTTCCTAAAGAACAAAAGAATAATTAACTACACTGATGCCTGGGATGTCTGACTTTTCATTTGAGATGCTGTTCCTATTATTTCAATAGCATTTCTTATTATTTATCCTCTGGATTGTCATTGGTTTTGAATGCAAAGACTGAGAATTCTGTTCTTAGGAAATGTGTTCCAGCCCTCTGATCCTATTTGTGGCCCTCCTCTGGACCCACCCCAGCAGATCCATGTCCGTCTTATGTTGGAGACCCCACAACTGGGTGCAGTACTTCAGGTGGAGTCTGACCAGAGCAGAGTAGAGGGGAAGAATCACTTCCCTTGACCTCCTGGCCATGCCTCTTTTGATGCAGCCCAGAATTTTTTTGTCTTTCTTGTAAAGAATCTACCTGAATTTCATTTCTCCTTCCCACTTCTCGTAAAACTTTATCTTCAATGAAAATGAAATAGTACATGGGACAACAGTTCAACCTAATTATTGCCATTTTGGAATGTCTATTTAGCATTGTCAGTTTATAAAGTATCACATTTATGTACTGATACGTATCAAGCATTAAGCCGATTTTTCTATGAAAATTTCAGAATACTTTATAAAGCTCATGTAAGGAAAGAAAACAATGCCAATGTTTTGGTATTGTGGTTGAATCATGTGTATGCATATATATAAAGGAAAGCACAGTGTAACTAATGTCTGTACCAGGGTGTTCTTCCTTCATACAAAGGCTTTATAAAAAGTGAAAGTGTTGTTGATATTATTGGTGCTTGCTATGAAAGTTAGTGTCAATGACAATGAGGATCTTATATTAATTTGCTTTAGTTTAGTTTTTAGATCAGTATTCTATGAGCATGGTGATTCATTCTGACTTTACTTTTTATTCCTATGTTGTTGATCTATAGGGAGCTTCCTCAAATTATTGTAACAGAAATTATCTGTTTTCATAGAATAAAATTTCTGAAATGACAATGTGGATGTCAAATATAATAAAATTTACACCTATAGAAATATAAATGCAGCTGTTTCAATTGCTAGTACAAAAGAGAAGCTTATTTCAGTCTCTGGAAATTGCACATGAATTCTGTGAAATATATTTCCACCAACACTTCGATTTTCAATTTAACAAATAGAAATTAAACATTGGTTTTTAAATTAAGAAATATTACATTTTTCATTGAACTGGAGAGAATTAAGTTAACATAAGAACAATTTTATGCATTACCTTATCCTGACATTGTGTCTCTGATGTCAAATTATTTTTGTACAAAAAAAAAAAAAAATCTTATTGTACACTCTGACATGCAAAATCTTTTTGTAGTCAATACCACTAATAGAATAATAGATATTGTATTGTATTGTATTATATTATATTACATTATATTATTATAGATTACGCAATGGCAAGCTAAACTATGTTGTGAATCTAAGTGTACAGATGAAAATCTATGTATGTACTTTTCTATAAAAAATATTGTTTTTCAGAGAATTGTTGTTCATAAAAGCTAAAGAATGTTTTTGCAAGATTTTGAAGAAAAGCAATATAAAATAGGAGGCAAAAATACAAACAAGGGCCCCAATATGATACCTCTTTTACAGTAAATATATTTACTCTGGGGTGAATATTATCACAATTACAGGAACACAAAAACTACCATTTGTAATTTGCTGATTCCAAATCTGACCCTATGTCTTTGATTTGCTCTAAATTACTCAAGATTACAATGAGTCCCAAGAAGACCACAAGATCGTCACCCCAGCACCATGAAGCTTCAGGAAACCATCGCCACTTTAAGGGAGGCAGAAATAGCTCTGGAACCAGAAGCAAAACATTCATATCAGAGTCCTATAGCTCCCTAATCTTCTAAGACCTCCAGAGCACTGCATATGTATCAGTAGACTTTCAGAGCTTGTACTTGAGCCTTCATGTCAAATCACCCCTGACAGTTTATCTTTCCCAGTGCTTTCCACGACTCTTGACCTCAAGGATGCCCACTCTGTTTGGCACTTAGAGGGCTGGTTTTATGGAGAAAGGTTTCACCCAACCTTTATTCTACTGCTGTCATGGTTATGTGGGAAAATTAAACAAGAACCATAGCTGCTCTTGGTGCTTGACTATTTTTAAGCTGTGTTTGAAACTTTGCATAGTGACACTGGCACACATGACACAAGCTTAGTTTTACCAGATTGTGGCCATCAAGGGATGAACATTTCAATTTAAAATTTGTGAATTAAAATGTGCATTTTTATGTACACCTACTACATTTACTATTCCAGTTTATTTAATAGATGAGTCTCCAAGTTGTGTCAGGGGAGGTTTAGATTGGATATTACTAAAAATTTGTACACCTAAAGGGTTATTAAGCATTGGAACAGACAGCCCAAGTTGTTGAGTCACTATCCCTGGAGGTATTTAAAAGATGGGTAGACATAGTGCTTAGAGAGATGATTTAGTGATGTTTTTAGTCAGTGTTATGTTGATGGTTGAACTAGATCTGAAAGGTCCCTTCCAACCTGCGCAATTCTATGATTCTACAATTCTATACATCTCAAGTAGATCTTGTTTACACTTTCATTATGAAAAATAACATTCTAGTTTGCAACTTAAAAATAGATGTTGTCAAGACAGAAGGTTTTAGAGTTTTGTGTGGTTTTTTTGGTTTTGTTTTTGTTTTTTGAAATTTAGAAATAAATTAAATCTCAACAGTAAGTTAAAATCAGCCTTTTTCTGTAGGACTTTTTTCTTTTGTACTAAAAGCATATTTTTGTTCCATGGAAGATTCACTATCAGCTTTAGCTGATTACTGTATTTCTGATATTTTCAAATCTCTAATTGCACAATAAAAATTGTATCTCAAGGTGATACATACAGTTCCTTGTTTTGATACCTGAAGCATTTTAATCTATAGATCAAATATAAATATGACTGTCCTAAATAAATTTTTTTTTAATGTTTTCTTTCAGCTTGAATTTTTTGTTTTGATTGAAAAAAAAGAAATGTGAGCAACATTTTCAGTAGGATGAAAACCTACAGAATTTTTCCCAAGCTGGAACTCCAAGATATGACCTTCCCTTCAAAACAAAATCCCCTGCCTCCTCACCTGTTGTAGTATAAGGCTGTAGCTTTCATTCTGTTACTTAAAAAAGGATTCAAGGGGTAACAGTGTTAGTGATATTAGTGAGATAAAAATCACCATCACCACTGATAATATGACATACAATGCTGTCCTTCTGGACCTTTCATTTATCTGTTTTCTCTTAAAATAAGATCTTAAAATTATCTTTCAAATAAATATTAATCTAAAAGATTTGGGATCACCTAAAAAGGCTGTGTTTCACAGAATAAAATGGACACTGCCTAAGCAGGACAAATTCTAGTGAAAAATAAAGGCTAATCAAATCATGGGGCTTAATTTATAGGCTCAACATTTTATTTTTTCCTCAAATTATCATTTTGAAAAAAGAAATTATTAGTAGTCATTTAAGTATTTTGCTGTACTTCTTCATCTGCTATAACAAGTGATCACTCATATTAGAAAAGTCCTGACAGATTTTCACAGTGTTCTTGTTACAGTATATTAAACTGGCATCAAATTCTTTTGAAGCTGCATTGTGGTTTTGAGAGTACATTAATATTATGCTCTGTGAAAATGACAGAAGGAATAAAAATCAGGTTTCTGGTACGTACAGCTCCAAGTTACACAGCTGCAAATCCAATTGTGCTTGTATAATATGATATATTCTCCTTAAAAAATGACCATCTGCAATAACTCTGACTTGTTCTGGACATCCAAACAAATTTTGCATCATGGAACATACAGTATCTACTCCTAGAACTATGTGAACTAGTAATGTGTGACCTTTGTCAAATTTAACTTTCTGCAAGCCACAGCTGTATACCAGTCTTCTCGGGTACTTTTTTAAGTAGGTATAATTCTGTGCATCCCATTATAACATCTGCCCTTTTGAGGAACACAAAGCAAACAAATTTTTTTTTTTTTTTTTTTTTT
>VXBH01000324.1:6590-34775 GCA_013400035.1 Rynchops niger | reverse complement strand
TTTTTTTTTTTTTATTTCCCTTTCAGGAGACTCAGCTGGCAAGTCTGGCTGAATCTAGACTAGTACACAAAAAAACCTAAGCCTAAATTGCTTCTCTGTGCAGGGGCCATGTATCAGAGCCTTCCATCATATGTTTCAAGCCCTCTTTTCTCTCCCCATCCTCCTCCAAGCAGGGTGGCCTCATCCATTTTACCTCCTGTGAACACTGTTTTTTCTTTGCTGTTCCCTGATCGGTGCCTGCTTGCTGTTTATGAGAATGCTGACTGACACAAGGTAAAGTTGTGGTGGGGATGTGCAAGTAATGAAATAGTGTGAGCTACAAGAAGCTCAGGTTCTAGGCACAGAGTTCACCACTCCATACACAGCTTATCTTCCCAGAATTCATCCTGGTTGGCTAAAAACTTTGGCCTACTTTACACTAAAAGCTTTTGCTTTCAAACCTCCTTTTTTTTTTTTTATTTTTTTAAATTTTTTTTCTTCCCTGGACACAGTATCTTTGCCAAAACCCCTACTATTCTCCCAACATCTGTTTGGTTTCTCTATCCCCTAAGTTCTAATTCTCCAGAAATCCTAAGTAAAAATAGCTTAACCTCCTTGGTCTCCCTTGGTGTTTCTTTCATTCCTCTTCCAATCTTGTCAGAGTGTTTTGTCATCCTGCATGTATCCGCATTGACAAGCTGCTTCCCAAAACTAGACTAGATCATAATAGGCAACAGATTGTGAAGTCATACAAGAAAGTAATTTGGAACGACTGCTTTCTTTACTTCTGCACAACATGATTAAAGCCCACAATCGGTGACTCATTTGAATTACCCTGAGGCAATAGAGTATTATGCTCAACATCTTATTTACAGGCAAAGTAGAAGCATAACTTAGAGACAAGTAGAGCCAAGAATTTATTGTTAGTATAGCTGAAATCTGAAGAGTGTAATCATTATTAGTGCAGATTTTATTGCTACAAAAAAAGAAAGAAGAACAATGCAGTTTACATGCTTAGTTTCCTCCCCTTTTCCTGGTTTTGTGCCCACTCTCTCCCTTCTCTTCTGCATTGTGTAGCTGGTGGTCTCACTCTGATGGTGGAGGTCAGGGATGTTACCATGAGCAACTGACTCCTTCGCCAGGAGGAACATGTTGATAGCTTTTTATCCCTCCCTCTAGGATCCACTTGGGGTCATTTTTAGACTTTTGCTAATACACTTTTACTTTGTTCATTCTTCATTGATCTGCAGCTCCACATGACATCAAATTTGCTATATACAGTGCCTTTTAAGTGTGGAAGATACTATTTCTTTGCTCTCTTTGTTAGCCCTAAAACTAGCTGTGCCCAGCTCCAGGTCTGCATTTCTTTGATTAGCCATTGGTAAGCTGTTCATTGCTGTGGGGTCTCCAGTGCCAAGCTTGTGCACCATCCAATGCCTGTGCCTCTCTACCTTGCAGCCTGTATCTCTTCTTCTCTAGTGCCAGCCCAGTATTTCTCCACACTGCATTGTTGTGCTAGAGTCATTAATATATCATTCTACATAGAATAACTGCTTTTACTACAATCTATATAAAGCATTGCTTGTACCACACAAAGATAAACAAACGGAAAACAAATTAACCGTAGTTCAATTAGACAAATTGCTGTCACAACTAAGCTGAGTAAAACAAAGTTTCAGGGAGCTTAGAAGTTCAAGTAGAGCAAGCTTGAGTAGCCTCAGTCCCAAAGCCCTGCAAATTCAGCACAAAACTGGCCTGTTAATAGCAATGGGAATACTACATTACAGGGCTAAATGCTTGCCATAGTTCTGTCAAATCAGGATTTCCATACTAATGGTGAACAATTCATTTTTTGGGGTGTAATAAACAATGTCAGAATAAAATTGAGTATTTCTCTACAAAGCACTCACAAAGGCATAAGATCCATGGCTAAAATATCAACTTCTAGCTGTAGTAAGTGATTAAGGTGCATGACAGTACGTAAGCCAGAAGCATGACGGTATTTAAACTGAAATCTTTTCTGTCACTGAGTGGGGCAGCCTGACAGATCGCAGGCACACAGCCATCAGCAGGGACTTTGCAGTTATGAAGCAGTAATTTATAGTTCAATTGCTTTTGATTTTGTCACACTCTTTTTGCCATATCAGGATAGTGTACCACTAAGGAGCTCTTCTGCTTTTGCCACTGTTGCAGCAGACTTCAGTGATCTGGATATTGATATTGGATCTCACAGTATACCAGAACTACCCTCCTCATTACCTCATGATGTCCCTGCCACTGGCTAGAAATATACGTCCTGATAGAAAGATGGAAGGACATGTGGGGTTTTTGCCTGGAATACCTGGCTAAGTAAGACTTTCTGGCTCAATTGCCTAAATGGTCTTTCATACCTATTATGTGCAAGTCATCACACTGGTCAAAGTTGGCTGCACCCAAATGGTGACCTCGCTGCTTTTGTCTTTGGATCTGGGTGCTCTAGTTATTATTGCCTCTATAGAGCTATGCATGGATGGTGAGAAAGAGGTATAACAACAACCCACCACAGTACTTTTTATCTATTTCCTTCAGCTCTGAGTGCATGCATCCATCTATGTAGGATGGCCTTATACAGGTTTTTCTGCCAGTGCCTGGCATACTGAATGATTGGAAAGTTTCCTATTTGTCTTGGTTGACTTTGCATCAACTCCTCAGTACTTTTCATAGTCTGAAACTCCTTATATCTATATTGCTTAGCTGAGTTAAATGGGTATAATTTTCTTGTAAGTTTGAGATACCTTTAATAGGTAGTACAGAATTCGCATAACTACTCACCATGCCTCTGAGTTGAAAGTATGCTTTTCTCTATTATTGTCTGCTATTATCTNAAAAACCCACCCACAAACAACAAAAAAACACCCTACAATTTAAAATAACAAAACTTGAAGTATACCATAGACCTTTACCACAAGAAAAGCATATGTTTAGAAAAGAAACAACATTTTGATCTCTAAACTTGAAGTGATGGAGAATCTTCCACTCCCTTGTTGAAGTGAAACTGTCTGCTCCAGTCAGTCGGTACTGCCACTTCTTATCTTATTTCTCCCTTCACATACCTCGAAGTAGTATTCTCAGACCAAGCTCCTTCCCCAGGGGTGCTTCTGTGGTATAGTGCTGAAATATGCTTGGAACATGGATTAAAAATATGAGGCACCACTTTTCCCTCTGCACAGAAAGAATAGAAAACACAGAAAACGGTGATGGAAGGGACCTCCTAAAAAGTTCTTATTTACCCTGTTAACTAAATACAGGATCAGTTTCTCTCTGTTTTGGAGTGTGACATCCTGAAACCCAGAAGCATGTTAAGGATTTGATCCAGCTTTTACTTGTCCATTCTGCAAAGTATAAGGAGCTTTAATAAATATATTTAAGGATTGTCAAATAAGTATGTACTTTACAGACTTTAATCATATGACTGATATGCTAAAGTTTGAGTGGGCTTTTGGATCTTCATTCATGTTAAAAGTGTCCTCATTGCCTGAGGTTTTTTCAGAACCATGTGTTGTATTGTAGTGTTGATATAAGGTGTGATCAACAGTAAACTCATTTTAAACATCAGTCTGCTTTTCACTCTATAAGATATTTGTATACTCACTTCCAGTTCATGTGGAGGATAAACTCCAATGCATTTTCTAGGTTTCAGACTTCTGGGAAGTGCTGCTTTTATGTCAATATGGAATGGCAGATCTTGTTCTTAATTTATGTCCATATTTTTGCATGTAATTTTCTAGTACCCAAGCATTCCCTCTATGGAGAAAAATGCTGAAGGAAGAGCAAAATAACAGATATTAAGAAAGTCTTAAACATTGGCTTATTAAAATGACAATTACATCCAAAACCATTTTTGAAACAGATGTTAGTACTTGGGATGTAAATTGAACATTTATGAGAAGTAGCCAAAAATATGTTACTTTTTATTCTTTGGATATATATTATAAGGCATAACAATATATATGCAACAGGACTGCATGCCAGGAAAACACAACAGCAACAGTATTTTGTTGTCACATTCAAAGGTAAAGTTGCTATCCAAAGTCTTCACTGTATCTCTATTTTCTCAATATAAATCTTTGTAGAAAGCCTGAAAAATAAAATGTCATGCATTATCCCATTAATAGTAACTGTTATCTCTTAGCACAGAATTACTGAACATTGAGATGAAATGAAATCTGTACACAAACCCAGTTCTAAGGTGTCTACTCAGTGGGTTTCTCTGGTGCCGGTACATAGCATATGAGAATTCATCCTCTGCCTTCACAAATATTTCACAAAGCCTCCCCCTTCCCAACAGTTCTCCAGCTGTAATAGCTACTGCATCACAACTTGCAAGCAGCTGGGTAACAAGTTTATAATTTTTTATTCACACAAGTTCTTACTTCATCCTTTAAATTTTACCATAGTTCATATGCCACAAGTTATTCTTGTAACAGTTTAAGAGCTGCTGGAGTGCTCCTCAGGTTTGAATGAGTGTGAGTTTTGTCACCACTGACTCTCTGTTGTTTTTTTCATTGCTTCACATGCTGTGCCCCGGAGAGGTTTTTATCTCTTCAGAGCCTCTTATTTCTTTGGGAATGTCCCATGATCCAGCATTCCTGCTCACTGCACAGCACCATCATTCTTCTCCTTTCAACAGAGTGGTCCACTCAGGGCTCCAAGTACGGCCTGCAGGCAAGTCCATGTCTTGCATGCAAGCTGCCCCCAATGTTCTATAAATGGCACTGGCATAAGCAGACCCACCACTGAATCCAGAGAAGAGCCTCTGGTGCTGCCTCAGAACTGACAGGCACAGAAGAAGTTGGGAAACTTAGACTGTCTGCTCCTTCCTGTTACTATTTCAATATTTACCTCTGGTTTTACCTTGAGTGTTGAGGGAACTGCAAAATTCCTGAAAAAGACTCAGTGGTCACAAAAATATGAAATGCATTCTTTCCGAAAATAAGCATGTCACAAAAACTAAAAAAATGAATGAGATCTAATCAATATAATTAAGAGAAAGAAACAAAACTTTCTTCAGAAATGTGCTTGGAAATTAGGTATCACTTAGAGAAAGTATTTATTCAAAGACACGTGGAAGGAAGACAAAGAAGAATAGACTAGTGACGGCTTGGAGATAAAGGAGATAGACAAATTGGTTGGAGGTTCAGGCAAAGAAATTTAACAAGGAACAGGTAAATGTTACTTGTGCAATCAAATTGTGTGTGCCACTGACTCTCAAGTTAGGGACAACTGTATGTAATAATAAAAATAGAAGGAAACATTCTTCAAAACAGCACTGACAAAGGCATGACAAAAGTCTCAGAATCAGTTTTCAGGGGAGATATTTGGTTTTTAAAATGTCCACCTTACAGCTATGATACTTAAAGCTTCTGGGTACCAGTGTTGTGATTCTCATAGCTGATGTAAAAAAAAGGTGTAACAAGGAAAACTTTCAGTACAAACAAGTTAAGATAAGACATCAGAAACAAAGGAAGAGATCTGCTTTTTTTCGTTTGTTTATTTGTTTATTTAAAACAAATAACATTACACCAACAGAATCTGATTCTCTTAAGAAGAGTAAAATGTTTATTGGCACGGTAATTTAAGGAAAGTAAGAAAAAGAATTGTTGAAGTTAAATGTATTACAGAACAACCCACTTGGAGTTTAAAAATCTTTTACTGATTGGTCGTAAGGATAGAGGTGAGCATGTGCCCAAACTACACATCTGGATTAAGTAGGAACTATTATGTACTAAATCTGTTCAATTTTATAACAATAATAGAAGCTCAGAGCGTCTTGATTTTTTTCTTTTTCACTAAAGAAAATGACAGAATTTTTTTTTTTTATTTCAGCCAAGAAAATTCTTCTCTTTCTACATAGGAAGCTTAATTGTGTGAGAATAACTGCATTTATTTCACTTCAGTTTTGATCTTGCAGTTTTAAAAAAGGTGTCTTAAAAACAACAGCATCATGCAACCCTTGTATGAGGAACCATTTATAAGTAGTTGCATTTAGAAGATAACAAAAAACCTCTTCTGTGCTTTTTCACAGCAGACTCAAATAGACTATCATCTCAGGAGAAGAGTACTCTGTCTCCATGACACCTTGATATACCCAGTTACCATAGTACCCACAATTTAAAGGATTAGATATTCCAAACAGATTAGTAGGAGCATGAAGGAACCAATCCAGAATGCATTTAAATGCTCCACTGTCCTATTTTTCTGGGTAATTGCAAGTTTTTACCAGATAGCAATGGCTTTGTTTAATAGCTTTGTTGGTTACTGTTCCCTTTGCAGTATCATGTATGAAAAAAACTGAATTACATGATGGAAAATATAAGCAATCAGTTCTCTTTGAGGATATTTATAGGTACAGTTTTTAAAGCACATCATCTCAGAAAAACAAAATAATTATTCTTTTTTATCTGTTAAATTCTACTCTAACATATATTTCAAAGGGTCTATCTACACAACATTTTCCAGATAGTTATAAGCAAAATGAATGCATCTCTCAGACAATCACAGGCTGTAAGTATTTCCATAGTTTTCTATCCTATCTAGAGCTGCTAATTTTCAGATCCAATAAGAAGTTATTACTTAATTCATTATTACATACTTTATACTTTTTTACTTCAGTCACCATAGAAACATCCTGCTGGATGAACTATTTGATGGAGAAGAACATGGGATATTCTTCAGAATGGTGATTTGAAGTTGAGAAGTGATAACTCTGGAAAACTCTAAGAAAAAGAAAATAGGATCCTCCAGACTGGGAGACAAAGGGCAATGAATACGAATAGAAAAAGGGATCCAATAAAATATACTGAATGGTTGAAACTGCTAGTGAAAGTAGTGAAGAAATTGTCTAGCATCTATATTTTAAGAAGCATGATGAGAGAGAAAAGTTAGTGAAGAAAAGGCATTGATGGATAATGTACTGACTTAAAGAAAATATTTACAGAAAAGGGTATAGAAAGATTGATATGTTTAGATTATCAAAGAGAAAGTAAAGAGAAGTCTCACATGTTTTAAATTAGTATCTTCACGGGTATTTCACCAAGAATGATTATTTAAAGAAATTCAAGAGATGTTAGTTGGTAGAAATTAAACCCTGACAGATTCAAATTTTGTGACAACATACATATTTTGATAGAGTAGTCTGGTAACTGCTGCAGCATCTGCCAAGGGAAATAGCAAATTCTTTATCTTTTGATAGCTTCAAGTCAACAGGGACATAATTTCTTAGTGTCTTTTGGTGCACAGAAGTTGTTGGGCTCATTTTCCATAACATTTTAAAGGTGTTACTAAAATCTTATTTTTTGTTAAAAATTTAAAGTTCTTGAGTTAGATTGTAAAATCTTATCTTATAGTTGGGCATTACTACTGGCCTTGATCTTACAAAAGCTCACACAAATGCTTTATTTTACACATTTTGTAATTAATCGGTCTACTCACAATATATGCAGGTATTAAGAGATGCTGAAGGAAGTTCACAAGTAGTATTTAACTGAACTGATGACCGATTTACTTTTCATAATTAAGTGATGGGAAGGTAAGGCTGAAGTTTTTAGCCTAGCAGTCCCTGGAAAGATCTGGGGTTGCAACACAGTTATATGTAAGTATCTGTTGACCTAGGGTGGTAAGAGTGAAATGGACTCAAGCCTTTGGTTTCTGTGTGAGTTTTCAGATGAGTGTTCATCTCCAGGTACCACAGAATACCGAATATATCTGACTCCATCTTGCCGCATGAAAAATGAATGCCAACATATTTCCAGAATCTGCCCTGCAAAAAACCTAAAAAANTTTTTTTTTTTTAAACTACTGACAAGTTAGGAGAAAAATTGACTTTGCTCCACAAGTAAAGATTTCATGAAATTCTTAGTGTCCAACTACCCAGTAGTAGTTTTATTTAACCTACACATCCCTAAATACTTTGAGCATAGAAGACAAGAAAACATTTAATTTCCACAGCAGTTGAGAGCAAGAAAGGGTTATAAATTACCAGGGACTTTTGGCTTAAGCATGATATAGAGAGTAAAGACCTTCCTCACTAAAGTCTGGGGTGCCAAGCTCTGCATCTAGCCATTTAACTTCTGGTTGGATAGACTGTAGGGCACATTAGCAAAGACAATTTGTACTAGGAAGTGTAAGTTTAATTTGAATCTGGTTTAAAGCAAAATAATTGCATATAAACTCATAATATTATACCACCCATGCATAAAAATTAAAGAGCTAGTTGTTATGCAGAAAGTTCAATTGCTAGTTTAGAGCTTTTGGATTGTCTAACTGAAACTGGCCTTATTACATGCAGAACAATCCTCCTCAAGCATGCACAAATGTCTTGGTATGCCTTTTACACAGGAGAAATATAAAATGTGTGTTTTTTGCTATACACTATTCAAAACCGAATTGAAATATTGCACAGGAAATAAAATACCCTTACTCATTTACAGCTGCTGGGTATGAAAAGTAGAGACAAATGACCAGAAAATTACTTTAGTTGACCACAAATTGTCAAATTCATAAGCACAACTGAAACAGAAAACCCTGCTGTGCAATCAAGGAACAGATTCTGAAATTCAGAGTACCTGGCTGCCAAAGATCTCCCTGGCTTTTGGGATAAATGAAAGAAATCTATGGGTTCCCTCATCCTTTTGCCACTTGGCAATAGTTCCTAATGCGATGTTCTCTTGATCTGAAATTGCAGCAACACAGAAGCTCTTAAAACCACGAATCAACTCTTCACAAAAATTCACACCATGATTGTTCTTTCTGGATAAGACAAGTAGCCAAGGGTGTACTGCTGGCCTTTGAGGGTTTTCTCATATATTGGCAGCATCTAGTTACTGTTTAGGGAAGCAAATGTAAGACACACATGCATAGCAAGAGTTAGGAGTTCAAGTCTATTATTCGCACTGTAAGCACCTAACATATTAATGTACCTTGAAATTATAGTAACTTCATAATCCCTTTTTCATATGCTATGAATTACCAAAAAACCCCCATTATTCCAGAAACCTAAATTCAATAGATTCCAGGTTTTCTTTATGAGGTGTTTTCAAACCTGATAATTTCACAAACATCGTCAAGTTTGACTGATAGTTACCCGAAAGAACAGTGAGTGACGAGTAGTATAAACTCGATAACAATTAGTGAGGACAGGCAGATGGCAACTGAGCACAGGACTGGCAGTGGAAAACCACAGAGCAGACAGCAATGCTTACAGTGATAACAGATTGAGTGACTGGAAAAAAGCTTGAATACTCTTGTGTTTTCCCCAGTGTTTTAATGGTTGAGACAGAAGTTCAGATTTAGCTTTACATGCATCTTTTGGAGAGGTAATCCTAGTTGAACACAATATGTACATTATCTTTATATATGTTTTTCTGTCATCAAAATACAGCCCCTTTCTGATATGACTTTGATGCTTAAACAGAAGTCTGCAATGGCACAAGGAGTACAACCCCACTGCAGGTACTTCTAAAAATAAGAAGTAAATTACAATACATAAATTATTACATAAAAAAAGGAATTTTCTAAGAAAGTTTCATTTTTCCTAGAGGTGTAATTCACTGATAAGAATTATATTTTCTTCACCAGCAGGCCTCATTTGACTGCATATTCCAGATAACCTTAAGTCAGTCCTGTACTCCATTCTCTACAGTTCTTTTGAGATGTAAGTTCATCCATAGTGTCTATGTACAGACTGAAGAAAGAGACTCGAAGACTTCTCATAGTTGGATCAGCTTTAACTAGTTGACTTTATTAGCATTACAGTACTTTTCAACATTTTTCTTTTGAACAGGAAAATATTAGTTATACCATTAATGATTCTTCTGTTTCTTTTAAACTAAATCAATTTATGTTCTCTTTAATCTTATGCATTCTTGTGTGATGAAAGCCTAAAAATGGCATTTGATGTTTTCAAAATGAAGTGAAAACCAGCAACAGTTCAGGCAGTTCAGTGAGTGTTGGCCCAAGAAATCCATTGGCCATCATATTTGACTTCTCTTTATCAAAATATCAGGTGGTCTTTAGTGATGATCTTACAAAGTATTTTTATGTTCCTTATACAGGTCCATTTTCACTCTCCAAAATCTGTAGTCTAATCTTGTTATTGATTTTCATTTCTCATTTCTATTGAATAGCTAATTTACAAAACTTTGCTATGAATTTTCCTGGCTAAACAGTAAATACTTCAAGTCATGGCTGCTTCTTGAGGATATTTTGCTCTCTCCTTCCTATAGAATATGCTTTTTTACCTGTGATACTAGTAGTTTTACTATCAATTGGATGCTGAAGATCCTTGAATTAGAATACAAATATCTCAGTTGTTTCTCTCTGACTTTCTTAAATACATTGCCAGTTAGAAACAGTTTTGCTAATTATGTTGCCTTTATAAATGTTACTGTCATCAACATTACAACTGTTTGCTCTCCATTCTGCTCATTTATGCCACTTTAGCCAAGGCTGTATCTTTCCTAAGTGGACATATTCTTCTCTATAAACTAAAATACGGTGTGAACACAAGAAAAAAAAAAAAAATAGCTACAGCAGTAATGAGTTTATACATTATACATATCATTAATTAGGTGCATTTCTACTAGTTTTCATCTAGCAGAAGATTTGTGGCATGGTTATATTTTTTAATTAAATGAATTCAAATAAAATTTCTGTAAACACAAACCTTAGGAATTTGAAATCTGATTTCTGTTAATAGTTTATGATATTTGTTCATGGTTCACAATTTCTGTCATAAATCAACTGTGCAAAACTGTTTTAGGAGAATACAAGGAAAAAGTTGTTGAAAGCTATCAGAAAGAAAAAGTTGATATTAGTCTCCAGGATGGAAAAAAAAACCAACCCTGAATTATCACAAAAATATATTTTGCTAGGCAAAACCCCCTATTCTTAGAAATACTTTTTATGAGAAAGTGACAATTCTATGATGCAGAAGAACCAGGGAAGTATGACCTCTCAGCTAGTTTGGTTTGGATTTTCATTCATATATTATATTTAAACAGCAAGCTACCTGAGCAAAACACATTCCTGGCCTACTTGCGTGTTTACATCTAAGTGCATGCTAAATGGTTTTATGAAAGCACACAAATTGATCTGTTGTATCTATAAATCCTGTAGACATCTAATTTTCATATTGACGTGGCCTTTCATCTTCATTTTCTGTCTGTTAACAAATCCTATGTTTTAAAGAAAAGCTTTAAAACATTCAAACAATTTATATTTGAAAGAAGAAATATATTTAAGTCAATGTTAACTCCAAGTCTGCATCATGTCTTTGATGGCTGTCATCCCTGAAAAATAAATAGTTATGTAGCCAAATAATTTCTGTTTATTGTAAATGCAGAAAACATTGTGCATGTGGGAATCTCTGTATCTCAGTTTTGACTTGGATTTTCTCCCAGAAGGAAGACATTATACACCTACATTGCTCATGTAACCATATGCCTAAAATCAAATGCTTCACCTTAATTAGGAACAGAAAAGAATAGGATGATGAAACACAACTCTAATGTCATTATAATCTAGTATTAGAGATTGCATATTGTCCTGGTTTGAGGTAAAACAGAACCAACTTTCTGTTCAGTAATTTTACTTCTTAGCTAGGCCTCTTCTAACTCTCTAAAATTAACAGCATATTGTGCCGAAAAGAGTTTGTTTTCATAGTGATAAGACCAACATTTACAGTTTGTGCCCAGGAGGGGTACACAGAGAGGCTCTTGCTTATACTTACTGCTATAACAACCAAGGTCAGTTAATTTCATTATTTGCCCCATTGAAGGACTGGAAATGGAAAAGCATAGAGGGGTCCCACCTGCAGGGAGGAATGGACAGGACAAGTGATCCAAAATTGACCAACAGGGGTATTCCATCCCATCTGCTCCATCCTCAGTATAAAAGCTGAGGGATCAAAGGGTCAGTCTCTTTTCTTCAACAGCACTAGAGTACACTGTGCAAGAGTGTCCACAAGGGCTTTATGCTTTTGTGGCTCTAATGAGCCAGGCCATTGAATCCACACAGTCCAATAAATCTCTTTGTGTCTCCTCCTCCCCTCTGTGTGTGAAAGGTGGCGGCATCTGTCGCCGGCCATTGACCAATTTGGCCAAAACTGTGACACATATATAGTACTACAGATTTTCACTCTGAATTTTACTAACACAATGTTGATCATCTTTATAACAAAATGATACATGGATAAATTAAAAAGAAAATGGATGGAAACAACTAGGTATGATCACTGATAAAAATTATAGTTATTGGAAACAGCTGTAGTATGGACTATGGTGAGAAAGAGATGTAAAGTTTACCTTCAGGGCTATGAATAAAGAGGTAGAAAGGACATTAGGAACAGAAATATCTACCTGTTGACTATTCAGCAGGGAAGAAAAAACCTTCTTCAGTCCCAGTTTGGGTTATTTTAAGCTTTTCCTCTCCACATTAACTTTTCTGTAGCTTCCGGGCAATTCAAGGTATAAATTAAACCATTCAGTGCAACCTATGGTGAAATTTCATATCAGAAATGTACAAGGCTGACTCCTCATCTCTGTGAAGGAGATAAAAACTGGTACATTTCCTTTTTATTAGATGTCACATTGCACTTTTGGGAGCTTGATGCCTTCCCTATCCTTCATTTTTACCCTTTAATATTAGTGTTGTTTGTACACTATTTCAAGTTTTCTTTTTGACAAAAAACCTGCCAGCATTATTTTTAGTATTTTCTTTTTACTGCTTAATTCTTTGGAGCTTCAAATCTTAATAAAATTTCAGATTAACAATACCACAGTAATGATAGAATATTAACAAACAAATTGCTGGAACGCACCAAAGTTGTGCTCCTATCGTGTGTTTCTTCTGCTACTGCAATTTTTTTCTCTTCTTTTATTTTTCCAGGATACTGGCACAGAATTTTTCCCTTCCCTCCTTCTGCATTCACTTCCAGTTCTTAAATTAAAGATGCAGCTGTGTGGTTCAACTGTGGCACCCAGGGGGTTTTATATGGCCATCTTCATTCAGCTACAGATTGGCAGAAGGTGATAGGGCAATCTGGGGAAATATTACAAAATTTTTGCCCTGCTTTGCCTTAAAAAGCCCATTTCTGGTCAGGGGCAGCTTGAGCAGATAAACCTTGAGTTCATTTGATCCCTTTGTGCGTTCTTGTGTTTTGTCCAGGAATTCACCTGCTACTCAAAGTATACACCAGTATCACCCTACATTTCCTTACTGTGGTGAGATAAACCTTATGCTGCCAGATACTCCTTTATCTGGAAAAATTTGCAAATAGACTTTATGATGTATCTAAAGACTTAAATGGGCTGAGCTCTATTAGCTATTCCCTCCTCTCTTGTCTGTAACTTTGAATCACAGTTGCTTTGAGTTTCTGTAACTTGTTTTGATTAGGAAAAAAGAGTATAATACTTTTACCCTTTTATAAAAGCTCAAAAAAATCTTCTGGAAGGTCACTGGATTTATAGGCATTTGTGGAGAATCGCACATGAGAGAAATAGAGTGGAGCTGATGAGAGAAGTCAGTTTAAGTCATGCCTAAGAGTCATAGAAGATAAGCAGAATGTCACTGAAGTCCTCAAGAAGCATGGTAAAGGACGAACTATTTTACCAAAGGGAGAATTCCTCTTGAAAATTCTTATATCATTTTGTGAAAGGATATTCAAATTATTTTTAAAATAAGTAACTGACCTTTTGCAGTTATTCCACTTCTGGTCAATGTGGGAATCTCTTATCACTCACCCTACCGCTTCACACTTACAAAGAAATAATAGTCTTGCAACGTATGTCTTCAGTGTAATACGGTTTATTGCACAGTGGAGAGCAGCAAGTTTTTAAAAACAGAAAAATATTTCTTTTGGAATAGCTAATGCTATTTCCATCATCATTCTGCATTGAAGATGATCCCCACATTTAATTGTTATTCCTTTGTCATACTGGCCACCTTCATGTAAAAGCAGCACAGCTTACACCACTGGGAAATCACTGAATTTCCAGAGGAAACATGTTGGATTCTTAACTCTATAAATATGCATTAATTTTCCATACAAAGTTTGCTCAGGTCATAAAAGAAAATGAGTAAACCAGGTGTTACTGGCTTCCAGAGTCAATGCACAGTTATACACAAAATAAAAATCTTTGGTTTCTTATAATGTGATCTCGCATGTTTATTACAGTCAAATGAATCTGAATTTTTATGGTATTTAACCATTTGTCAAACCTTTTCAAATTCCTTGTCAGTCTAATTTCTCTTTAACTATGTTTAGAGGTAAAAATATAACTAGAGTACAGTCAAACTTCACAGTTTTTAAAGGTGCCACTAATTATAAACATTAAAACATTAAAACTACATTACAAACAGAAACAGAAAAAAGCTCATAATTTTTCTCATGTATATTTCCAGCAAAATTTTCAAGCTGATATAATGTGATATGCTTTTTATCAATGATTAGAGATTCACTTCACTGAGACTTCTTTACAAAAAGGGAGTGCAGAAACAATCAGAATTATTTATTTTCTTACCAAATCATCTCTCACTATCTGACTTAGAGTAGCTGACCACACATTTTTTTCTCAGCATGACATAATTATGAAGCAAAGTACATTAAGCTTAAGCTGCAAATATGTTTTGTTCTTAAGTGTAATGGAGACAGCAGAAACTGCAGTCTGATTTATAAAAATTATACAGATTACCTAAGCAGCAACTGAAGTCTATAACTACTTTGAAAGTATAAATAGGAAAAACAAAACAAAACAAAACAAAACAAACCCAAAAACTATGTACCAGTGATTTAGGGAGAAGAAGCAGCAGATTGGAGGAGACTCAGAAAAGAAGAGGGAGTTGTTAGGAAAAGCTTACTTGCCTGCATATCTATTAGTTTCCAACACAGTGGTGGTTGAAATCTTATTGTCTGAGTCTGTTTAAACTAGCTTGCAAAAGTCACTATAAAATGCACAAACATATACTGGAAGGAAGATGGTCCAACTACACAACTTAGTAAGTCTTTTCTATCTTTATACTTTTATTTCTATGAATATCACAATCAATTGAAATTGCACTGGTAAATCTAAGAAAGATTGCTGGTAAGGAAAATATCAAACTGGTGCTTCATATACATATTTTAAGACATCAGCATGTAATACTAGAATACGATCAAAAATTTAGTATCTGTTATTTAGGTTCCTTCCATTTATGAGACAAATGTTGTGCTTGAATAAAGTATACTGGGGGTGGGGGTGGTGTGTTTGTGTGGGTGATTTAATAATTTTAAGTTTTCCACTAGAATTAGAAAAATTCCGAATAATAAGATCCCAAAATTCTCATATTGGTTTGAGTTCCAAACTGAGTTTGGAAGTCTCACCCATTTATCTACTTGGTGCCCAAGCTACTGCCTTTGAAACGTAATTTTTGTTCTTGAGATCACTTCTGCTTTCCTAGCTTCTCAGTACTAATGCCATAGATATTTTTGTCATGTCGAATCTTTTCCAAATATTTACTCTATATGAACTATCTAGGTTGAAGTCTGAACATAGGTAAAAAGCCCTTCATCCTGCTCAAGCTTTCCCCTTCCATCACTACTGCAGGGATTTTCCTGTAGTAAATCTTCTTGGTCTTTGAAAATGTGGTTCCAAATTCATATAAAACCTCTTTTGTTAAATTGTGCAATTTCTCAAGTAAAAAAGTAATCAAAACTACACCAGCTTCATGACTCCTGTTGCATATGTACCTATCACCACAATGAATACATAATCAAATACACACTGCCGCTACAGTATGTAGTTAAATCCTGCCACTTTTGCCCTCCACTTTTATCATTGCATTCTGATCACAATAAAGGTCATGGTTTGTGTAAATGTAATGGAAATTCTATCTCAAACATTGCCAGGCATAACCTGTCAAGTCCCATCAAATTTCAACTGGCTTGGTGAAGCTAAAAAATAAATGTTGAATGATTGCCCAAATTATTGAGTGAAGTTCCTTACGATCCTAGTGCTTTTCACTTATTCTGTTTCCCATTCTTCAAACGCAGCTGATATTCCCTCCTGGTTGTGTTTGAATTATTTCAACATGATTCTACATGCATGTAACACTGAGGGGAAAAAAATTGCTCACTCTTTCCAATTTTTTTAAATTCCTATTAGTAAGATTATTCATTCTTGTCCTAGTATTCTCCTGTATCCATACAGATCAAATGAATCACTGTGTTTGCATGCAGAGTCAGGAGGTCCGTTACCTAGTGAATTATGTCAATATGTAGTATTTTTGATGTTGGTTGGTCTTTTTAATCATAAATGCTGTTTCACGTTTTAAGAATAGTGGTTCACTTTCCACTGATCAGTTAACATAATGGAGAAAAAATCAATGGTAAATATAATCTAACGTAAAAATTTTATCTTCTCACTATTTTCTCTGGAGAGAAATAATATCAATTTAACTCTCCTTCTTACACAAGAACAAGATTTTTAAACACAGTTTTGGGAAATCATAGTGTTCTTTCCTTTCTTTTCCTGTTTCTTTCCTCACTATCTTTCTGTCCTCCCTGACTCCCGTCTCCCATCCCCATTGTTGCTGGTACACAGTAAAGCTATTTTTACAGCATATGATATTGTAAGTGTATGTATTCAAGATACTTCATCTTCTGAAACCTGTGTTGAAATATTTGCACTGCTGCTTGTTTCAAAAGACAACCATAGAAAACAGTATCTGTGAGGTCGGTGAGTCACAGTGCTTTTACCTTACAGCATAACTCATCTCTGAAGCACTTAAATTGGAGAAAAAAAAAAATTAAACCAGGCATTTATTGATAGAAAAATGTATGCTTAGAATACTTTTAATGAGTATTCTTGGACAATGCAAGTATTAGCCTTCTCGGAAGTAAATGGATACTTATTCAGAAATACAATAAGGCTGTTATCTGTCTTAGCCTGCCAGTTTTCTTGCAAAATTCAGATTGCTGTTTTACCTCTCTTCTATGTCTCCCTAGCATGACTTCAGAGACTCTTCCGTGACTTAGTCCTTTTAGCTGCTTCAAATCTTTGACAAGTCCTTTTTTATCTTACATTTACTTCTTGTCATATGGCCATTTTAATGTTGTTGCCCTCCCCCAGGTCCCACTAGCACTTTTAGGCTAATTTGTTTAATTTGCAACAAAAACAACTTGTGAAATAAACATTTTCCAGATGTAGACTTAAAACCAGGCTTGTTCCGTGTTCTGACTTTGCAGCTGATTCTACCTCTCTGCAGGCGAGTATGTGCAAGATAATTGGTAGCAAGGTGCTACAAGGATTAATGTAATGAAAGAAATATAGCAATTTTACATTTCCTGCAAAACGAAGAGGACAAAAGAAGAAAGGCAGTGTCTGTACAAGCTTTTGACTTATTCCTTTTAAGTATAAAAATTAACAGTCATTTAAAAATCTTTTATGCATTATTTTTAGTCTTCCTGGCCAACTAAAATTCAAATGTTACTTTTATAAGCCTTTGGGGATCAAGCCCTTTTAGCGCAGTGATTTTTTTTTTTCTTTGAAGGAGACAAGAAAAATCAAACCATAAATAAATAGTTTCACCAAAGCAAAATGATAAAATGAAAAAGCAAAGATTCAAAAAGTTGTTTGAAAATTTTCTTGCTCAGTTTATGACGCTACTAATTTTAAAAGGCATTGTCAGATATATGTATGCTAGGTTTTTAGAAAGGATCATTAAACTCAAGAATAATTAACTTTTCTCCTGGGCGGATCATCAGATAAATGAATCAGCAAATTAAAAAATGGCAACAATAGGACATAAAAAGAAAAAATCTTGTGAAAAAATAAATTTTACCTTCTTCCTGCAGTTTTCTGTCTTTTATAAGGACAGAAAACAACATCAAGCACAGCAGGAGACTATTCAGAAATCAATTTTTAGCTACATTATCTGAGCGCTGATGACCTTGATACAGATATAAAATGTGCAGAAACTCAAAAGCTGGAAAAAACCCACATTAAGTCCAAGTCTTAAGTGTTCCTTTTTGTATTTTATTAATGTCAATACGTAATTAAAATGGCAATAATATTTGTAACATAAAAGAGACTGTATTTCAATAATTTATTGTTCTTATTAGTAATATGATATGGTCTTTATTTAGCTTAATTAACAGGGAACAACTCCTTTAGTAATTTTATGACAGCCAAATCTTTGATAGTTCTCACTGAGAGGAGCCTGTACTTTTTCTATAACCTACATGAACTAATCATGATCATGAACTAATTAAGTTGCCTGTAAAATCATGGTTATTTTCATTTCTGAGAAAGCTACCTACAGTGTGGTTCTTTTTTAGTGGTTCTAATATCACCAAGTGTTGACTGTTATGACATATACCTGTTAAAAAAGGAAAGGTAACCTCTGTCTTTTTTTTCTAGACTTGGACACATTTTGTTTTCCCACTTAAGCTGGAAGGTCTGAGTGGTTTAATTCAGATGTCACAACTCTTCAAAACAAATGCAAGAATACGTATCTTTATACTAAATCATCCTTTTACCAGTCATATAAAAGACTTCAAAATAGTTGGTTTTATTTGTTACTTTGTTTGTCTGTTGAGAGTCAATATTGATCAATTTATATGATTCTGAAAAATAGGGGCAGAATCCAAATGTCCCGATGTCTTAAGCACAAGACCATCAAATGCGCTGAAATTGCTACTTTAGGACAAATAAATTTTAAAAATAAATTGATATTTTATATGTGGGACAACAGAAAAATGGGATCCATTACTTAGACTAAAATTTGTCTGTTCTTGTAGTAGGGGAGAGAGAAGTGGGGGACCTCAGTTATCTGAGATGCTATCAGAGATGGAGACATCCAGAAAACCATCCTGAAACAACCTTTTGGGATCCCTTCTCTCTTTTGATGGTATATGGATCTTTTGAAGGTAAAGGATACCATAGATATTATTAGATGCCTTTCTCCCCTTAGGATTTACTCTACCTGGATCTCTCCTGAAATAAAATTCACCGCGGAAGAGGGCTGTCTCTTTTTAAAAGAGATAATGTTGGAGCCAGCTGTTCTCTCATGTTATGCATAATAACCAGGAGGATGGAGAAGGTTCTGAGCAAAAGAAATCTTACTTCATTCTGAGGCAGGCAGGGAATGAAGGGGAGGCTGAACAGGGGAGGAGAAAGAGAGTTGCCTCTGCTAATCCTGTTCAGCCCAGTTTGTGGCCAGAAGAAAAAAAGTGGTGTTAACAGGAAGAAACACCCCTTTTAGGCATAACTTAGTGGACTTATCACTTAAAGGCACAGAGCCTCAAAATGGTTCTACAACTCAAGTCTGCTATGCCATGAATAAGCCTCCTCACCAGCAATTTATGGAAAAGGCTGCTGATAACTTCATGTTTGGTGCACAGGAAAGACATGGACCTGTTGGAGCAGGTCCAGAGGAGGGCCACAAAAATGATGAGAGGAATGGAGCACCTCTCCTGTGAGGACAGGCTCAGAGAGTTTGGGCTGTTAAGCCTGGAAAAGAGAAAGCCTGTGGGGTCCTTATTACAGTCTTTCAGAATTTAAAGGGGGCCTACAGGAAAGATAGGAACAAACTTTTTAGCAGGGCCTGTTGTGATAGAACAAGGGGTAATTTTTTTAAACCAAAAGAAGGAAGATTTAGACTAGATATAAAGGAAGAGAACTTTTTTTTTACAATGAAGGTAGTGAAAGACTGTAACAGGTTGCCCAGAGAGGTGGTAGGTGTGCCCAGAGAGGTAGGTCAGGTTGGACAGGGCTCTGAGCAACCTGATCTTGTTGAGGGTGTCCCGGCTCATTGCAGGGAAGGTTAGACTAGATGACCTTTAAAAGTCCCTTCCAAACCAAACTATTTTATGATCCGTCATATAACAGCACCCAAGGCACTACATAGGCATCTTCTTCCCAGATAGAGCTTCCTATGAAGCATGTCAGCCCAACCAGAGACTTAATCTAGGAAACTAAGTAAACCACAGATTTAGGAAGTGAATGATGTTTCAGCTTCAGGCAAGATCCCAAATATGTAAACCTCAACTTCTAAAGTATATCCTGCCTATGATTGCTAAACACCCACAAAAAAGAGCATTGCAGTCTGCTGAGATGCATGGATCAGAATTAATATGGAGACAATAAGATAAAACTGGTTTTATTAAATAATTCTTCTGGTCAATGGCCTCAAAAGAACCCCAACCAACCTCCCCGCCCCCAGCCATTTCTCATATCTAATGGATTTATATTCCAATAACTTTATACTCTATTTCAAAAATAAACATTAACTTTAGTCTTCAGTGACCAAAACTAGTGACGAAATTTTGGGTGTTTTTCCTTTTTTTTTGCTGATTCTACAGTAAGATTATGCTGGTTTTCTGATTTTCAGATTGTCTATTAGGAGTTTGAATGCCATGTAGGACTAATATGCTTTTCTTATGAGTAGAATGGTCACCCCTAGTGGAAACAAAAAATTCCACTGCCTTAAGAGGCATAGGTTGTCATGGGGATGGCAGGGCTGTCTGAAAGTGGTTCATTTTACCCAGCAGCAATGCTATCTTGCTGCAAGGATCTGGTGCTGGTATCATGAATATTTCTCTTTGTTTTCCCACCACTACTGTTTGTTTAAAATTGTACTGATGGGTGCCTGTTAGGCATCAAGGAAGGCTGCATGAAAATTCTGTTCTCCAAATCACTATAATTTTTACAGTAGAAACTCTCAGAAATGTGCAGATTCAGGATTTTTGGCATAAATATTTTCTATGCCCAAAGATGCACTTTATGGTCTGTAAGCAATGCAGTATCACACAGAGTAAATGTCATCAGAGCTCCAGAGAGTAAGGGTGAACTCTGCTCACTTTAAAGCCTAAAAAAAATTACTTTTAATGGGTAAAACAGGAGACATAAATGTTACAGGGAGGGGCAGGAGAAGAAGAGGAAGCGGACATTGTTTGCCTTTGTATGTTCCAGTTCTGAAAAATTAATTACTCAGTTTTGCAAGTTCAACTTCCTATCTTGCTAACTCTCCATGTGTTGCTGAGCAGTACTTGAATACGGTATTGACATTGCTTGCACTCTGTTTACACTGCTAGTACTGTATATTTACATTCAGCTTTTGCTGTACAAGCTCTGATAAAGATGAGGAATAGTAATGAATAGCATTATTTTGTGATAACTTAGACAATCAATGTCTGTATTGGAATGACCTGGAGTGAACAGATCCATCTCCACACGTAATTGCTCATATCAGTACCAACAACAAGAAGAATATTTTGTGTCTTTGGACTGTGCTGATAAGAGAAAGAGGATGCTTGATTTCTAATAAATTTGTTTGTCTACGGCACAAAAGTTTCAGTTGTGAGTGAAAAAAAAAAATCATAAAAAGTGTCTTTATTTTTCTTTTTAATTCTATTGACCATGGGCAATTTTTTTCTGAGAGATGAAAAAAGTAAAGAGAGTTGGGGTAATTCTTCCAGGCTGTGCAAGTTTACTCTATATTTGGTAGCTGCAGTGAAACTTGTTTTCTTACTCCCTCAAAACACTGATTTTGAGAAGACAGTTCTAATAGGGAACACAAAAAGAAACTGAGTTGAAAAATGCTCTATTTTATAAAGGCTGCAGGGTTTTAGGATCACTTTTTAAAAGTCTGTAAAGTAGACAGCAGAGGAGAAGAATTTAAAGCAGAGGAGCTACAGGACACACCGTGAGGCATTGGAGAAAGCAACTGAAAAAAAAAAAAAACAAGAGGAGGAGTGGGATGGAGAATGAGGTAGAAATCAGTGGAACGATAAGAGTGATGAGAAAGTGAAAGTGGGTAACCAGAGAGGATGAAGAACAGCAGGGGAGGGAAAATAAATAAGAGATAAAGAATGTGAAGAAACAGAAGGACAGGAAAAGGAAACTTGAGTGAGCAAAAGAAGAGAAAAGAGAAAAAAAAAATCAATTGCACAGGTCTGGAAGGGAGAAGATACTGAGATTCTACAGTGATATAAAAGCTCTAGTAATGATTGTATAGGCTGTATAAGAATATAAGAGAAGCAAAATGAGATAGGCTCAAGGGAAAAGGATGAGATCAGAAGGGAAGGGAGGAAGAAGTAGTTAGAACAGGAGAAACTACACTGGGTTGCAAAGTCAGTCAAGTCTGAGCTACCTTATTCCTGGTTAATTATTTCCGACTAAATCACTGTGAATAACTGATTTTGTATTTGAGCTATGAAACTGAAAAATGGAGAGGAAAGAATCAAATTAGTTCAAACTGAATTTAATTAAAAAGTAAATTTCTCAACAGAAGAAAGAAACTGAATTTGTATGCAATGCAAGATGTTCTGTTTTTTCCCCAAATGTTTTATGCATTTTTGAGTCACTACTTCCTGAGCAACCTGATCTAGTGGGAGATGTCGCTGCCCATGGCAGGGCGGTTGGAACTACATGATCTTTAAGGTCTCTTCCAACCCTAACAATTCTATGATTCTATGATTCCATCACTAGACAAACTTTGTGAAACAATTGGGAAACAATCAAACCTTTTCCAAAGGACAGAAATCGTAGCACAAATATCATAAGCAATTATTGGCATTTACAGGACATTACAGTGACATTAGATACAGGCATTTACAGTGACCCTGCTCTGTCAGGGGGGTTGAACTAGATGATCTCCAGAGGTCCCTTCCAACCCTATAATTCTGTGATTCTGTAAATGACAACAGAGAGTACCTGAATAATATAGGAGTAAATTAATCTGTAGAAATTGTAAGAATCCACCATCACAGATTTATTTATTTATTCTAGAAGCAATCTTAGCTGAAAGATAGTGAAATTCAGGTAAGATTTTTTTTTTATCATTTGACTTGTGCCCATAAGAATATAAAGTCAGTTGTCAAAATGTCAAGCTATTTGACTTCATGACAAATGAATAGCAAGAGAACAGAAATAAACAAAAAAAAAAAGAACATTGATTTGCATGTATTTGTCCTGTCCTCTAGTCAAACAGAAGAAAGTGCAAATGTCCTGCGGCTTGGATGTTGCTGGAGCCATGAATTATGTAAGACAAAAAAGATAAGCATATTGGGAATTATGTTTTTATTGTGCAGTTCACACCTTTACTACTACCCCCCAATGGAAATATTGTCCCACAGTTCACCAATACCTGTTCTGTATTCCACACATCGAGACTCTCATTCCCTTTCCATTGCTGTGGATAATTCAGACTTCTATTGTTCATTTGTCTTCAACCTACAGGAGTGTCTGGACCAACTCATGCAGGGATTATTTTGCTATATGTCCTTCATGTTGCCCTATAACACTTGCCCATGTCTGTGTTCCTAGATACAGGTTAGGCAAACTGACTTTTCTGTTTGAGCTCTGTGGCACAAGTATAACTGCTTGGAATTTGCTTTGTAAACAAATAATGTCTTGCATTTTATTTTCTGACTCAGCCTTTTCTTCTGGATAAAGTGTTGGAATCACAGAGAATTTTCTGGGCAATGGTTAAGGTATGGTTGACTGCAGTAGGATTATTGTGTACAGCATAATGTAACCCACAGGTCTGATTAAAACATTTCCAAAATGAAGATTCTGAAAAATAGCTATGGAAAGTGCTGTCAAGTTTGTAAAGAAGTAATTGAAAATTATGGCCTGTACATTTTGATAGAAAGTTTCAACAATCACTTGCTTTCATTAGGCACAGGACCGAGAGAATGAAATTTAAAGCTGAAAATCTTACAAATAATGAATATTGAAAGACATATGCTCAGCGAAATACAATGCGAATGTAAAAGAAATAGGATGCAACGAGTAAAGGAGAAAAGAGGGCAGCTAATGTCTGGGGGAAAATGCACTGATGTAGGAGATGAACACATAATGTACTGTTAAGATTTAAGGATAGAGTCCAATCTCCGTTACACAGATGAAAATACTGACTAACTTCATTGCCAATTCCATAAAAAACTCAAAATATACCTTACCGGTTGGAGATGATAAAGAGGAGGGTTAGCAGCAGAGGCAGATATTCCACTCAAAACAAATTAGAAGGAATTCTGTTCCAATAACAGGAACTTGTTCTAGAACAGGACTCCAACTGCAATAGCTATTTTTCTTCACGCAAAAAAAGAGGAATAGAAAGCACACAGGCTAGTAGAGGGAAACCCAGTGGATATGCTAGAAGGAAGTACAAATATAACTTCTATGACTGTCATAATAGTGAGGCAATAAGGTGGGAAGTACTGGTAATGCAAATCAGCTGTCTAAAAAAACCATGCAAAATATGTAAATATAATTATACAAAGACATTCAAATGATATAAAATTTAAAAAAATAAAATATGCAAAATGTGTAAAAAAGGGCTTGGAAGGATTTGCATGGGTGTAGGTTGGCATGACAATAAATATAGTAAGCATCTGCAGAGAAAATTAAAGGGAAAATATAAAAAGCAAATAGATATTACTGGGAAGCAGTGAAAAATGTCTTTGTCTGGGAATGCGCCAGGGACTGGAAAGAAGGAAAAAGTCAGAAACCGTTGAATTTTCTGGAGGAGAAAATAAAAAAAATAATTGTACTAAGATGATGTCAAAGTATTGCAGCTATTTAAATAAATCTAAAAATGAAAAGAACTAACACATAAAGAGAAAATTTTTAATAAATGGCCCGCTAGGAAATTAATGTCTCAACTATGCTGAAAGACGGCACAATGCCCTGTCGTTGAATGCTTCCCATGTTCACAAAAACCCTATGCAAGAGAAAATGAGATAGTATGTCACTGGGAACTGTAGTAAAAGGGTATAGAAAGCATGAACCGTAAATATAATTTCAAGTCCCATTCTCTGACTAGTGTCCTTTTGGTACCAACACAAGGTTTCACACACCTTCACATGTTAAATCAAACCTAAGGGAAACAGCTGCTGGGAAAGCAAAAGAGTAAAAGTGAAACTGGGGAGCAATTGCTAGGAAAATGAGCTATTTGAGTTTCTAATGTAATAGTAGTTCTGCATGTAAAAAGTAGCCTCTGAAAAGTGAGCATTTCCAAAGGAGAGCATTTGATGGTGTAAAATCACTATATTACTGTATGAATTGGGAAAAAGCTGTGTTACACCCAAAGCCTTGTTCTGCAGTCCTTATCTACCATGAATAGATTTAACTTACAGTAAAACACTGAATGTACACAGAATATCTACATAAACAATTCCTGATTGTTTTCTGCAGCTTCAGCCCTTTAAGAGGGGGAAAGGAGAATAAAGTGCAGCATTAAATGTCAGGTTTAGTTGGCATTTCAGGGTTTTTTTTAAGTTACTGTATTTTTCAATGAATTTAATTTTCAGGAAAAAAGCCTAAGTCTGACAGCTTTGAAGAGTTAAGTATGTGTTTTAGCACAGAAACATAATACCATCTACAATTAGAACTGAGCACATCATTCACAAACAGTTCGGAAATTGTTGAATTAGAAAAGTTCATTCTGTGTTCGTGATCATCTAAGTTTGCTGCAGAGGGTATAGACATCAGAGACAACATAGACAACAGTTCCACTGATCGGGCATGTTCCACACCTATATATTATCCTACTAAAAATTGTCGAAGCTTGTAATCACATTGCGAAGTTTTAGTTATCAAATTAACTAAAATGTTTAGCCTCTACCTGTTCAGAGTCTTACTCCAGCACTCCATGGTCACTATGTAATACGTACAACAGGAGTTTGGAATTACTATAATTTGGCAAACACTTGGGAAACAAACTGTTTTCTGAGAAAGGTTTATGTATCACAGTGCCTCCTTCAGAGGACTGGTTAGAGATGGCTTTTCTGACCTTCAACACGTATAGCACAGTCTCTTTCATTTCCAAAATATTTTTCTGTGTTTCTGAGGGTGTGATAAGAGTAAGATGATTTTGTCTTCTAGTGGATAAGACGCCTTCTTTTCCAGAAAGTTATAGCTACAGATTGAATTTTATATGTCATTTATCTATTTTTAAGAACCTATATCTGGACCAATATCTCAGAAAGTGAGTTTGCATGTTTTAACGTTAGCACCTTTAAACTCATTTAAAGTGGACTTCCGTTCTCGTATTTGCCAACTGTACCTAAAATCTTCTTAGCAGTTAACCACCCAGAAAATTAGGCACAACATTGAAAAACTGTAGAATTTGCCAATATTTAGGTACGTAATAAGCTGGTGGGGTTTTTTTTGGTTTTCTTTTTTTTTTTTTTCTAGAAATGTAAATGTGAGTACAATTTTCATAGTGTCTGGTCCACCCATACTTAGCTCCATAGCCCTAATGCCACAGGAAGTAGAAAGAATTTGTGTATTCCAGTGGGCATATTCTTGCCCTATAGGAGGCGCTCAACAAAATGTCGGAGCAACTACTGTCACACCCTGCAACATAGCAGCACAACCTTGAAGGTACCTCTATATAAAAATCTGGCACAATCTGGTCCTGTGTGTCTTGTATGTGTCATTGATTCCAGATAATTGCCATTGTGTGTGTGTGTGTGCCTGTCTGTCTGTCTGTCTGTTTGTCAGACAGGCTTTTTTTCCATTTCTTTCCAGTTAGGTTTGTTAATTGGAAAGAGGGATAAGAAGCCGAGGTTGCTCACTGTGTTTGAACTGAATGTAGTTGGTAAAGTTCCAAGCTGCTGACAAGAAATACTGCAGACCAACGCTGCTGTCTTATTTTCTTGTTTTGATTTTTCTATTATCTCTGGGATATTCTGCAGGTTGCGTTTCAGACTCTCAAATATTGATGTCCAGTTCCATTCTCTTTAAGAACTGTGTCTCCAACTGAATTGACATGTTATTGTGACACTTCTTAAACCAAAGAAAAGGCCATTTATAATTAAAAAAAAAAAAAAACCAAACAGGTGGAGCAAGATGATTTCATGCATTGCTACTGCCTTTCATACGCATGTACAATTGTTTTAAATTGAACAGATCAACTAAGTTTCCGCCTCACTCCCCCTTTCGTTTTAAGGGGGCTGTGCGGTGTTTTTTTTTGCTTTTAGAAACTATCATAAAATACCTTTAGGGCAAGAATTTGAAGCTCAAGATCTGAAGCTGAAAAATACTGCAGGCACAACTGGTGGAATTTAGCAATTCGGAAGAATGCCACAGTGGCAGTCAAGTAGCTAGAAAACTAAATCACATCAGTTGCACCCACAGTGTGCCCACCAATCCAAGCGAGAAGAGGAGGTTATTTGAGGCTCTAATAATGTTTGGACAATCTTGCATATTAAATTCTAGAGTTGTTCACAAAATCTGTAGCCTTATGTGTCTAACTTTGCTTTTTCCTGCACCATTGCTTAGCTTACATTATCAATCAGCTTGGGATAAATGCTGTTCATGTTCCTACAGATATGAAATACCTTTTCATTTCCAGGGAGTGGCATTTTTACTTGTTTCAGATTTAAAAAAAAAAAAAAAAAAAAAAAAAAAAAAACCCANAAAAAAAAAAAAAACCTAAAAAAACTAACCCCCAGCAACAAAACAACAAAAAAAATTCCCAGCTATTGTCTCCAAATGATTTCAGGAAGCTAAATATATCTAAACTAAGTGGAAAATATTCAGCTGCTGCAGATCTGGGGGGCAACAAGTCAGATATTTACTCTTTCTGTTTTGTTCTTGCAGCTAAGGTCAAATGTTTCAAAGGAAGGAGCTCAAATAGATGAGACTGAGTAACAAACTGTGCATAATTAGAATGCTCTGTTTTGAACAGCTCTTATATATTCGACACAAGTGAATATTTATGCTATAAAACCATATTTTGTGTTGTGCAGCTCTACTGCTTGTCATACAGGTTTTCAGTATTTCACTTTACAGCATATATTTGCATGCGGAATTCATTATGCACACATCACAAGCACTACACAATGGCTGAGTTTAAACAAGCCTGTTTCTGTACTTTTTGGATCAGATACAGCTGGCAGACTAAAGTACAATGAAAGCAGCAAACCTCAGTGATAGCTGAGCAGCATATTCTGAAACCTACAGACACTTCCAATTACAAGGTTTCCAAACAGTTCTTTAACTTCTATAGCTGTTTTAGGAAGCCCATGTTTTTGCAAGTTTTAATGAACAGAGCCTTGCAAAAAAATGTCAATCAAAAAGTAATAACAGGGAAATTTTCCTTACCTCTTCTTTAGTGGCACTCCTTTTTAAAACATCCAAATTTAAAAAAAAAAAAAAAAAAAAAAAGAAAAAGCTGAAC